>JACATO010001018.1:0-291458 GCA_018389105.1 Nautilus pompilius
AACTTTGTCAAATAAACAATTTTAAGGACAAAATTTTATGGATAGAAAGTGTGTTTATTGTTTGATTTTATTTTTACTCTTCTCAATGATGTATCATATATTTCCTTTTAAGGACAACATTAGTGCCCGCTAGTAGTGTTTCATATCTAACGTGACTGACTTCTAAAAAACCGAGGATAAGTCTACGTAAAACCTCGGATCAGATATGGGAGCAACCAAAAAACAAAATTCGGCCAGGTTTTCAATGAGATGGACTACACGCTGCCACACCGGGTCAACACAACCGGTATCGACCTCTTTTCTATGACCCAGTACCAACTAATTAATTCTTTTACAAATTTCATTTTATTTCTTGCTTCGAACGAATTGACTTTTTGAAGAGAAGAGAATCACAGAAGCGTTAAGTCAAAGCCAAAACATATTTATTGACAATCTGCCATGGAATCTGGTCATGCTAAGTGATAACGATACATCAGGGAATCCCTCGCGTGATGTTGATCATTTAAACGCTAACTACAGCTAAAAATGAGTTTTATACCCTTCTACAAAAAGCAACGCCTAATCATGGTAAATCAGTTCATTAGTACACACTTAAATATTGTAAAATTATTTAGAACTATTATATAAATGAATGGTAAAGATGAACGTTTTACTGTAGTTGGAGATAATTCGGTTATCTTGTATCCTGAGAAGAGAGATAACCCTGCCCAAACACCCTGGCTTGGCTGTGTGTGTTACTGAGGGTATCTACAACAACGTTCACAAAAGCCAACCACGTATTCCAACGGAAATTTATGCTGAAGTACAAAATTTAAATATATGCAAGCTTTTATTTTATGAATTTACTGAACACGCAGACTCTAAGAAACAGGTATTTGTACTTTGGAGCCCGTAGTTCCTAGCCAATGTTTCAACCCGCTGCAAACTCGGAAAATATGTGGTCTTATCTATAATAGTTCGTCATTGGTGCCACTAGCGCATAACCTGCCAGGTAGAATCATTATTCGCTTTAATGGCAGTTTTCAGACACCGTTATTTCTTTATCGACTCGATCAAATAATAAAGAAAGGTCTTTGCAGACACACTCTCTCTCTCTCTCTCTCTCTCTCTCTCTCTCTCTCTCTCTCTCTCTCTTCTCTTCTCTCTCGGTTCTCTCGGGCACGTTATGGTTTGACCAATCGAGACGGTCGATGAATTATTCGTCAAGCTGGACTTGTCAGCACTTTGTTGGAGTTGGTGATGTACGTATGTGGCCGTGGCGTTGGTTTCCAAAGATAAAAACTCAATCGTAACTAAAGTACACGGGCGAGAAATATGCCAACATCTTTGTGCCTATTCATCTATCTATCTTTCACCAGCAATCCGTTCATAGCTTGCTTTTTATCTGCAACCGTGGTCAAAAATGGTGGACCACCCTATAAATAACAAAAAACAAAGAATATCTTCAAATTCAGCTCGCACAACTGGAAACTGTACCCATGAATACTTCTAAATGTCTGCTTTGGAATACAATACTTTTGACTGAGTCACACCTGTCGTCGCGATTTATCAGGTCTTGTCGGAAATGAGATATTCTTGTGTTAGATTTGAAATTGTCACATTTCTCGATTTTGTCAATTTTTCGTCAATTATATGGAGGTAAACTACGAAACTGAATGTACTCAATAAGTTAACGTAAGATTATTATGCAAAGGAAACAGATTCAGTTTGATTTCATCAGCAAAGTTTTAAGATTTAGGGTGATGCAAGTATTTTGTTGATGGCTGTAGAGACCAGATTTAGCATCCGAAATCACTGAACTCACGCTAGTAATAAATCAAATTATTCTTGCACTACTACGAAAAGCGTCCCACCCGTGTCCATGGGCACATTCCATAAAATCGTTATACTATCTATTTTCAGCCTACGCTTAAAAGCTAATTATATGAATACATTTTAAAATTACTTCTGATAATGTAACAAACGGTCTGATCTGACAGAGTGAATTCTTTCTTATCAAATGTTTCCGACGTCATTTTTAGTTATCAGGCAAAAAGAAAGAAACCATGATATTAATAAATATGTAGTAAGCCATGTGGTAACGCTGGTAAATATCTTGTTATAAAAGATTACCTTTGTATAGCTTAACTATCCATGTTAATGTCAGTGATTAGGGTAGTATATAAAAACTATAATGGCATGCTCTGTAACATTTTACTTACTAAAGCTGCTATAATAAATACAATATGAGTTGGCGTAAACCGTTTTACTCATTTTTTAAAAAAAAAATCCATAATTCGTTTTGTTATTGTTCATTTTTCTAAGTTGGCATTTTTTTCATTGTGTTTAAATAATTAGCACCGGTTTTGTATTATGGATTTGGCAATGCTTCAGACATTCCCATGAATTTATCATGATTTTATTTATCTGACTATAAACTACCATTATTCTAGAGAGGATGGAATTTTGTCCAGCCTAACCATAAAATATCGCATATAAGTATTTAACGGAAGATCACGTGCTTCTTTTTTGTGTGTGGGGGTTCCGTCATGTATCATGTGACTGTCTGAGGTCAGGTATGAACTCCCTTTCCTAATTTTATTGTACGTGTTTTGTGCGCAGCAGGAGCCATAAACTGTAAATCAATAAGCAAATTAAGAGGATTTTTTTTAAATTTCTTTTATTAAAAATACAGTTGTAGCCAAAATTTTGCTTTACCATAGAAATAACAATTAAGAAATCCATCTTCAAATTCCGCTCATACAGCTTGACCCTAACCACAGGTTCCTCTTTCCGTCATACTTTATAAGGTATTTTCGGAAATCGCGTATTTGCAGTTAGACTTTAAGTTTTTACATCTTACAGCAGTGAGCTAGAAGGACGAGGTGTGAGGTGTTGACCTTGGCGACCCACCAAGTTACCTAGATACGGCTGTGTGGGGCGCGGAACGCTTGAATAGTGGCAAGAGTGCAAGTCAGTCAAGAGTTACCCGCCGAGCCTTTAGCGCACGTTTTCAGAAAACCCTCCTAGAACTGTTTGTTTTTAGATGTGAGAGGAAATCCACGCGACCAGTTGGTGAAGAAACCAAATGCTAGGAAATACGTCAATCCGAACTATTTCCGACCGGGATTCGAACTCGCACTTTCAATCAGGAGACTCCGTGGACTGCCACTGGAGCAGCAGCCACACTTTAAACATTTGGTGAGGATGTCTTGAAAACAATTAAGGGTTTCCAGTGTCTGGACAAAGACGAATTCTTTCGACATTTTACAGTTAATTATTAACTAAAAACTATTATTGCAATATTAACTAAAGTTATTATTACAAGTTGACTAACTCTACGGTACGGCTCGATATTTTATAAATTGAGAGACACTCAACGTAGTAATATATTTGCTAATGAATAAAATTACCGGAAACTAATATAAATCAGTTTTAAAATCATGTTGTTGAATATATTTCTTTCCTCGGGGGGGAGCTTTGCTGGAACTGCAATAGATTATCGCATCCTTGTAACAAATAAACTGTCAACTCTAACCGAATGGTGATCAGACGGCGACTAATGCACTCCAGAACCTCTGTTGGTTGTCTCAACAGGGCACGAAGGCTCTCAGTTTTCCTCGATGTCTCTCTTGTCGCCAGTAAACAGCCAGATGATTTATATTCCAAGACGCGGTGCCAAAGCGAAACTACCGGATTTTTATGACGCAAGATCGGAGAGATATGTCAAAATAAGATGGCTTTCTTCCGCAGCTCGGAAATCTTCAGTTTCTGCGTGACGACGCGAACACTTCATCCCTAAAGCAAAGTTTTCCCTTCGCATGACATATTCTTCGCAGCGAAAAGGGCCACCCACTTAATGATGGATGTGCACGGCCGCCAGAAAGATGGGGATTTCGCTAATTTATCCGGAATTCCATAATTACCCGCTCGAAAGTTTTCTCTTATGGATGAAAATTGACAATTTTGCGATGTTTGTTTTAATAAGCATTGTTTACTTGACTTCCCTTTCCATTTTGCCAGGTAAGTAAAGCGAGTATAGATACCAGTAGAATGTAATAAAATAATAAAATCGCCATACTAAAAGCAAAGCTCTTGTGTTTCAATAAAGAGTCTTTGTTACCAGAAGTCGATCAAAGAAGTCAGTTGCGATACATTTCAATAGAAATATGATATCTATATGTACATTTAACGCAGTAAAATATGGCAAACCTTTTCCTAAAATGTTCAACCGACTTTGGTTAAATAATTTTCGCGAAAATTCAATTAAAAAACATTTTCGGATGTTGATATTCTACTGATCATGTTCATAGTAAGTACTTATTAACATGGTGTTAGTAGAGTGATAAAGGTAATATATAGCAACAGTAACATAATAGTATTGGTGAGGCTTAAAATAGTAGTGATCAAGCTATTAATACAAACTTTGTTACTATGGTTATGCTGATAATAATGATAAGATTTAATGAAAATTCTAGCAATATTAATCTTCTGCTTAGTGGAATCCGTGGTATTAACTTTGTTGATATAATAAGAATATTAGTTTAGTTATGATAGTAAACGGCATGATATATTGTTGGTAGAAAATAACACTGGCAGTGTTATAGTGGATGTATAGAACAATAGTAATGGCCAAGTTATACTAGTTGTAAAAAAACAGTATTAAAATTTATGTAGTGATGATAAAATAAATGTAGGAGGCGCTGTTAGAAGGGTAAAATTACACTAATAGAGATACCATGGTGGCGTTTAAACTAACAGTAATGGTGATGGCATCACGGTGATTAAAATTACCCGTAGTGGCAAGCTTTTTAAGTTTAAATATTTGGCTATCTTTTTTTTTCTTTTTTGCTATCTATTTCATCAATAAAATAGATAGAAATTAAAACCCTCTGTTGAACATCTGAAAAATTCCAGCTTCAAGAACCAGCTGTGATAAAGGTGTTAATCAAGCCCCTTAGATCAGTACAAAAAATTTGGTGCTGGACCAGTTAATAATTATAAAATGACTGATAGAAGACAGAAACCGCAGATCTAATCTATCTGAGTTCTTTTCCGGCGACTCCTTAATTATCCGATCAATGAAAACGTCGCTATTCCTGGAAAGACAAAAAACAATCAATATCTGGGGTAGAGTTCCGGCCGGTTTCTTTAACCAATACCGATTGAATTATGGCTCCTTTGTTATACAAAGCTAATGCTAACTAAACCAGGTTTTCTATCTACCTCGGGGCATCTTGGTGTTCAGCGTCAAGAAATCTCATAGACAGTTCTCGTAACGAGATGGGAAGCACATTTTTGCCCTTTTTTTATATATAAGCGACTGGTTTCCTAATATCTGTTTAAGGAGAGAAATGCTTGAAGAAGCGGAAAGAAAGACAAAAACAAAGTTATCATAGCATGGATCTGGGCTAGAAAGTCAAAATAGCAGTAATTACTTGTATCCTTGCGGTTACTTAAACAATAATGTGAAAGAAAATGCTATTAACCACGTTCTGACCACCATCGCTAGCATCCTTCTGAAGCGAATTAAAATGGATGTTTTCGTTTAAGATGACAGTTTCAATTTTAGGAATTTTTTTTAAAAAAAATAGAAAAATTTTCGTTAAGCATGAGAAAACAACTCCTAAAAAGTTAACAAAAAAAAAAAGCTTAATATCTCATCATTTTAATTAATGCCACCATCAGTAAAGAAACCAGAGAGCGAGGACTGAGCACAGAAACACAAAGAAGCAAGTTTCAGACCCCACTTTTTAACGGTTTTGTTGTTAGGGAGCGGACTACTTCGCCTAATGATCGATCAATGCGAGTTGACCTGCGGATTTATTTCAAGACAAAATACTTTTATTTTCTTTGCTGGATAACAGTCTAAAAGATAAGACAAAATTACAACAGAATATATTTTTTAATACGAAATGTCGCCCCTTAATGTGCAGCTTGTGTTACAGATGCTGAAAAGAAGAATGGGAAATTCCGGGGGTTAGTGCAGTGCAATAAAGAAATTTTTTTCAAATCTGGCTCAAAAAGCTGATATCAGATCTTGACAGATATCTAACAGTCGGCGGTCACAGTAACTATCTTCCTTCTTCCCAAAAGTATTCAAATTTACAGAAAAGTGATATTCTTGCTAACAGATGCTACAGTAAAACATCTTTTGACCTGCAATAGAATCTCTTCCTTAAAGATTAGCCAAAAACTTATCAGTAACTCGGTGATCACGAAAGTAAAGTTATATCTCCAAAGTAAGCAATTTCCTGCTGTAATAATTCGACCAACTGCTGTTGCTACAATGTTGCAGCAAAAACAAAGAAATTGTTGTCTTAATACTTCTTTATTTGTGACGGTGGGTAGGTAGGTATAAGCGTGTTTTTAAGTATAAGGTTTGACTCCTTTGGGAGATGGGAAGTTACGGAATCCACGCGGTTTTGCGTGGAGCGTAAGCCCCAGGTGGTGCCTGAAGGCGTTTGTCTTATGATCCCGGATTCAAGGCCGAGAACCATGAGCTCGATCTCCAGTAGGGAACCTGAAATCCAGGTTCTCTTCCCTTCGGATCCACCGGTTCCGCAATGCCGATCCAGCGAAATCCCTGCCCTTGGGTCAGGGAGAGAGCAGCACGAAGAGTTTCCACCCTTTTTTTCCCATTTAATCAACGAGATTTTATAGCACGTAATGGTTAGGCTGTCCCACGCCATTGCGAGAGCTTCTTTCAGTTCTCTTATATTGGCCGGACGTGGACAGATTTCTCTTAGCTGACGATCCAAGTTCTTCCCACGTCCTCTATCGGGTTCATATTATGATGTTAGAATACCCAAGGAAGGAGATGAATGCGTTTTTCCTCTCCCAGGCTGTGGTTACACGAGATACGAGGCAACTAGCGCCATTACCCTGAAGAATAGAAGTATCGAATGGCAGTATTGTTTTGATACGATGACAAGGGATGCCTTTCTGAAATGTCAATGTAGCCGCTAGAATTGAGGATCCCTTCGATCATCTAGACTGCGGTGTCATTCCCGCCTCCACAGCTGACCCGAATAAAGATCTTTAAGTTTGAACGTTTTCATTAGATCGTCTCTAAATACAGGTCCGACCTCCAGACCTGATCTACTAAAAGGTCTTTCAGGTCGTCATACTTCAACAGTGACATTAGCCTCTGTGAATTCACGACAGCGTTGGCTACGCGTCCGGGAGAAATGTCGACATTCTTGGCAACCTGCGTTTGGCTGTGGCCACACAATGAAGCGGCCCATAATACCAGTTCGCTTAAACAAAAGTGAAATCTCCGGATCCGCCTGTTCACTGCGCGATAGCGCACTCTGGTTATATGCCCTGCTCGCATATCTAATCACAGCTTGATGGGGGAAATTCTGAACTGATTTACTAAGTTCGGCAAGTAAGAGAGATATCAACCTAAATTTAAAATATTTATTAGCCTGTTCTCTTCCTCACTGGGTTTCCTAAGCTTTTATTAAGTTGTCCGAATACAAAGATGCCAATTCGACATTTGGGGGACTTTCTTTGTAACTCTGACTGGTCATATCGTTGATGACTTTCTTTAATAAAAAGAAAGATTCCACAACTGCACGAAAACTAGATATAAGTACAGTTTACTGATTGTGGTTCGGTAAATATGAAAAGGATGAAAAATGTTTTACAAATTTGCATACCATCATACCTTTCGAAATATTAGCATCAGAATTGTTTCTTAAATAAGTTTACTCTTTTTTCTTTTGGTTTATCGATCCGATTTCGATCAAGTATCCAGGTTGAAGTCCCAACATTCGGAATCACCATTTTAATGTCTCATTAAAGATGATCCAAACTTACTTTGATATCTGATGAATCGTTAATATACTAAAAATTAGCAAAACTAACAAGACGTTTAGTAAAGTAGAGAGAATACAACAACGCCACTGATTATAGTATATGTGGTATACGGATCTGCTTATTACGTAACTTTAGCAAAGCATTTATTTTCCGGTCCAACTCCTAAAAGTAACTTCCGTCGACTAATAGAATTAAAATACACAATGTGGTTTTTTTTATCCTACTAAAGCTGCAATTACATTTGCTTCATTAGGCTGAAGTTTCAAGGCTTTTTGTTCTGGTTGTATCTCGATTGCCAAACAAAAAGATCGTTTACTTCATTCAGGTTGAATAGTCAATTACCCGTGTTTACTTTTACAACGGACTAATGAATCACTTTACACAAATAAATACGTCTTCTAATCACAGGAAATTCCTTTACTTTCGACAAGCTTCAATCAGCTTCCAAACGTCTTGCTAGGATATTTAATGTCTTGGGCAGTCGCGGCGAGATTTAATTTCCAGGCATCACAGTTTTTGTCGTTTGTGGACAAAAGGGGGACGGTAGGACAGATGCCGCCTGATTTAATGCCGACAACATCATTGACCTTGCAAGCCAACCCCACACAAATCACATCCAGCCTTAATTAAACCATTATTGCGCACTACCAAAAGCTTGCTAAAGATCAAGTGATTATCAATGAACCATGAATATACAGCTAATACTATTGCAATTTGCTTTTGGTTCCCAGTCGTCTCTTTGGGACGCTCGCTCACAATAGGACCGAGTTTTCTCCAAGTCCATCAAGGTTTGAGATGCAGGTGGATTCTCATCCCCCTCTCCCCTCTGATTTTCATGTACGTGTCAATGCGCTTCATTGTCAAATCGGTCATTTTTTATGCTCGCTGATACAGAATGGTACAGCGACCACAGAACCTTCCGGAAGGATTGGTATGTTGGAAACTGGAGCAACTCAACACCAAATGGAAGATACATATAGCCTAAGCCAGAACATCACTTCTAGGGTCTGGACATGGTGTCAGACTTTTAGTAATGATGTAGATGATATGGCTGGGGCCAATCTAAGTCAGACAGTACACCATCAGCATCGATTTTTGGTTTGAAAACGACAAGAAACCATTTCCGGACGGAAACCCAGTTGATATGACCTGCAAAATTCAGCAAGTTTCATTTTCTGGGCACAAACCTACGTGATCAGCTTCGGACTAATAGTTTTCAATCAAGTAGAGCCTTACCCGCATTCCATTAACCATGGATCACCGCAGGGGTCTGCAGAGTTTGGCTATGGACCTCACATGGTAAACTGTAGAGACTGGGTTCTTGTACTTTAATGGATGAGTTTAGATTGTGTTTGGACTTGAGAGACCGACGTACCAGAGTAAATAGGAAGCCATGAAAGAGGTTCCAAGATGCCATTGTTGGTGAACATAGCCGCTATGAAAGTGGATCATTGACAGTGTGACGATGGATTCGCTGTAATGCAAGACGGAGCTCCGTATTTTCAAGACGGCACCATAACAGGGTTGAGGAACATTAGATGAGATCTTTGGCGTTCATTAGTCTCCACATGCTGGTGCTATTAGGGACTACTTTATTTTCTTAAATGATAATGCCTGTATACATTGTGCCAGATAGTCAACAAGTAGATGGAGTTGGAATCAATCATCCGTATGTAGTTGATAAGGAACAAGGTCGTTCTTGTGGTATTTCCTATCCGGAACACTCGCCAAACGGGGAAGGGGTAGCGTGACACCGGATACCATGGCCAACACAAAAGCGTCCGGTGCTTCAAGGTCGGCCGACCTAACAAAAGTTCCTTCTAGAACTTTTCATTCTTTCAGATGTGAGGGGGAATTGAGTGCCTAGAGAAAACGCACGCAACTGCGTAATGAAAAAGAGCGAGAGGAAGCCATAACACGGTTGTATGCTAAACTGAGCGGTTCCCGGCCGGGATTCGTGCTCGCGCCTACCATTTTAGAAGTTCAGTAGTCCGTGACGCTCTCGTTGGAGAAAGAAACGATCTGGCACAGATCACCATTCATTGACTCCTCAGTGGCACAGGCGCCGGTGCCAAGCTGTCATTTGTGCTGCAGGCTCTCACATACGATACTGAATGGCTTTCTTAATAAAAAAAATTATCACTTCGGAGCAAAATATCTACATACAGATTATCTTTAAATACCACAAGACCAATCACAAATACATTTATGTAACCATTTATCAGAATTTAATAACATGTTACTTTAAAAATACATCTTTGGAATGCATAATAATTAGGAAAACATAAATAAAAGTATAAATCTTGCAATGTAATGGGACGGTTATTTCTCAGAAACTATATAGTTTTCATATTTCTCTTCTTCCTTTCAGACAATCTGAATTTCTCATACATCTAAAATTGAAGAGTTATAACAGGGGCGATCAGTACGTCACCCTCTCCGCTCAACAACACAAGTGATGAGATGGGACTCGGGAACTCAGGGAGAAGGATCATGGCAGCCGCCAGGACTACTTCCATCTCGCTGTCTATTATTACCAATTCCAATTTATGTTCCTGTTTCGATTATACCAATACTAAAATAATTCATCAAAATTAGCTATTGTATACAGTCAATTTCCTGGAGAACGTCACGTGCACACAGTTAGATGGCATGAGTCGTCTGTCATAGATTAAAACGATTTAATATGTGGAATCAGTAACAGAGGATGGAAATAAATATACACCTTGTTTTAGTGAAGCAGCCAGGTTATTTTACAATGGTTCGCTGTAAGGAGTGTTAAAAAGTCTTCCTTTAATTTCAAACTATTTGATGTATGGCATTAAACTAAAATGTAAAGTAAATAGTGCTTTAAATTGTTTATCGTTCTTTGCTGTTGAGATTTTTGTTTGAAGAAAGGATCATTATTTGAATGTAGGAAATAGCCATATATACGTTCAGTATTTATTGCTTTAAATTCTTTTAGAAAATTCCCCCCCCTGCAAATGACTAGAAAGATTTCCTGGCGACGTCAGCTGCTTTGAATTCTAAAAAAAATATCGTCTGCATTTGACAGTCGGAGAGGTAACGGAAACAAGTCTTCAGTCAGGAGAGCATCACCAAGCAGCTTCTTCCTGGAGATTCAGTAATAGTGGGGTGTGTGTGTCTCTTTTATGTTTGCAACATGGATCTGTTCGTGTTGCCAGGCATGTCAAATGCAACATGTTACTAAGGAAAGTTATCGGCAGCCGCAGTTATCTTTCATTTAAAGACCACTACCAGCTACCAAATCACCTCTTCGTGCATTTCACAAGACGCTGGATTCATATTCGTAGAATCCGTGACCAACTGCGAAACGCATGAAAATATGTTAAGCAGTGGTCCTGCAACAATGGGTAGCGACACAGTACTGACTGAGCATGCGGTTTAAATGGTCGCAGTCAGCCAGATGGGTAGCTTTGTTTATGATTTGGTAGCTGGTAGGTTTATCATGAAACAATATTAAACTTTAGTCCGCATGGCTATCATTGTTCCTTCTGTGTAATGGGTTTGTCGACAGGTGCTACGTAGATTCAACACTGTTGAATATACACTGGCTGGCCAATTTATTAAGACCGATACCAAATAATGGGTTTGGCCACCTTTTTTTCCGAATAACAGCCATGCCACTATGTGGCTAGAATTCGCAAGGTGCCTTGCGGGATATTTCCCAACTCAGTCATTAATATCGCGCACAGTGCATGGGGCGAGATAAGCAGAAGGTTGTGATGGCGAATGCGTCTTTCATATTTATCTCACAAATGCTCAGTTGGATTGAATGAGGTCTGAAATGTTTCTATGGTACGTTGTTCATGTTCTTGTTGAAGAGGACCTGCATATTGATCCAAACTCTCTATAAAACAGAACTTTATGTCAGTGAAAGCTTGGTTAAGCTCGTACACGTCTTGGTATCGACCAGGTCAGACGATCTGGCTGTCGTTGTGGGATGTTGCGCTATTCTTCGACCAGAGCCACTCCCAGCTGATTAAGAAACTATCGGCGGACATGGCAACCACAAACGCGCTTCTTTCTGCCGTCTCAACTATATTCAATCAGATTTAAGTCGGGAGGTCGTGCAGCGTGCAGACTCCATTATGAAGTTGATGTGGTGGGTCTGAAGTGCAGCACTGACAACTTACGCACGGTGCGAACAGGCTTTGTCATCTATAAAGAAGAAATTAGGATCTTGCAGTTAGGCCAGAGAGACGACTACAGACATGGTGATCTCATCCTTATATCTGAAACCATTCATGGCATCTTTCTTAATGATGACAAGATCATGTCTTAGGATAACGTGAATGCCAGCCAATAGCATCAAGCTGCCCCACTAAATCGATCATGCTGGGTAATGGCGCTGATAGTAAATCGTTGCTTAGCTTGTCTCCAGACTTTATCCCGTTCATTGTTGGTGTCTAGACGTAATCTAGACTCATCGGTGAAAATTATATCGTGCCCACATTTCAATCACCAATATTGCCTCTACCATTACATGTGTAGCTGTCGATGGTGTCGTGTTAAAGGGATAAGCAGCGGTGGTATTCTGGACCGCATACTATTTGGATGAAGCCTGTTGCGAGCTGTTCGTGCCGAGATTCTATAGATGGTTGGTTGCTCTTTGGAAGTCATTTTGGAGAGATCGTGCTGTTGAAGCATTTATTCTGTCGAGAGTAACAAGCTAACGATTCTTACGAGTTCTGAGTTGAACAATGTACTGGGAAGCGACAGAAATATGTGTCATCCCTTAACCACCCTGATAGCTTGAGACATTTTGTGTTAAATACAGTGCAATGTCTTGTTGGGGCTTCTTTCCTCGATATACGGATCTTATTCAACCAGAATATGAATACATTGTTTGAACAACATACCATGAAAGCGATGTAAACTTGGAAACGTTTGATTCTTATTTATTTTTGAGACGTATTTATATACATACACACCAACTCATTCCAAATGTTTTCCAACGCTAGAGGCTAAAGTTTGAAGTTTACTGTGCAAAAGCCAATTAGATTATAAGAGAAAGTTTTTAGTCAGTGTGTCGTTGGTACTGGAAATACATGCTGTTCTGCCGAAACGTGTAAACACTTCTGAAATAGACAGTGCACAAGTATATTAATGAAGTTTGCATTGTAAAACTATTTCTGACTTATTTTCTTACTTTAAACAGATAGATATCAGATGGTTAACCCTGTATTGAGTCTACAAAGCAGTGTATAATAAATAAATAAATAAATAAATACGAAATGATATTCTTAAATAAAAGAACCTTTAAAACCTACAAAATCTTTCTATTTGACAATCTTTCCCATGTTACAGCAGTTTCTCTCAATATCGCTCTCTCATAAAAGTATATTCCATTATATCTTTCGCTATTATAACTAGTAAATTTTAATTTACCGATTTATTTTCAATCATTTTCCTTTACTTTAAAATTCAGACAACGATTGCTATAATTTTTTTGAAAGTCACCCATATTTACTAATTAAAGTCGTTCGACTGTGTATGTCTGAGCTAAAGTAGCAACGTAAGAATTAAATAACATAAATAATAAATATTATAAGAGTGACCTATTGAATAAATTAAAAGACCATTAAAGTTCATAATTTTATATTATTCGGTTTCAATGCTGATATTAGGAATCATAAATTAATAAATGCACATAAAATAAATAACTATATAATATCATATCAATATTAAATTACAAACATCTTGCATTTTTAGCTTTTTTTGAGTGAAACTAGGAAAAGTGCTGATGTCAAATCCTATATAAACACTATACAGCATTCATAGAAAACCTATAGCGTTGTCCATACATATTTAACAAGAACCTATAGCGTTGCCCATACATATTTAACAAGTATCGAATGCTTGAAGTTATTGGTAATTATTTTAGAAACTGTTTTGGCTATGGAGCGCATTAAATCTGCTTAAAGGCAGACTTTAGGGTTTCTCAATTCCCCAGCTAAAAAAAGAGGTAAGCGTGTCAAATAGCCCCTTAATACCATTTACTACCAGTCGTGATTACCTGTCAAACGGTCATGTGCTTCTTTTCTTGCCAGCTATCCGAATCTCACTTTAATCTCGTTAACTGATTCAAAATAAACGCCGCAATTCTTGGATCGTCGCACTGAGGTGGAAGATCTTCGCTCTCTGCCCATCTTGAGCAGCTACACATTGATTTACAGATCAGAGAGAATTACGATCAAGCAGAGAAAATAAATCAAAATGAACACGCTTAAGAATAGTGAGTCAATAGACAGTCATCAATCAAAGTATGCCCGCCTTTAAAAACTTTCGCCGCCACTATTTCTGTATGTGATTATTAATCAAATTTATAACAGACGTGTACTTATTTCCTAGGATACAGACGTAGCCACCATACACCTTAATGGATGCTTGGTCCCTACGGTTTCAGAAAGTTACCTTCTAAGGCCAGTTCGCAGCTTGTACTTTTTGAATGTTTTTCCTTTTCTTCAGTAAGTGGAATTTAACATCTTTTAAATCCAAGGAAACATTTAGTTTTAGTTTAAAGTAATGACGTGATATTAATAAGAAAATAAAGAAAACTTCTTTATTTATTATTTTTATTGTTAGCGCTACAGACTTTAGTTTAAATCTTTACTAAAGTAAAATTAACAACTCCAAGGTCCTTTAAGTAGAAACTTAACAATGGACAAAAAAAAAGAAAATCCTAATCTTTAATTCTGTAAATGTCTTTCGTAAGGAAACATGACGCATAAAATATTGGTTAAATCAAATTATGATTTAAATAATTATACGTTGGACAAAAAGCCATCTTTGCTTTATCTTTAATTTCTGAAACAGAATCAAAAGGCCATCTTTAGGTAGAATTTATATGGAATTTACCATCTTTCATAGTCATTGTCATGTGTTTGTCACATAAAATTGCCCTTTTTGTTTCTTCATGTCAGTTAAAGATAAGGTAAGATAAGTTTTTGTTAGCCAGAGGAATGAATAAGTAGAATTAACACTGTCTAAATAAGCAAACATTTTGTTCAGAAAAAGGATGAATTTTGACCGGTAAGTTTTATTAAAGTCGGTGAGCCTCTGCTGGTTTGTCCGTACACTATGGTATCCCCTTCAGAGGCTTGATTTTGATTAATAACAGAAAGTAACCATCTAATAATTCTTTATGTAACTGTCGCTCCCAATTTTCACAAAACAAAGCTATCTTTACCCCGATATCATTTCGCCCTCCCGGTATCATCAACAAAACCATTAAAGCCTATTTTAGGAAAAGCGTATGAGCTTTGAGAGCAAAATCAACATCAGCTGCATCAGGTTTAAAAAATCTTGCTGCTTGGACTTCTAAGTTGCTAATATACTTCTCTCCATTTTGTCTGGGTCTTTAAGTTATTGGTCTAGCGGGTTTCTTCCATTTGTTGATGATGTCTGCTGTCGACTCTGGAAAGCCAATTTTCTGCTATTTTATTGATTACGCTCTGTTCATTAAGTCTCGTCATGTCTGCCTGGTATTTACGTCTCCTTATCAAGGTACGAGAAACGTGATACCGATGGTCTTGACTACATCCTTAGATGATCCTCGGTGATGGCGGAGACTGCCGCCTGCCTGCAGTCACCTTCAAGAAATAATTACATGCCACCGTTTTTGCGTGGAAACAAGTAAAACCATCAACAGATGGAAATAAATGCGATGGTGAAGCCGAAGACATTTTAAAATCAAACCTCACCAAAATAAACAAGACTTTAAAAGTTAGGCTACTTCATCTTGAAATAATTTCCGATGATCAACAAAAGTAAAAGAAAGGGAAAAATTCAACTTGCAGTTTCGACAAATTTAAAACCAAACAGTAAAATATATATATATATATATATTTCTTTTAAGAAATTTCAAGATTCACATGTAACCTGATCGTGTTCCTTGGAAATACCGTTTTTGATTTATTGGAGGACAACAGTACGTTACTTATACCTGGTAAACTGATCAATACCATCTTCCTGCTCTTCACATCATCTAAAGGGTTTCAAAAATACTTTGTACTTCAACAAGAAAAGCCTTCAAGGTTTACTGGTCTGCTAACAAACACTAAAAAATATGTTTTTCATTAACTTACCTTTCTTTAATCAATAATTAACAGTTTCATTGAATTTAGATTTTAGATTCTCCTCGAGGTTTTATAGCTCTCCTGTCAAGAAGGCTGCATCTACTCTGTGTGTGCGTCGTGGCTTAGTTCCGAATCCCGTTGGGTCGTGCGTCACAGTTGGAAAAAGTGGCGTGCTCTATCACATTAATCAGGCCAGAAGGCTTATTTACTTCATATTTTCAGAAGAACATAAAATACTAAAAGACCATAACGAAATTAAATAGGAAACAAAGTGAATGTCATATAAATGTCATGTAATAATGGCCTTTCTTTTTATGACATTCATTAATGATGAAGTAAAATGAATGTTTGACCGGCAATCTTTTCAGATGCCATGATCGAGTTGCCGTGGTGTATATATGAAGCTTGTATGGTACAAACTGTGATTTACCTACATATAACATGCACCCTTATCCTTATTAAACTTTTAACATGTAAACTAATTATAGATACATAGAATACTGAGCAAAAGTCTTAGTGCTTGTTTTGTGGGTTATTTTTTTCAGAATAATAACTAAATGAAAATGGCAAAGATAACAATTGCTAATTGACATAAAATAGTATTTTTCCATGAACAACATGAAAACCAACGCGAAATAAGTATTATAGCTAATTTCAATATGCGCTGTTTAAGAAATTATTGAGAAATTTAAGGATATTATTTTAGTTTCTGATAGAAAAAGGTGTGGACGACACTGGAAACTATCTAAAAGAGATTAATAGCGCCTGAAGGTAACTTCTCTGAGAAATAGAAGAACAACCGGCAGGAAATGAAGAAAGATCTGGAAGAATCTTCAAGATTTCAAGTTCATGATGCTACGGTCCGAGGATATTTTGGGACGAAGTAGGTTTAGAGAACTGATGACAATCAAGAAACCCTTTTTACACAGAGATGCCACCAAACACCGAAACTAGACTCAACAAATATGGAGAAAAAATTTCCTGTGGTCATATGAATCGAGGTTTGGAATTTTTGAGTCGAAGAGAAAGTCAGGATGTAAGAAGAAATCTCGGAGAAGAGCATAATGAGATGTCTGCAGCCTATTGTAGAGCATGATGCGGGGTTATTCAGGTTTTTGTGGTTGTATCTTGTCCGTGGGTGTTGGATATTTAGTAAGAATAGAAATAAACATGAATGAAGCCAGATATGGACAGATTCTTATTCACCAAGCTATTTCTTCAGTATTCATTTGTATTAATATTTCGATATGACAACGGTCTAAAATACACACTGCCAGTGTTGTCGATGTAAAATGAAAGTTTAGCATGTCTCTTGTTGTTGAAAAATTACTTATAAAATATGATTAAACTAATATAAAATGTTTATCCGGGTAATTCTCAAACTGAAAAATGAATCAAATCAATGAGAGACCAGATAAATTATCAGACAAATTTGGATCAGGTTGTTACCCGCAATAAAGATATTTCTTAAACTTCAGTTTTCTTTGTTATTCCCTTTAAAATATCAGATGTTACTTTACAAGATTTAACAGACGAGGTAAGGGGCTTTGTGAATATGTCTGCTCAAGTTTTTTTTACCTTTTTTACTAAAGAAAAAATTAATTTTTATTTCATTTTTTAGCAATAGTAACTGTTCCTTTGTGTCTTTTTATACACTATGGTTTTGCACATAAAAGGAGTGCATGTAACACTCTTATAGCATGATTTGGGGTCTTTGCTAACGTGAGTCGCGGAGTGCTACAGGTTTTAACCGGTAAATGACCGGCAGTATACTAGCCTCTTTGGCCTTAAATCATTATTCATGCTGCCTTCATGGTGGGCATGAGGTAGCTAAAATTCTTTAAATATAGTGATAGCCCAAATTTGTTCAAGTTAGTGGAGCATTTCTTGAGAACCCCAGCTTTCTTTAAAAAGAGTGTCTTAGATCCTGAAAGATATTTGGCTACGCAAGAGGAATTGGATAAAAGTGGAACTTGTGAAAGCTGAGCCTCGCGTGGAGACAAACTTTTATTTTGGTAACTAAGAGTTGGAAAACAATGATCTTCGAGCTACTAAGAGTAACAAGAAGTATACATTAAATCAAAATCTTAACCTGACAATAAATTGTGGGTAGTAAACTGTTTACTAACGTAATTTAATCAGAGATTTTGGTCTCTTCAACACTGTTTTGGCTGTTGTCGCTAACTCTTTGACTTTGAAGTTTAACCAAATACAGTACTGATGCGCAACTTTTGTCAGTATCTCGTAAGATTAAAAGATTTTTTTAAAAACCTTTGTATCAATCCTTAAAGTCATTTATTTCAACAGACTACCAACCGGATCTCGAAGTTAAAATACTAATCCACATTTTGTCCATTGACTGTTGTGATTGATATTTCCAACATACCTTTATGAAATCCTGATATATATAAAGATATGAAGTCAAATAATTCACTACCAATGACTTTGGCTTTTACTTGTCGCCTCTTGTACAGTAAATGTTACAGTTCTTTTAATACTACTACTACTACTACTACTACTACTACTACTACTACTACTACTACTACTACTACTACTGCTGCTGCTGCTGCTGCTGCTGCTACTGCTGCTGCCACTACTAATGATAGTAATAATTCTCTTTCGGTACTACATGGTTGAAACACACAAAAACTGATTATATTAAACATCAATCACAAAGAGGTGATGACGTCGGACGAGCAGTCAATAAGAAATGACTCGCAGGAGATAATGTAATCTAGGAAAAGGCAATTACTTTGGAATGCCTTAAACAATATCCATCCGCAGAGCTTTGGGGATGTCGTAATGTGATTGTGGTTTTTGAAAAAGACCAGTGTTATTCCTGACAGAGACAATTTAAAAACGAATGAATTCCCATTATCGTCACCTCTAAGCAAAAGAACGTAATTCGGTTTTTGTCTGTGGAGGGCTGTAGACTAGCGACAGTCGGGCTCGGTTCTGGCAAGGTTAGGGTTCTCCGAAACCATCACCTGTTCGTGGGAAAATGGCCGACAGAATTAACACCGGGACACAAATATTTCTGCTCTAATTCGATGATCATTTTTAGATACTTCAACGGTGAATTTCCACCCAAGCATTACTGTTAATAACTTTATAGCGTTATCAGAATTTCCAAGGCAATAAAAAAAATTACCCTTTTTGGTTTTTTTTCTTTTAATTAAATTCCGACACGAAATCTCATCCAAGCTGACTCTTTGCGGCGATTAAGTTTCTCGATCTTAACACAAATAGATATTTAAATATAGACACACGATCAAAAAGTAGGTTTTAAAACATATACGCGGCTTTTTTTCCTTAAAATTGGCTTGAATTAGGTTCTTAAAATTGATGACATATTTAGCATCCACCAGTTTGCTTCATAAGGCGATCTTAACGTTTAAGACCCAACAACTAAAAGAACATTCTTAAACATCTAGTTTAGGGCACAGAGACCTGCGAGTACCGCAGACAGGTCCGTTGAAGGCGAGTCCAGCTGATGGGGACTAAGGAAATCTTAGAAAAGGCAGAGCAGGGTAACTAATACAAATTTAACAATGCTGTAAAGTCGCTAATCTTTATGCTTGAAGTTAAATGCCAAGCAGGATGACTTTAATTATAGACACATACCCCAATAAATTAAACTATTATTCTGCTACTGCATTCAGAAAAGTCTCAAGAACTCTTTCATATCCAAATTTCTGCCTTCTTCTCGTTTGAATGACATCAAGATTAAGGTGCTCGGTCTACGTTGTGGCCTGTCAATTTTTTGCCAGTGTCGAAAAAAATTACAACGGCTGTCGAGACAAAAACACATGGAGTCGACTATCTAGTGCGTTTGCATAAATGCTTTACGTTGCTCGAACAGGTCTTCAAGAACTGAATTCTTTGTTGTGTCGCTGCTTTTCACATTTCGTCACTATCCTCCACACTACAGCCGGTTGTGGATCTAACACTACAATCCGCCAGTTTTTTTTTTGTTCGCAATGCACCGTCGACTGGGTGGCACTTCATCTTCACCTTCTTAACTAATTAAGCATGAATTTCTTAATGTGGCGTTATTCCAAATCTCCAGAATTATTTGGGAAGCATTATCAATTAAACCCATAACTTGTTTTAAAATCGGAGCTGCGGGGTTTTATCGATTTGTCAAGAGGAACGCCAAGTATCCTGCGCACGACAATGGCGTGTAAAACAAATTTTTCTGGCTGAGAATTACCTTGAGTCCAGTAGTTGTCTCGCCATCGAACTCCTGTGAACTTTCGATCTTCAAAAGAGCTTCCACAACTGATGCATGATTTGATACTCTCGTGACCAGCGTATTTCGCGCTGGTCACGAGAGTATGTTTAATCTCTAGTTTAAACCAAGCTCATAAACAACTACAGCAATGGATGTATGGGACGTTACAATTGAGTTTTGTTTAAATTAATAATCTGAAACTGTCTTTTTCTGCTCTTTACATTGGCGCCATCGTAAAATTTGCGGGAAGCTTTTTCAAACATAATTCGCAGGGAGCATGGTTTCCAAAATGACATCAGTCATGCCCTCAGGTTCAGTTTTTCGGAGAGAGACATTTCTCAAATCGTGAGACAGTTCCCGACATTGCTCTTGTCTCTCGTTCCGTCGACTGGTAATGTGCGGAATGGCACATCACTCTCTTTTTTTGCAGCCAACTGCCACTATCTCCAGCAGTGTGTTATTAATATAAACTTGAACCCCGGGTGACAAATGTGGTTAATTTGGCTGGAATTTCCGATTTTACCTCTTTCTTTAATGTGAGTTCAAATAAATTTAGAAGCGCGCCGAATAATTGCAATCGCCTCAGATGATAGTTCGTTAAGTGCCAAAGAATTGTACGACTTGACCAACTGATATGAATACCGTCAGATAGCAGAGAGTTCTGTGACGTTTCGAGTAAGGATTGTTCCTTAGTACCAATGTTTTGGTTCGACACACTGGCGGCAGCTTTTGGCTTCCGAATGAATAATATGGCTTTAATCAAAATAAAGATATGGTATAAATTACTAAACTCAAGCTAAATAAGATTAATGCAGCCGCAGTATTCAATTCAAAGTTAGTTACCAGTCAGATTTCCCTTCTTTCTTTGACATGAGAATCCTCTGCATAACTAACCAATAAATACACAAAAGGATTATGTCACCTGATTTATAAATAAATTAGCAGAGCCTGTTAGTAATGTACAGGTTTGTATTATAAGCAGAACGGCCTAGTTTTGTTATGTTCTTTAGTCAAGATAGGGAAATATAATTTTTGCTTATATGTTGGTTTTTTCATGTTATAATCAGCGTGGTGTATAGTAATATAGACATTTTTTACTGTATGTATGCTATTTCTTCTCTGATTTTGGTCATTTTTAAGTAAAAATATTTAATATTTAATAACAAAATCGGAATATCATCATATACTTATGGTTTCTTACTTTAATATATAGGATAAAGGACCTAATTTTCGGTGCGTACGTATAAAAGATAGTCAACCAACTAAGGGGACAAGCCAATTTACGAGTCTAAGCGCAGGGTTCCAAAACTTTATGCTTTGCTCATGCACAATAAGATTAGAATCTGGTCATTAGCGCTGATAATGTTGTTATATATAATATCTTTGTCTTTAAAACTTTTATATTACGAGGATATTGCACTATATTAATTGAATTTTACAAACCACAGAAAAAACCTGAGAAAAATAAGTAATAATAGACAGATTCAGCCGTAACGAGCTCCTTCGCTGAACTAAGTTCACACCACTGATTGGCAGTCAACAACACGTCATTGGCGAACTAATCAACACTACCGTTTATTTTTTGTTTTTCTTTTCCGTATTTTCTTCTTATTTTGCTGTTTAAACGTCAAATATAACTGTACCACTTGTTTAAATTAACAAGTCCGTTTTGCTACATTTCTCCTCATCTTTTCTATGCAGTGACAGATTTTATGCTAATTTAGATCTTCATAAACATTTCTAGCGTTCTACACAGAGAAAGAAGGCAGTCACTCAAATGCGCTCATCTTTAACAGCATAAGTATAAAAGATGAGTGCACTCTTAAAAGAAACCATGCGGTCTAAGTAGTTTTAGCATACTTTAGTACGATTTCTACCACTAATTTAATTTCGGTGCTAAACTTACATATTATCAAATGATTAATAGAATTAATAAACTAAATATTTTTATATTGATATTTCGGAACCCACAATTTTGTATCTGAGATCTTCTGAAACGAGAATAGAAAACCTCACATCGTCAGAACCAATACGAACGCCATAAACAGACGATGTTGCACAACTATGAGATAAACAAAAATACTTTTAGGAGAACACTGATGTTGCACATATTAAAATATCAAAAGTTTAAAATAATTATTTCATTAATTCCAAGAAAATTTGCTTACAGAGTTTTAAACGGATCTTTGCAAGGTATCGCCATAAGGGTTTATTCTGTATAATGTTACATGCAACAATCTATTGAATTTAAAATCTCATTAATTTATTTAAAATACAGTAGGCGGATAAGACAAACCCTAAACTGTTTCCAGTATTCCATGACAGGGGAATTATTAGACTAAAGTCTCTAAATGATTTTATTTTTGTTAATAATTATTAGTAAAGATATATTAGTTTTTATTTTAACAAATAAATACTATTCCAACATTGTCGGTCTTGCTTGTTTGTTTGGCCATAGCCTGTCCTAACTAAGACATAATCATTGGACAGTTAGGGGCTGGTCTTTTGTTTCTTCAAGTTATGAGATTTATTGTTTTGGTATTTCTACTGAATAAAATGAATATTACCAAAGCAAAACCGATTTTTGTAAAAGTTAAAAAGGTAGACAAAATAGCGAAGGATCACTATGATGTATTAATATACTGGTATGTTAATTTCTAATTTAAGCTGTAAACAAGGATGATCTTGTTCACTGTTAGTATCTTAGCGTCATAAATCTAACTGATGGTTTTTAAATTGGCTCTTCTCTGCGACCTATGTAGCATAGAAAGCGATTTTAATTCATATAAAAATTTATATTTTTTTATAAAATAAAAATCAATAAATATCTCTATTTAATAAAATATTAATAACTTAATAGAGATACAGCACAAAATATCGTCTGCTTCGGTTTAATTCAATAAATATCAGGAAGTCTGTGCTCTGAAAAAACAGATTTCTTGGGACTGCAGACGATTTTATTATGATGGTCTTTGTAATAAAAGCGAAGCGCTGCAAAAATATTTTCGTGAATTCTCTTCATTTCTCCATCAAAGAGGTGGGATAATCATGAAAAACTAAAAGGATTAATTGTTCGTCCAAACAGAACAATTCGGGCATTACGATCTTTCGCGTTGTAAGCTACATTTATTAACAAACTAAATGTGAAAAAAGTGCATATTTTCCTGATAATTTACCGAATAAATTTTACTGATAATTTACTAACAAAGATAGAATTTACAGAAGAATCACTCGAATTTACGGATTAAAATAAAGGTGAACATGAGACCTAATGATAATTACAGGTAAAGATTAAATGTACCGATAACCGTGTTGAGGTCAATCAGAATTTAAATTTGAGCCCATGACCTAGAAGTCCAGTAGTCTATTACTGGTTAGACCACAGCGTCGCCCAACGCGCGCGCGCACAAACTCTTCCTCATATATATATACAGGTGCATCTCAAAATTATATATATCTTGGAAGAGTTCAATATTTTTGTCAGTTATTTCAGAAAGTGAAAATTGTATATATTCTAGACTCATTACATGTAAACTAAAATGTTTGAAGCCTTTTTTAATTTTAATTTTGATAATTACAGCCTACAGCTAAAAAAAAAAGAAAAAACGTATCTCAAAATATTAGAATATTCCATTTCGAGTTTGAGTAAATCACTACTTATGCAGTATAAATACCATGAATCTCTCGGTCTGGTTCAGTACACACAACCTCAATCATGGGGAAGACTGCTGACTTGACAGTTGTCCAGAAGACACTCATTGACACCCTCCACAAGGAGGGTAAGACACAGAAAGTCATTGCTGAAAGGGCTGGCTGTTCGCAGAGTGCTGTATCAAAGCATATTCATGGAAGGGTGCACAAGCAAGAGGGATGACCGCAACCTTGAGAGGATTGTCAAGCAAAGCCGATTCAAGAACTTGGGGGGGAGCTTCACAAGGAGTGGACTGAGGCTGGAGTCAGTGCATCAAGAGCCACCACGCACAGACGTGTCCAGGAAATGGGCTACAAGTGTCGGATTCCTAATGTCAAGCCACTCCTGAACCAGAGACAACGTCAGAAGCGTCTTATCTGGGCTAAGGAGAAAAAGAACTGGACCGTTGCTCAGTGGTCCAAAGTCCTCTTTTCAGATGAAAGTAAATTTTGCATTTCATTTGGAAATCAAGGTCCCACAGTCTGGAGGAAGAGTGGAGAGGCATAGAATCCAAGTTGGTTGAAGCCCAGTGTGAAGTTTCCATAGTCAGTGATTATTTGGGGTGCCATATCATCTGCTGGTGTTGGTCCACTGTGTTTTATCAAGTCCAAAGTCAACTCAGCCGTCTACCTGGAGATTTTAGAGCACTTCATACTTCCGTCTGCTGACAAGCTTTATGGAGATGCTGATTTCCATTTCCAGCAGGACTTGGCACCTGCCCACAGTGCCAAAACTACTAGTAATTGGTTTGCTGACCTTGGTATTACTGTGCTTGATTGGCCAGCCAACTCGCCTGACCTGAACCCCATAGAGAATCTATGGGGTATTGTCAAGAGGAAGATGAGAGGCACCAGATCCAACAATACAGACGAGCTGAAGGCCGCTATCAAAGCAACCTGGGCTTCCATAACCCTTCAGCGGTGCCACAGGCTGATCGCCTCCATGCCACGCCGCATTGATGCAGTGATTCGTGCAAAAGGAGCCCCGACCAAGTATTGAGTGCATAAATGAACATACTTTTCAGAAGTTCGACATTTCTATATTATAAATCCTTTTTTTATTGATCTTATGAAATATTCTAATATTTTTAGACACATTTTTTCTATTTTTTTAGCTGTAGACCGTAATTATTAAAATTAAAAAATGCTTGAAACATTTCAGTTTACATGTAATGAGTCTAGAATATATACAATTTTCAGTTTCTGAAATAACTGACAAATAATATTGAACTCTTCTACGATATTCTAATTTTTTGAGATGCACCTGTATATATATAAGAAAGCAGGATACAATCATATAGTACACTGGCGTTCAAAATTATTAGCAAAACATACAAAAACAGTCATCTTCTTATTCAACATGTTACTCTTAGTAAAAATACATTATCTCAACAAAAGATGCCATTATCTTACAAACCAAATTAACCATGCATTCCATCGCCTTTTAATTCAATTATGTACCCGTAATATTATTTATAAATTACTGTTGCCATGACGTTATGTGCATACTCTACCCGAATTTGGATTGTAAGATAACCAAGATAAGGTATGACTATAACCTTATTTTGGTTATCTTACAATCCAAATTCTAGATATAAATTCTTATTCATTGATGCGAGAACTCTACGTAAGTCTTCTTCTAACTTCAAACTACAAATTATTGAATCTCTATGTATCAGATAGCCTTATCTTTGAAGAAACAGATCTTCCATTTCGTTGTTATAATAATTCTTTTTACTCTCTCACTTTTTATAATAAATTTGCATATGCAAATGATTTATTGTTCCTTCATGTCTTAGTGTAGTATATAGTGTTGGTCCTTTGCTGCAGGCTTTCTTTTCTGTGGCTTTGTTTAGCTTAGAATGACATCAGCAAACAAAATTCAATACGCAACAAGGCTGTGATCGATTATCGATCTTTATAAAGCTGGGGGAAAATAGTTAGACGGGTGATCTGCGAAAAATGTTTTATAGATTAAAGTTAGCTGGCTCGGCCGTGAACTTAAATTGCAGAGGAAGAAAGAGGGGGGGAAATACGAAAAGGAAAGATAGATTGATGTTTCCAAAGTCTAGACTAAACCCTTCCATTACAAGTAGTCAATTAACTGCTTACCACAATTCTTTTGCATCAATCAGCTTCTCTATTTCTGATATCACAAGACAGTTAAGAGAGCTTGGATTGATTGGCTGTGTAGCAACCAAAAAGCTCTCGTTTAAACCCGGTAACAAAATAAAAGGACGTCCTGAATGGGCTGAGAAACATCAGGAGTCAGCCTTGGTGTTTGTATTGTGATCGGATGGAAGCAGGTTTAAAATATTTGGTTTCACGCGACGACGCCAATGTGAGAGAGAAGAATGAGGAATGCTCTTTTGACTTACAGTTGAGCGTGGTGATGAAATTATGAAGGTGTAGTGTTGCTGCCCGGTATTTAGCTGATGGCTTAAAGATTAATGGGAGTTCCACAAAAGAGATTACAGTAGTCAGCAATTCCACCAGGGCATTGTTTGCTGGGTGAAAGGTATGTAATGCCGCAGGATAGTGGTTTTAATCATTTAGCAAAGCCCCACTACATTTTTAGAAACGAATTACCATTTTTCCTGAATTTTTGAAGATTTTCTAAATCCAAAGACGTCTCGCAGCGGTGGAGCATAGGCCTTGGCGATCAAGCGAGTTACCTGGGTACAGTAGGGTGTTCTCGAGCAGTGGCCAGGGTGCGGCCCAATCAAAACTCGCCGACGGTTCCTTCATCGCATATCCCGGACAACCATAGAAAGACTCCTGAGGCCGGCTAGTGGAGAAGGAGAAGAAACTCTGTTGGAAAGGTTCGCCAAACCGAGCCGATCGGAATTCTGACTCATCCTTATAATCGTGATAGGAAATAAAGAGTGAAAACCGAGAAAAATTTTCAACAAAAAAATGATCTTTATGCGAAAATATTCACAAAAAACAATGTGGACAACATATTCAGAATTTACCATTATCACATCCGGGAAAATCCCTCTTATTTAGATTTCAAGAGAGGTTAGAATTGTAATGTGACATTTTTTTGTTTAAAGTATGGATTATCGGATGAAATCACACTAGAAAGTTTATATTTTTTGTAACTTTCAAAATTAAAACAACCGTTGTGTTGTTGATATTGAATGTAATTTTGATGGGTTTTGATTATGTTGTTCCCCTTATTTCTGTTTTAATATTTCCGTATAAAATCCACTTGTACCGCGATTATTTTTAGTTATATCCTATTAGCATCCGCCCACTTCCATACCTTACACGGTTAATCTATCAGTTAGAAAATTAGGAATTGTTGTTGAGATAATTTCCCACTTAATGGGAAACAAAATTATTAGCAAAAACATAACTGGGCAAGGACAGATTTTCTTTCCCATTAAATAAAATAATAAAAAGAATTCTCTGCGTTTTCCACCATGTTACTTTATCCTGATAGAGATGAAACATATCAAGTTTGGCATTCTTTGGCGGTATGTATTTCGCTGGTGTTTTGATTAAACATCGTGCAACCGGTTTGGGATCATACGAATTAAAGTACTGAAATTATTAGAATTAAATTACGCTGTTTTCAAAAGAAACAGAGAGAAATCAAAGAACGCAACAGCTTTTCATCTCGAAATGAAGCAAACTTACATGACCACACAAAGTCCGTGACGATCAGCAGATCGTGATTTGATAAATATCTCAATTTAAAGAGGAAAAATTCAATACTGTTGCCAAAGAAACCGTTAAGGTTGCAGCATATAGATGTATTCTTGCAATTACTAAAGTATTTACAGTTGACCGTTTTCGCACGAACGGCTGTCTTCCGGTCATGTGAGGAAAATGACTAACATGTATTTCAGGTGGCATTGAGGAGACGTTAGTGTCGCTAATCACATTCTCGTGTTCTTTGCCGTAAAACTCCAGAAGGATGGGGAAAACCATGTTGTCTCCTCCACTAGAAACGTTTCATTCAAACAACCGTGATGGGAGAACGCATTCGATCAGACTGACTTAAACCAATATAGCCAGTAATCAAAAACATTAGCGGGGGTGGGAACTCTAACGCTTGCGGCCTCCCATGTCACAAGCTTAGAAACACGAATATGAGATCAGCAAACGTTACAAGCTTGCAAAGTAAGGACTAACTAATCGATAAATTGCTATTAGGCTTTTATGCTATATAATTTATAAACAGTGAGCAAAATTTCAGTTCCAGATGATTAAAAATCTTAGCAAATCGTCAGCATTCGAAATTCGGTCAAAACAAAAGCGTATTTAATTTCCTAAATATACAAAAATCTTTACTTGTGATTGATTCCATCGTTTTTTAAGAAATCTCGCCTACAATATTTGTACTCTTCCTTATAACTAATCTTTATAACGTTCTCTCTCTCTCTCTACACATCCAGAGAGTGCTGGCCGGGAAAGGGTGCGTGTTACATCCTTCTCGTAGATTTTGCTCAAAATTTGTTCAATGATAATATTAATTTAAAATTTGTCTTTTACGCTTGATGTTTGTTGTCTACGACTAGAAATGTTGGAATTTTATGATTTGACCCTTTAAATTGGGCACTAAATTTAATGTTAATTTTAATTAATTTTATTCTGAATTATGAATCATTTAAAAAGTAATGAGTGATATATAATAGACATTTGAAACGACCAACGTATGAAGTTATGACTCTACTATCATATCACACATTTTTTTTCAAATATATCCTTGATGCGTTGACCCAAATGTATTTAATGTTTATTTGTGCTTTCTTTTAAATACGAATAAAGGTTCTCGTTAACCCTTTATCTACTAATCTATTAATAAAGATGGGGGTCTCTTAGAATTAGCTATGTGCGCTAATCACTTAGTTAATTATGTTCGGTTTGATAGAACATATTTTCAAGCACCCCAGAGTTATTTGATATAATATTCATTCTTCACTATTGCAAGAGACCTCAAAAGAATAATAATATCACGCATGTGAAGCGACACTTAATTCGATATTTTTCTAGTTATAATTAGAAAAATAATTTTTTTTGATCATGACAGGTTTTATTGAAAATGTATTGTTAACAGAGTTTAGACATATTTAAATATGAGCATTTGAAATAATATTTATATTTTATTTAAGAGAACTTTAAGAGGAAGTAATTTTATTCTTATTTAAATACGTTTCTAAAAGAATATTTTCGACCTCTGATTTTGTATTATTATCGACTATTACTTGACTACGAGTTTATATTATTATATAAGCCTAATATCTTCAAATATAAAGCAGCCATAGATAGTGTTATTTTGCATAATGATTCACATGCATTACAGTTTGTAAATTTAGATCTTTGCTGAATGATTTTCAGCAACATCTGGTGCAGCCAGAAAGAGACTGAGAAAGTGAAAAGTAGAGAATTCAGCCAATATAGCAGGCTCAGCAAATAAGTTTGTTATATCACATAAAATAACTAATTCAGAAATTCTTGCTACTGAAAATACTACATCAGCCATAGGATATACAAAAACTCACCTGCAGTTATCCTAGACAGTGAAACGGAGATGGAAGTCCCACCCAAAGTTAACCCTGTAAGTACAGCAATGTCAGAAGGTAATGAAGCTTCGACATCAAAGATGGCTGCAAAAACTCCTGCTGCGAGGTGCTCTAAATGTTTTCCACAAAACAAAAGTCTCACACACGCACTTGAAATTCCTGAAGGGGCAAAATCAACAGAATAATTGCATCAAGATAAGAAAACGCATGCAAGTACAGATCATAGTTGGGTTGTGTGGGCAAGGAAAGCACCAGTTCTTGGAGATTTAACACCTGAGTTACAACGCCAAAATGCGGTAATTTTGAACCTAGATTTTCTTGTGCAGGCAGCAGAAATAACCATGATCCTGGAAATAGGAAACGGAATCTGGCAGTCAGCCAGAAATCGTTTCTAATAACACTTTGACCGTGTCAGCCACAGCTGAAATCTTTTCCAATACAGAGCTCAAAAGTCAAAATAACAAAAACAGTATAAGTTTTCTGCTACTCAGTAAAAAGTGCTGCAATTTGTTTTTTTACGTAGCTTATGCCCTGGTGGTCTGAGTCATAGTGAAGCAGATAATTCCTGGGTTCATGGCAACAGTCAGCAATAGAAAATGGAAGCAAGCCAGCGAAAAAAAAGAATAAACTTCTTGAACATGCAGAGTTTACTAACAGAATCACATAAAGCATCAGTGATGGGTCTCACTCATTTCACAAGAACAGAAATACGAAGACACTGTACTTCTGGACATGCAAAGAAGATTTATTTTGTGGTTGAAAGAGAATTAGACAGCAAAATTACAAGATGATAACAATGCTGCTTCGTGTGACTCGACCATTAGCTCACCGAGGAATATCAATGAGAGGTAATGATAATGACAAAGATGGTAACTTTAATTAAATAATGCAACTCTTGAGTCAGTATAATCCTATACTTATGCACTGGCTGCAAAGCGACCATTCCATGCCAGATGTGTATCTGGGAAATCTCAGAATGAATGTTACACTTGTCAGGCAGTGCTTTTTGTGGAGATATATCTTCTGAAGTGTTAGAGGCTGGACTGTGTGGTTTTACCTGATACATCTCCCGATGTGCCACACCAGAACAAACTAGCAGTTTCTGTCCGCTTTGTAGGCAAGGATGGAAGGCCAACAGAGCGTCTTACTCAAGTCAGAGGGGTTACTGACAAAACTGATGAGGGTCTTGCTCAAGATATTCTTTATCCATTAGAAAGAACAACATCGACTGTGTTTCCAGTATACCTGGCGAGGTCAAAGGTGCACAGAAGATGTTTTCTGAAACACAACAGCTGTCAGTAACATACATACTATGTATCTACTATGGAGCCAACTTAATTGCCATCCTTATATGTATGACAATTTTAAGAGCATATATGTATTTTTTTTTAGTCCTAGCCATAAGTGCTGCGAGGTTCTGGGCAATTTGTGGGCAAATGTGGATATCCCACTTCTCTCAAAAATCTGTTCGAAACCCACAGGACAGTACGACCGGGATCAGATGAAGCTGTGTCGATAGGTTACAATGAGATAGTAGAAGTTACTACCCTAACCAAGGATATTGACAAAGAAACAGGCACAAAAGGTCTTCTTACGGACATACTTTGTTTTGGCTTCATTATGTTAGCAAAGAACATTTTCATCAAAATGAAGATGACGACTGCAATCATGGAAAAAGAACTAGACATTACAGTAGCCATCAAAGCAATTAAACTAACTGACAAAACTGCAAATAGAGAGTCTGAAGCAGAGTGGGAACCATCTTATTGAGGAATCTGCTGCATATGCATGTCAACATGACACAGATAATACAATTGTAGAATACACCAAATTTCATCGCCATTGCAAAATGCCAAACATTGACACTACCTTTAAACCATTTCTGGGTGAGCTAAACTCCAACACGCTGCCGAGTAAAGTTCAGATTGAGAGGTTATGAGAGCAGTATCCAAGTGAACTTCCATCACCTGCACTGCTTCACGATGGAGAGAGTGACGTTGCACAAGCCAACAATACGTGCAGAATTGCTGCTGATTCTGAAATTTGTGGAAATTAGTGTGGCTTATTCCTAACATTAACAATGGCATACAGAGTCCTATTGACAGCTGGCCCCAGCGTGTGCAAACTGGAATGAATAACTTGATAGCCTAATGTTACTTCAGGCAAGAAAGACTTAACTGATGGCATTTGTTTTAATGACTTAGTTAAAATATGAACTAAAATCAATTATTAGCATATTAAAGTACTGCCTTAGTGTTGAACAAATCATAACTTATGTTCTTGAATAGAATTTACTTCTATTTAGCACAATCGAGTTTTTCCAGTTTTTGTTTAGCGACCGTATTTGTCTTTTACATTCTGACAAGTGCAGGAATATCGATATTATGTAATGGGCAATCTTTGAAGTTGTCGAATGAGAAAACAATGACTTCGGCAGTATAAACATTTTATTTCTGGGCGATAAATGTAGACCTACTTCTGGCCTTGTTTTATTAATCTACTACCTGTATGTTTTTGTCACGAATATAATTGTATATATAGTCTTGGAACGGAAATGTTTGTAAGATACATTCAGACATGTTGACATCACTTGGTGGTTGTTCTTGTCTCATATCTGCTATTATTCTGATCAACACTTACACAAGTGTAACATTTCACACCCACATTTTTTTTTCAATATCAAGCCGAGCTTAACTTTAACCATTTCCGAGTATAAATTCAAGTATTGGTAACTGTAGATATCCCCGATGAATCGCCGTTCCAGTTTCTTATATCGGATGGTCGAACTTACGTGCGGTGAAATTCGATGAAGCATTTAATCTGAAATGTACTAATTCAAAGATCACTGGTTGGGGTGGCTCCATTATGATGTGGGGCCGTTTCTCTCAAAAGGGACAGACCCTATCCAAAGAATAATGGATCGGTTTGTTTACCTGGACATTTCGACCCCTGAAACTTCGGCCGCCATCATCAAGCGGCTCCAGTTCTAAAGTAGGCGGCTCAAAGCCCTGGTTGGCTTGAATCCGATAGAGAATCTATGGAACGATATAGACACAGACCCGTGTAGATGAATAAAACCGGAAATTTGGATCGATTGTTCCGGATGATTCAGTCGATTTGGACCGATATTTGCACAGACCGATGCCTTCGTCTTCGGACCCCGTGCATAATCGTTGTCAGGCTGTAACTGGGGTTTATGGCTACGCGACCAGACACTAAAACTTCCTCCATCTGCTTATCTCATGTGGTCTCTAAAAGTGGGGGCTTTGTGCCAAAATCTTGAACATTTCAACTCGTTCTTCAGCCTTTGTCGCCCTGAAATTCCGTCATAATGTAGGAAAAGCGAGTATGATTTATGTTTGTTCTGCCATTGTTCTCACACAGTTTTCCGCCACTGTATATGATAAAACCGATTTTTTAAAATTAGCATTATATTTATTATTGTTAGCCATACTATTAGCTGCTAATGCATCGTTCGAGGCATATAACATTTGTAGCCATGCTATGGAATTATTTCCATGTTAAAAAGAAATTTTTTTTTTGACAAATATAAGGGAGAATACTTCTAATATTTATTTATTTTTTATCTACAGTGCCCTCCCTTGAATTTTTCTCCTGGCGGCATCTACTAACAAATTTCTTTTCATCAAATATAAATTTTAAACGATTACCAAAATAGTTTAACAAGCATTAGAATTTAGTTTTAAAAATTTTAACCGAAGATAAAGTTAGTCAAAAATAAAAATGCATCATTCCAGCAAGAATATAAAAATCAGATAAACCAAGTGAGATAACCAAACCCAGGGGTCCTTAATGTACGGCCTGCTGAGCCTTTATATCTGGACCGCTGATGTGAAGTGTAATGACATGAGATATTTCCCTTAGCGATATAAAAGATGTGAATTTTTCATTTTTTAAAAATGCTTAATCTATATTGACTATTGTTGAGCTTCAGTTTACTCCCCATTTTTGTTATGTCTCTTTCTTCTATGTTCTCCATGTGGAAGTTAATAACAGAACAAAGCGACTGCTGATAGGAATTGAACAAGTCATTTTTCTTTTGGATTTGTATTCCTTGTACCCTCTTAGTCACTCCCTGGATGCTAAATCCACACAAATAACATTCACTTCCAGGTTATCTTTTGCTATTGCATGTGCAGGTGTAAAGATAAAATAGAGCTTAATAGGCAAAGAGACTATTATTGTTTTTAAAACATAAAAGTTTGACAGGTTTGAAGGTAAATTGTTTGCTGAATAGGCGGAAGCTAATATGTCTATGAAGCAAGTTACAGAAAACAATACAGCTGGTAAAGAAAGCTAGAGGGTAGATAAATTGATTGCTGAACAAGGTAGGTCATTTACAGATGGACAATTTGCTAAGTGCTCACTGGAAGTTGAATATGAAGTGTGTCCTAACAGAAAGAGCCATTTAAGAATGTAAGCCTATCGGAAAGTACACTCACATGAAGAATTGAAAACATGGGACAAAATCTTTGCTGTCAATTAAAAGAAAAAGCAAAGATGTTCATAAAGTTTTCCTTAGTGCTGGTTCATTAGAGGAATTGACTCCACTTTTGAATGACAGAGAAATTGGCAGTATTACAAAGTATCAAGGATACAACTGATAGAGAGTGCAACAGTAAAAGATCTCAACCTAAGCTGGAACCAATTGAAAAGTATCACACATCGATGGTAGTAGTAAAAATATGGTAGGTAAAAACAGAACTTATTGGATGCATCAACAGACAAATGGAGGAAATTAATTCTGGAATTGCAATGTAGTTGCACTGTATTATTCACCAACAGTTGCTGTGTAGAAAAACACTGAATTTAGGTGGTGATGAAAATTGTAGTATCCCATGTCAATTTCACTCAAAGCCAACTGAGGTACAAAGCTCAGAGACTCCAGGACTTCCATAAACACATCAGCTGCGGATCTTTCAGAACCCTTTTGAAGGAGAAGTGGATGGTGCACCTGAAGACTTACAATTAAAGTTGACTGATTTACAGACTTATGACGTTTTGAAGGGCAAATTTCAAAACAATTTGTTAATGTTTCTTCTTCTTCTTTGCTAGATATTATCTCACCATGAAATCTTTCTCAAAAACATTTGTTACATCTTTTGGCAATACACGTCTGCAAAAGCAGACTTCCTCGAAAATGTAATTTGTAAAATCTAAATTGCATCCTCTCATCGCAGATCAACTCTTGCACAATGTAACAAAGTTTGGGATAACAAACATGGTGCCATACATTGAAAAGATATCAGAGAAAATTTTGAATTAAATAAATTTTTTAATAATTTAGTTGCATTTTGTTTTGTCCATTTATGAATAAATTTATTTTGAACTAATTTTGGTTCAGAATTCACATAAAACTTTAGGTCCCATCATTACACCTCATTTGTCTCAAAAGCAGGAAGTATATATATATATAAGTTGATTTTTGGCACCAGATTTAGCTATCACTGTTACCTGGCCAACAGAAAGCATATTAGATATTAAAGTGGCCCTCCATTTGAACAAATTTTGGGAATTACTGATGAACACAAGTCTTGTTTTACAAATATAGACAAGTTTTGATGTCCCATTTCTGGCAAGGTATTAAGTATTGGGCTTTAGTTGTAGTATAAACCTACTATTAAACAATGTCCCAACATATTCAATGGCAATGCACAAAATTGTGATAGATTTAGTGTGAATTTCATCAATTTCTTTTTTTGTCACCAACTGAATAATCAGCAAAATCCCCCCTTTCTCTCACATTCCCACCCTGCTTAGTTGCAAGACAAATGCAGCTTTCCTTAGAGCAGGTCAAAGTATTTCTCTTACCACCTGGCATCCTACCAAGATGCAGTTATGTTATGTTTATCCTAACCTCCTTGTTTTTCATCATATCTATGGGCTTTCTAGCTGCTATTCAACCAATTAATCTAACCATTGGCAGGTGACAAAGGCCAGGTAGCTAACTGAAATAATCAGGGGTCAGCAGTTAGAATGCTGGTTCAAAAGTCCAAAACAGCCCTTTTAGTTCATGGCTTAGCCAGCTGATCAGGCTGTGAGCAAGTTACATTTGTTGACACACCACCCTGGCTTCCCCCGACAATTTTCCTTTGGTAGTAATCAGCTTTAGGAAGAGCAGTAAGAGAGAGCTTTGTTTCATATGAAATTTCTATTTTTAAAAGTGTCATTTTCATCTGCCAAACAAGGCAATGGTAATCACCAATGAGGTGGTCAATTTATACAAAAATGCAGCAAGAGCTAACAGTTATTCAAATTAATAGTAAGAAACAATACTGGATAGGCATATACTTTTTTGGTATAGATTAAACATTCCTAGCAATAACTTTCTGGCTGTATAATTATGTAAAATGATTGGTTTTAGTTGTAATGGTAACCATTTCATTGGGTTCTTTTTGCTGGAATAATTCATTTTCATTGACTTAGTGTTGAAAAAGCTGATAAACATCCATATGGTTGTTTTGTAATTTTGATCATCAGTGTGTCACACTTTTAACTTGAACAAGTTGGCCAAAATAAGTCACGAAGTCAAATCTATATAATGAGAGGTACTATGTGACACTCCAACTTTGGAAGAAGTCATGTGATACGAGGATACTTGGTTCATTCACAAGACAAAGGTGACAGCAATTAGACATCAACAGAACTTATTTCAATACTGAAAACAGATTTTCCATAATTAATGTCTGCATTCTTTAATGGAATGAAAGTAATTCCTACTTATATTTGTCGCTGCTCAAAATGATATAACATTTGTCTTAAATATCTGAGCCACAGGTAGGAAATGTCTCATCTTCAAGTCCAAATGCATTGATAAAAAGAAGCTTTTTGTAGACAAAAAGCTAGTTGTTTAAAGTATCTTGACAATAATTGGTCCATTTGAAATGTCAATTCAACTATAGTCATTCTGTAGTTAAAACAGCTACAGCTGTGGGATACGGTTTCCTACCGAAAACAAGATTTATTTTATCTATTCTAACCTACCTGTTACTCCAACTTGTTCTAGAGTATGGTGCCCACACAAAATCTCTCATATTTAAAAAAAAAAATAATTTAGAAACTTACAATTCAAGCTCTTCAACAGTGTCGTTATTTAATTTACTTTTTTAATGCAAATTTAGAGGTTTTTGCCCCTAGAAATAGATGTGTCCAGAATAACCAAACAAGGCTTTTCTTTCAAGACTTCAGATGCCCAAGTCTACCTCACTTCATCCTGTCAGTGAACAAACCCTAAACACCCAACCTGGCCTAGTATCTGCCTTACAGCTGACTCCAGATATTCTACAGTAAACTGTTTGCTCACATTAGTTAATTGGATGTTTGGTTATCTAAAAGAAAGTTTAAAACTTTACATTTTTAAGTAATCTTTTCCTTCTTACAAGAAATAATAGATTCTGTCAATTTATATATCAACTCTCTCTTAATGGATTTTTTTTTGCTTTTTCTAAGTCTAGACAAATCCTCACAGTTGTCTAATCCTTTGTAATATACTCTTCTTTTGATGGAGAAAAGAAAAAGGCTAAATGATTTAAGTATTACAAATTTTAAGAAATGGCTAATACCAATATCCATGGGGAGAAACAGGGTGATACGAAGTGCTGCCAATTCTGTGCCATGTGGGGCCTGGCACTTCCAACTTTGGCAGAGAAATCCCAACTATAACTCTTCATTTCTTTTAGATGTGAGAGGAAACCAAGTCAGCTGACTGGTGAAGATTGAGCATCTGTGCTAGAGAGATGCACCAAACCAAACCAGTCCCAAGGGATTTAAACTTGGCCCTTCAATCTTAGCAGTCCAGTAATCTAACATTGGACTACTGCACCACTAACAAGCTACTGATGATCTTAAAAACTGTCCCATCCTCATCCTCCTCTCTCTCTCTCATGCATAATTTGCTAAAATCATTCCCTGCACTTTTCAGAAACAAATGAAATGTTAATTGAGCATTTATTAGTGCTTGGTAAATATACATGATTTTCATCGACAACACAGGTATGGCAAGATCCAGTTTAATTTAAATGTTTATTAATCTTTTGTCACTCAAAGGAGAAACAATTACTGATCATCTTGGTAAAAGAATATACAATTTTAAGATTTTCTGCAAAGAACTAAAAAAGTTAATCTTCTTGATGAAAAGCAACCTTTTAGTTAACATTATGCAGACAAAAAAAAAGTGTGAAAATTTGAGAATTTTCTCTAAACTCTCCTTGATGCAGGGTTTATGAAGACAGATTAAAACCACCTCGTTTCTGCCTAAGTCTGCAATATTCTCTCAGTCTGAAAAATGAAAGAAAAAAAAAAGAAAAATGTTTACATATCTTTTAATATAATACAGCTACTAAACTCTGTACAAATCAAAAAGAACTATTTCCAGCTCTTCCTTGCTAACTAAATGCTGATAGGAATGCAAACAATAACCTATTTCTTACATAGGAAAACAGACTCCCTGATGAATAGTTATATTCTCACAGAAAAAGGATAATTTTAATTTCATTTTTATGCTTGAATAATTCCTAAAGTAGAGGTTGTCTAGAATAAAATCAAGGTGGCTGGTGCACAAATTTGCAAAGATAAACTGCATAATTATTAAAACCTTACATTTTTTTAGTATTACAGGTTTTACTTCATAGTAATAACATGACAAGTCTCAGTACTGAGCATCTAATATTCAGAGCTGTCTGCTGCCCTTTTTAAAATGGTAAGGAATAGCTTTTCTAGGCCACAATGTAACTATGTGTAATGGTCAATTTCCCACCATGCCTGCTTAACTTATTTGCACTGGGCAATCATTTAGTAAGGCAGGCAGAGTTAATTAACCTGAGAGCATCAAGCAAGAATTGTATCCACATCAGCTGCTTGTATGAGAAGCAAGCAGCTTAACCATTTCCAATAAATTACAGGTCCTAGGCATGTAACATTTCATTCCATGACAGCTTGTTTTATAAACATCCCTGCCTGCCTACTTTAGAGCTGGACCCCCACCATTCACCATAAAGTAGGAAGGTTAGGGAGCATCCAGTTTATGCAAATAAAATTGTGGCTTCATTTTCCAGAAAATGAAAAAAAGGGCAGGACCAATAAAGAAAATATATCACTCACCGTAGTCCATTAATTTTAATGAAGCCACCTGCATCAATTGGCTCATAATCACCTTGAACATTCATGCTGGAAAAGATATTTGAGATTCTGTCAGTAAGGGTTCAAAGAAGCCAAATCCTAAAATGCATGGGTCTCAAATTAAAAAAAATAATTAAAAGGTAGGCATGTGCATGATAATGTGAAGATCATGTAGGGGGAGGAGCCAGAGTTCAATGACAAATGAAACAAACATGGCTGGTTAGTCTCAGCAAAGTTTCTTGATGTCGACTTTGTCAGATCTGTAGGTTACTCCTGGAGTGAAGATCCTACCATTGTTGCCACTGGGTGGAGCTCAGGAGAGACAAATACAATGACATTTAAATACAATGTCCTCAGAAATAGGTAACTTACACTTCATACTGTCATAAGTTACAAACAAACAAAAATAATTCTTTAGAATGTTCTCCCACAGGGTTTGATCAACGAAAATAAACCCTGCAATTGATTTAAGTATTACAATTTTTTTAAAGCTGAGTGCACTTCTCAGACCACTTACCTGACAAGCTCTTCATTATAGAGAGAGACTGGAGATTCTCTGGCAGCCACCCACACGCTGCCCTTGTAAAGAGAGAGCGTTACTTTTCCTTCCACGTGCTCCTGGCTCTTTGCAATACAAGATCTGGTAAACTCACACTCAGGACTGTACCAGAAACCTGTCAGCAAGAATTTAAGAAGTTGTAACAAAATGCCAGTTTATGACTTACGATGCTGTACACCACTGCTATTTGGCGAGAACATTTAAGCAGAAATCCAGCTACTTCAAAAAAACATGTCTTTAAAGAGGTTGGTAAACAACCACTCAAAGAAGAAAAAAAAAGTGTGTTTCTATAGAAAGATCTAGGAGACTTACCTCTGTAAGTTTGTTCTGCAAACTTCACATCGAGTTCACGTTTGATCTTTCGAAGTTCCTTAAAAAAGTAGTTGAAAACATTTAATTACGCCTCGATGATCGTGCAATAAATTTTAACATCAATCTCTATTTATCACTACAATCAATTATTCTGTTTGAAATAGCTTGAAACTTGCTGAAATACCAGATATTTTTGTTAAAAATTAGTCGTGTTCATGTAATTACTTCAGGCTATTATGCAAAGAAAATTATTGGAGTCAATGGAAGATAACTCTTGAATAACACAGGGTGTGTGTTTAATAATAGATATTTTTAAAATATACTGCATATCCAGAAGTTTGGACATTATTTCACTTTGAAGTCAGAGGTCATCTTTAACACTAAGATGGTAAGCTATCCATTGACTTACCCTGTCCATTGTAAAGACTTCAATGTCAATATGAGCTGCGATCAAAATTGTTCCTGCAGGTGTTTCATAAATTCCTGAGAACAGTAAAATAATCAGTTAAAACAAAAAAAAAAATTAAATGAAAATACTAAAAATGCATTAACATATCATAAACATATTTTAAAATTAAATTCATTTCTTCTGGCTAAGAGTGTCTTAAATCAGTCAAGTCAGGCTTCCTCCCTCCAGCGCAGTCTATTTCAAGCTAAACCACTAGAATTAGAAATTGTAGATAACCAAACAATTTAACTATCCATGCTCACTCAATAAACCCTAATTATTTTAAAGACTATCAGATTTCTCAGAAACCAGGTATGTCTAGTAAGTTTAATGACTTGGCACTCTACATGTTCGAGATCTGGAAACATTCTAGAGAATCTATACTGGACATTTTCTAATACTTCTGACATACTACGGCTGAATATCAGAAGAATAACATTTTAAGAAATAGCATAATAAATGAATGGAATAAGATTCCAGCATTGGTTGATAGTAATGATGGTTAAATGATGTTTTTCTTTCTATCAATATGATTTTTTTTTTCTCTGTGGCCCATGGCAGCTTGTATCCTGCTTCCTTTTAAAAACTAAATAGGAGATTCTACACCTACACAGCATATTAAAAGGTATGAATTAAATAAAGACTTGATTATTATCTGATAGCAGCTAATTGTAACCTAGTTTGTTTTTGTTTTTTTTTTTGAGAAAAATAGTTCTATCAAATATAAAGCAGATAATGATAAAAGCAGCCCAGCTGATTTCAACAGTTGTGTGCTTTATATTACAATGTATTTGGTTGCTTCTTTCTTAATTTGTCAATTTCTACCAATGTTCTTGTTGTATATTTTGCAAATGTTAAGGAGTAAAATAAATAATAAATAATAATACAATGCAAGTTGTTGTTCTTTCTTCTTTTTTTCATTCAAAAAAATCCAAATTGAAGAGAATCTTTAGATCAACAGACTGTTCTGGTAGGTCTGAATGTATTTGGCTTAATAAATATGTATTAACCCTGTTAATACAAATTGTGCTTTTATCTTTATTATTAATGATCTGATCAAGGCAAACAGTAGGAAGCTGAGCAAATATAGTAAAGTCTAGCAGATGAGACTGATACAGAAATAGAAAATCCTTATACAGTTCAGAAAGACATGTTCGAATGAATGGCAACGATCACTGAAACAATTTTTTCCTCTCTCTCAGATAAAGCAACATTTCTTAAATTAATAAATTTAGTTAACGTATCCCGTAACTACACCTCTAATTTCTAACAATATGATTATGCTTTCTCAAATTTTCAGCTATGTTCATTTTGAATAGAGAAACCCATCAAATATGAAATGGCAGGTGGACTGCACTAATTGTATATTAAACTTAAAAAAATCTTATTTTGTCATTTTCTCTTTATTATTCAAAGTAACTTGGAAATAAGCTTTCAATGAATACAAAAAAAAAGGTGAAAGGATCACCTAAATCTAGTTCTAACATGCCTCACTACAACAAGACATCATTTAGTTTTAAAATTAAAATTACTAATCATTAATTAGTTATCAAATACACAAAACAACCAGTAAATTAAACACCTTCATACAGATACTTGGCAAACCACCATCTTGTTTCTTTGCATTCTCTTGAAAAGAGCAGCTATGGTAGCAGTAATGACATCAGAACACCATACAACTAAGAGGCATGCAAAATTGTTTGCTGCCTTCTTAACTAGAGAGTGCTACACTGTCACCCATACTTGTCTGATGTGGTATCCAAAGTTTTAGATAGAGGTAAAGTTGTTACAAACTAAAAAAAAAAGCACAATGACTGCTCTTAGTTATGAAGTTGGTTGAAGTGTTTATTTATAAAAGGGTCTTCTGGGAAATACTCAAATTTAGCATGTCAAGCCAACTTAGAAAAGTTCTATGACATCACCCCAAGATGCAAAATTATTCTTTTTTATTTATTTGCATGATCGCCATAGTAACCTTCAATGTGTTAAAACAGACAAGTTTTTTATTAGCTTTTTATCTAAAGAATCCATTCACTTTAATGAAATTTCAAAGGGATTTTGCAAAACTAAAATACTGATAAAGACAACTTTATTATCTCTATCACATTGAGGTTGCATTCCAAAGTTTAAAGCATTTAAGTGAAAAACAAACAACAAGATGATTATGGATAACAGAAATAGATACATGTGATACCAGCAAGTCCATTCTACCTCAATGTTCCACTGTATCAATTGAGCATCCACTTTTGAATCAAGTATACATCTAAAAGCTATAAAATATCACCTATTTTAGGGGAGAAAATTTATTCTCAATTGTTTTTTTCCAGTCACCCTAACAGTGTTCCTTAAGAAAGAGCTTATCTGTAACGAGGCTGCTTACTTACCCCTAGACTTCATTCCAATGAACCTGTTTTCAACCAAATCAACTCTACCAACTCCGTGACGCCCACTAAACAGAAATAAATACTCAACTATTAGTATATTAAAAAGGAAAAAAATACAAACCTCACAGGCTGACAGTTTAATACCAAGTCAATTTCACTCAGCATTTTCCAATCAAAGCTCACTCACCAGCTATAGGTAATTTTAATCAGTTATCGAATGACAGCATAATTATCACTTTTTTCACATGCTGGAATAATTAACAGACAAGAGACTTCAGGGAAAAGAATATTTCTCCCCAATTAGAAACAAAATTACAACCCTTTACAGAGTACCCACAAATGGCAGTTTTGGTAGGTACACTGTAACAAATAACTGGATGCCATTAATAAAGCCTGCACATGACATACAGAGGAAGAAACCAAAAATATTTTAATTTTCCAGAACTAAAATACAAGTACCAACAAATTAAGCACTGGAAACCGGTAGTAACCAACTAGCAGATGTTTTCTCCGCACTTCAGCAAATGAAGTCTCATAAGGGTTATCTCAAAGACCCAATATAAACAGAAGACTGGTAATAGATCAAATATTGATGAGATAGCTGATATGGTTTATCTAGATGTACAAAAACTTTCTATCTATCAAGTGTTCAACTATGGATTTTTTTTGGATTTTTTAACCCCTGTTTGCATTCTGATTAAAATAAATCTGAGAATTCTCTTCTAATTCACAGTTAATCACAACCAGTTTCTTTCATATAAACCATGCCCGCCTACAAGAGGATGTGTACATTGTGCTTAAGTCAAGTAATCAACAAACAGTTGATATCAACATTTTGTAATAGACATCTAACCCAATACTTCTTTCCATCCACTTTACCAATTTGACCAAGTCACAAGAAGATGACTTAAGGAGGATATCTTCGTCAAATTGGTCTCAGCCATCAGCTCCCATGCAACCGTAATGAGGCGGAACAAATATTCCATCAGCCCAAAGGCTCAACAAGGAAAAGAAAATCAGACTATGGTGCAAGAACTAAGCCAACATCATTACAAGAACATGAATAGAATGGATTTTGCAAGTAATTAAAGCAAAGCAATCTGGCCAATGCAAATAGAAGCAGATGCCAGGAGACTGTCAACAGAGCTAAGATTTCAGAGTGGATAGAAACAAACTATGCCAAGTATTGAAAAGAAGAAATAAATAAGTAGCAAAGAACTCAATTGCTTCCCTGGATAATGAACAGATAGCAGAAGTTGATAAATGAAGTCTGAAATGACCGTAGCTGATACAATGAAACAATAGATTTGTGGGGGGGGTTTAAACTGATAGTGGCAAAGAAAAATAAAAACTTGGAAAACAAAACCATCTAATTACTGTTACAAATGTTACCATAAAAATTGTATATTCATCATTAAAAAATTAACCATTAACTTTCACTACCTTAATTTATTTATGTGAATGTATTATATTCCTTATAAAGGGAAAAGACTGGTGTTTTAGTGATTTTATTGTGAAATTTTAAATACTTCCAATTTTCTAACTGTCGTCTATTTTCCAATAGAAATTTATTACCATTTGTTTGTTGCTTTCAGTAGCAAATCCAGGGAAAGTAAAACCTCATTGTACTAACTGTCATAAACACATTATTACTGCAGCTTTTTTTTAAATATTAAAAGACAAGATTCATTTTAAGATCTCAGATTTTTCCTGAAAACCAATAAATCTAAGCCTGATTATTCTTCTTGACTAACTGTCATCCGCACCACAGCAATCTGGAATACCCAGGTACGGTTGGGAGCTCGAGCAATAGTCAAGGTGCAAGACAGCTGAGACTTACCAGCAGCAGAGCTGCTATATATTTCCAGAAAACCCATGCAGCCAACTGGCAAAGAATAAACCATGCCAAAGCAAGCCAGTCAAGTCCAGACTGGAATTTAAACACGGGCCCTCAAACACAGCAATCCAGTGTTCAACCACCAGACCACAGCCCCCCCCCCCCCCAATCAGACACACCAGCCACACTTCTTAATCTTGTCCATAGGTTACCTCCAAAGTTATGCAACTCATCTGGTCGTGTTATAGTATCACTGCATGTTTAGTAGGAAAATTTGCTGTCCTTAGCAATCCTGTCTAGGTAACATGCTTAGAGAGCACTTCGGCATTTAAACGTTCATAAGGCTTGATGTGCAAGGGTGGCCAGCCCTGACAATCACGCATGATAGCACTATGACCAAACTCTCAGGATATAAACACTAATCCTGCCACTTTCAGCAAGGTAAGACCCTCCTGGAACTCTCCTGGTGGAGAAAAACCATGCAGAACTGAGTGGTATAGAAATGTGTTGTACTGTTATTTACTGTATTCAGCAGACTGCACTCATTAAGCAGAAGCTTCTAAATGAAGTAAAACAGTCACTAATGTCAAATGAAATTAAACTAATGTACCAATAACCTATATTTACCTATTTTTGACAAGAAATGAAAATAGATAGATTCAAGCTTTTAGAATATGGTGATGTTTGAGGGGAGCTTTGATAGAGTTATTGCTTAAATAATTACAGGTTCTGAACAGGTGGACAGACTAATTCATCGCCATCTGTCTACAATAAGAAATATTAGAGCTCACAACTATCAGGTGGCTAAACATCAACACGGACATTTTATTTATGAGGGTGGATAGAAAGGATGACACTTAAGAGACACTGACTCAATTCAAACTAAACACGCTACAGAAAAACTATCAGTAAATGCAGCCAGTACTCACCCAACTTCATTGAGATACAGGAAGAGTTCTAAAGCAGTTTTCTTTGTGGTGCCATCATCCAGGTTTTTCACACAAACTGGAACACCTGTAATAGAAGGAAATCACTTGTCATAAACATTCTTCTACTTCCAGATTATCAACAGAGGTTACATGGCTCATTGGAAATCTGTTTTCAACAATGCACTGTCCCCTGGAGTCCATAACAGGAAGCAGGTGCTGTAGAATTTGTAACCTTGAAGCAAAGGACTCTAGCTAACTCCTGGCTGGGTTACTATCCCCTCCCCTCCTGTAACGTCTGCAAATTCTGCATGAATTAGAAACAAAATATTAATCATTTAAATGATACATTAGATTAGAAGTTTCCAAATTCCTCTCAGCATCCTTAATAAATTTAAATACCAGTATGTCATTGATAAAGATGCATCAAAACAAGCTTTTAAATAACTGACATTTTTCAAATAAAATGAGACTTATTTATGTCTAGAATTCAGCATTTGTACAAATGAATTTTAGGAGGAAAAACACTGCATCTTCAATGCTTCTAGTTAAATTCTACTCCAAATAGATAGAAACATTCAGCCACAACTTACTGGAAATTAATAATGTTGTTTTCAAGTAAATTTAAAAAAAACAACAACAACAACAAACATGATAAAGATACCTTTCTTAAACTCAATCTCCAAGTTAAGCGGTGAGTCTGGGGCTTTGTGTGGACTTGTGGTCATCTGGAACAGGTTATCTGGGGCTTGTGTCTTCGGGTTCTCCAGAATTCCTGACTCATAGCTACAAGTACAAAAGCACCAAGTTCTAGACTTTCTCAGGAATGTCTCTCTTATAGATGGAGAAGATGTAACACTTATGCAAAATTTGAGATGTCTTGTTACCTAATATTAGGATCCATCAAGAAGTGGCATTTAAAGTTCCAAAGAAACCCACCTAAAACTTATAAATAAATCAGTAAATGAAGGATAATGCTTTGGAATTCATTTCAGCTCAAATGGATGACCATCTTTCATAGTTACTCTTTTTTCTTAAATGTAGAAAAAAAATCAAAAGTTCTTCTAAAAGCTGTAAGAATTCTATAGCTTTCCACAGTATCAAAACGAATCAATCTTGCATACATACCTGATGTGCATTAAATTAGCATCAATACTCCAAGGAGATTTTGGAGAGACAGGAAGAGGGATGTTATTTTTCTAAACACAAGAGAAAACACAATGATTTATAAAAATTATGTTAAAAAAAATCTATTTTTTCTTTATACAGATTTAAGTTTCTTCTTTTTTTTTGCATATCTTATAATGTCCTTTTAAAATTTAATTTTTAGGTGTATAATAGACACTGGTATTACATGCATGTACTGTATATATAAAAACAGACAAATCAAATAAATATATTGTACAATAAAGCATTGTATTGTATGGGTTATAGGCATATATTTGTTAGAATTTTTTCAGTAACTCCACTTATTGCTGGATGCTTAGCACACTGCCGTCTCGCCCCACCACCCGATTTCCCCAACATGCATCATCTTTGCCCAAACTCTTTCACTACACTCTGCAGATCATGGTCTCTCACCACTCCTAGTGTTGCTACTATCATTGCTACCGTCACTAGAACCCAAAACAGACGCGGAATGATGCTTTGGACCAGCCACTAATGCAAAATAATCAAGAAAAATGCACCACTATGCTTACTCGTGGCTTGTGAACAACCAGGACGCATCTACTACCAACCAAAAAAGCCGCATGATCGACCACCATAGTTCTGGCATCAGAGTAACAACTGAACCGGTCAATCAAATGTCGCTTACACGTCACACGCTTGTTTCACTTCAGTTTTCCACGGCAAACTCTTTTAGTCTTTCACCAATTATGCCGTTCACTTCCAACTGTCCTATTTGCATGGCAAATGTTGGAAGTGCAGTTTTTATTGATGCTGGAACTACAACAGTGATTCTAAATGATGAATGATTTTCTGGATAATCAATCACGGGTGACTAGAATTTCTTCTTCTTTAAATAATAAATGGTATTTTTAAATAAAATTTTAAAATCTACATTTTTTTTCTTCACTATGTATACTAAAAAAAAAACACCATTTATATATCATTCAAGGTAAATTTTACTACAAAATCATAAAAATTTGAAATTCTTTTTAGCATTATTTTGATGGTGCAACCATCTTAGAATTCATTTCTGGACATATATTTTTTTAAAAATAAACTTATTTTCCCCAAAATTGTCTTCTTTTCTTATTCCATGAGACATGTAAACCTAACCCTGACAGAATATACTGGCTACAAACAGTTGCAATTTGGTGTATATGACACAGTACAGAAAGGCATATTGTATGAAAATCTTGGCAGGGTTCCAGGCCATTATGGTGCAAAAGGTTGTTTGATGCAAAGCAGAAAATAGCTATTCACTGCCAGGTACAAAACAAAGTTGTTACAGAAACTCACTGAAAGGTCATTGGAGGGCAAAATAAAAAATGAAAAATTGGAAAGGAAGGAAAATTGTATGGTGCAGTTCTAGATTCATATGGTGTTTGTATCAATTAATATTTTACAATAATTTTTCATAGCTATTTCCTCTAAAATTCATTTTCTAATTTTCTTGTGTCTTTCCCAGTTTTTACAATGTTTCACATACATCTGTATTCTGGGAGATGTCTCTGGATCGGTTCGACTAAATGCTATAAAATTTTCAGGATCTGTTTTTTACACAAAGCTGTGACATAGGCTTAAACTATCCTCAAATAGAGTGCAGAATAGACAGAAGTCTTAATGACAACCAGTAAAGACAACACAGTTCAAAACTGTAGTAATATTTTGCAAGAATCTCAAATTTTTCACATCGACCTGAGAAAAGTTTTTGTTAGCTTATCTCACAGAAATAGGATGAGCCAACATTGAGAAATATTTTACCTAGTTAAATTCACTTTTGCATTTGCCTACCACCTGAACATTCAAATAAAACTCAGCCCAATGTGATGACAGCAATTCTATTTCATCTGGGCTTCATTTGAATGACATCCCTTACATGGCGTAGATTTAGAAACAAATGAAGCTGTTCTTTAAAAAGTGGAAAATTACTGGATGCATTATTTACTAATAATAGCTGGAGGATACAAAACATGTCTGTTATTCGTTTTCCAGCTTCATATTAATATCTTTTAAACAGTTTGGAGCTAGTTAATCAGTTGTAGAGCTAACAGTTTTAGCCTATAAAACACAAACTTGTTCTTTTAATTTCTAGCTTATTCTCCATTGTGATTACAGCATAAACAGACAATTAGTCCATGAGAATGCATAATATGACAATTCTCTTGTTATTTTTATCAAACTACAATAACTTAAAAACAAGTCAATATTAGAAGGGGGGGAAAAAAGCATTTAAAGAGATTTACATTTAAAATTAATGTGATCTAATGTATTTATCATAAATGTTGCATGCCTTGAACTAATATCTGACATCAATTCAAAACCTTAACCATGTAATTTGCATTGAAAGTTTGTCTCACTGCTGGAACTCTGTTGGTCTCAGAACAATAAGCTTAATCTTTCGTTTGAATATTTCTACACACACTTCAAGATGAATAACTAAATTTGTTGTTTTTTTTTTAGTATTTATTAACACTATTGCATAGACCTGCAACCTTAGAGTTAAAATAAATTACAAATCAAAATTTGTTAACTTGTCAATACTGATTTTCGAGTGCATCTGCTCAACAGCGCCTACCCACACAAATGTACTATCCTCTGGAAAATGCTGAAATCCTGTCAGCAGTTTGTCACAATATGAAGCGTCCTATACTTTACAGTGCGTTTTAACAGCTGTTGGCGACATCTACAAGGTAGACAACTCTGGTGAAGAAGTGTTGCCAACCCTGTGCACACCATGGGGGATCTGGTACTTCTGCCATCAGTTGGGGAAAGATCCACATTAGAGTTTTACATTTTTAGAGCTAGGATGATGCTGGATAGCTCAGAAGAAACCCATGCAGTCAGCCAGCTGGGAAAGAGACGTAAGAAATCATGCCAGCAAGGTTTGCAAACACCAAGTCATTCCCAGAGGAAGTGAACTAGCTTTCAACCTTAATAGCTGTGTGGCATGATGGCAGGACTCCAGAAGTCATACTTTGGTATAATCTAAAAATATCTCCAATGAAAATGCTGCAGGTAAAAGACACAAATTTCTTTTTAATCCATTAGTTGACAGCTTTTAAGCCACAATCTTTTCTGTACTTTCCATGTCTGCAATTATTATCGGTCAGCAGTCAGTAGATCCACCAAGTGCAATACAGACATCTTTTCTGTAATATCTAAGATTATATAAATGTGTTTTCTTTTAAGTGGAGTTAGTTACTTCAGATAAGTTTTTGTATTCAATTAGGAAAATGAGCACTACTTACTTTAGCATACTCAAAAAGGTCATTCCTTCCTTGGAAGCGTGTATAAAATTCTGGAAGTCTCCATGGAGAGATGATCTGTTATATAAAAATAAAAACAAATTTAAAGACAAACGCTGTCTGAGCATATCTCTAATTATACTGATTGGATTTATCTGTACGTTTTAACAATATAAATATCGTTAACAGACATGTTTTAGAACATAAGATGCAAATGGATCTTTAAAAATCTAGATAGCATTGCTTGGCTTTTAGCTTTCTAAAATAAAAATTTCATACTGTTAGCAGAATTATATTTTATCAAAATTTAAGGACAGATGCACATGCACACACGAGAAAAAATCTCACCTTTACTTCTGGGTAGAGTGCATAAGCTGTCAACTCAAAGCGAATCTGATCGTTCCCTTTACCTGTAGCACCATGGGACACGTACTTCGCACCTTCCTCCATGGCTACTTTTACCAAACTCCTGAAAAATATTTTTTGAAAGTCCATCTTATCCACTGGCTTATATATAAGAATATTAGCTGATTAATCTTTGTCTATATGTATTTGCTTGCACTATTTTCTCATGCCGGTGAAGCATAACAGACTAAAAAGAAAAGCAGCACCAGATATACATTCTGAACAAGTTAATTAAAGACTTATTAGTACTCATCTGTTTAGCTGAGGCAGGAATCTGGAGAACCCATAGAAAATGCTTGCCAACAAATTATAAGAAGCCACGCCATGGGATGGTCACTGACTCCAAACAACGATTGGACCTGGCCACTCAACCATGCCAGAAAAGTAGATATGAACAGCAACAAATTCTCTGGATATATTCAAAAATCTTATTTAAAAAAAAAAAAAAAAGTCAACCAGGTTTCCCCATCAAGTGCCTAATACCCAAACTAGATAAATCAAATCTTTAATTTTCTAGTATTTTTAAAACTCAAAAGCCTCCAAATATAAAAAAAAATATTGAAGTGCAAAGGCATCAGAAATCTCACAAGCTCTGTAAACTTCTATCTTAAAATATTCATCTACATACAGCATGAAAGGTTGCATCCTATTCCAGAACACATCAGACAGAAGTACTTAAAATGTACAGCCCCTTTTATGCAAATTTAGTCTTTTTTAAAAAGAGTGCTGCACTCCAACTAGCTGATTTCATAAAGCACTCAGTGACATTATGAGACTTGACAATAGAGAGGTGCCAATTATTAGGCTTCATAACAGCAAATGGAAGACCTTTTTTGTCAGAAAGAACTCAAATATTGCTCCTCTGCATTTTCCCTATTACCAAGCATCATCAACAAATCAATTTATCCAGATCAAAGCAACCAAGAGCATTGATCTGAATTGAAGTTGGAGGAGGACAAAGATAAAACCCATAGGCATTCACTCAATTATCAAAGAGCTTTAAAAAGACAAGCAAGTTTTCCAGCTAAAGTCCAATGATACAGAGCTAGATTTGGAATATTACCATCTACTGCATATGCCACAAATCTTTCTTTAGTATTACTTTCTAACATGCAATAGGAACTGCCCTGAGTGGAAACATCTTTCAGAAGCCTGCATTTTGGGACTTTCAGTTGTTCCTGAAGGTCACTCAGCTTTTTTTTTTGGTGTTGTGCGGTGTCTCTCTGAATTAATATAAATATAACCTTTACTGTTCTTTAAACAAATATGCCATCATTAAGTAAGGATAAAAGAATGATCCTAATCCAGTTTTGAGAAGTCCAGCAACCAGTGGTATTTCAACTTTCTTTAAAACAACCAAAATTTGCTCACTTATGTGGTTGGATGTCATTCTAGAAATGGAACTACACCTTTCAAAATTAGATGTTAACTAATGACCAGTCATACTGAAAAAAAAGAAAGTGCTCCAGGAGTACTAGCTGTCCAAATGTCTTCTGTCAATGCTGTGCTTGTCATTTCCTCTCGTAGCATCTTTTGGAAAGCAGCATTGTGCATAACTGGTGTCACTGTTTGACTGAAAATGTTAGAGCAGTTTATTATAGTCAGAATGCTAAATCAATTGTCTTTTAAATCCTATGTCAGCTACAACTGAGTAAGGTTGCAAGACAGCAGCAATTGCTTCTCTTATTCTTTGGTGCATGACTGTGGCTTGAGAATCTCTGATGTCCCACAACCTTTTCTTGTCAAGGGATTCTTACTACAGCTTGGCCTGGGTTCTTCAAGTTTCCTTTTTGCAACAGCAGTCTTTTCTGCTGAAGCATTTCTGTATTGTACCAAGCAGCGTGTTTCATCTTTAAATGGTTTATGCTGGTAGTTGTAAATGTCTGCAGTTTATCCACCTTGAAAGATTTCCTGATTGCAAAGTTTGCATTTAGTTTTGATGGAATCTTTCTGAATCAAAATAATTCCATATGAAGAATTTTGAAGACATCATTAAAATATCTATGCCTATGTAATTATCTGGAAATGGTCACCCTGCTACAGTTCTAACTCCTAATTCCTCAGCTAAACAGAATCTAAAAAAAGCAATCAGTCACAATATTCAACTTTTAAAATAACCAACCACAATATAGGCTCTGACACCCAGGATTAATTAAATACTGTAGTGTCAGTAACAAAGGCTGCTGTGGATACCAACTCCAGCTACAGTAAAAGTAACATTTACCTTTCCTATGGAGACGGTATGGCTCTTGGCACAGCTCACTCTCAACAATCATCCCTTATACCACATGGTACCTAACCCAGGTACTGCCCATAAGAGAAACAGGATCACTTGCTTTAAATTGGCTGATTATTGGCACATCTCTAGTTAAGCCAATTCCTGATGTTTAATAAAAAAAGAACGTTATCCCTCTGGGAGGGGAACAAAAATCATCCATACCTGCCAATACAAGGTCGCGCCAGTGATGTTCCCAGTAGATAGCGATCTTCATAAGCCCCATTGGCCTGGATGGCTGGCCAAACAAAATCTTCAACAAACTCTTGACGTACATCAGGCACAACAACCTATAGGGAAAAACCTTACATGTAGCCATGTATCTAACACATTATTTCAATGTCATTATTAATCCACCTTTGCCAAAAAGACAGCAATCTCTTTCCTAGAGGAATTTTTAGCCATGAATAAGTTACAAACTATGCATGCTAGGATTACAAGTCCGAGTTGGCAAAAGATTAAAGGGCACCTGGAGCAAATTGACAGAAGAGAGACCTGTAAAAAGGGGAAGTTTTTGCTTTTTCCTTCACTGACACTTGCATCAATAACTAAATGATCAGGAAAATATTAATAAATCTGGCCAACAAGATATTAGTCAATCAATAAATAGCGTAGCATTAAGCACATCAGAAACTACAGAGTGTTGGACGGTGATCAGGATTCAATCAGATCTAAAAGACTGATCAAGGCTCAATTGGGCAATTAATTATCATTTGATTTATCAGCATGGATTTTCTTCCATAGCAGTTTGAAGTGGAAGAAATTAAAATTCCTTTTCTTCTTCAAAAATCAAACTGCAACCATAAAGTCACGTTTGACTAACTCAACTGGTTTTGTGGATATCTTTTCTGTTTAACTGAGAAGAGACAAAAAGCTAAACCATCGCTGCTATTTATGCTGTATGCCAGAATAACCAGTTTCTCATGTCTGCCAACCACTTGTTCAGCCTCTCACATTCACAGGAACAATAAAACAAAATCCTCGTTTAAAAGCTTGCCATTTCTAATTAACCCAGATTTAAAAAAAAAAAAATTAATTCTGTTCCAATATTTGCAAAAACATTAAGGTTATCAATAATCAGTAGACAAGCATCATTGAACGTGTGTCAATGCTGAGAATTCTCTCGCTCACCATAGTTACAAGTATTAATTACCATAGCAACCAAGAAAGCTGTGCTGTGGTACCATTACCTGTGAAAAATATCAATTGAAGTAGTATCTGGACAAGTTAGCTTTGTATGAAACTATGCTAATTCATAATCCTTGGAACTATATCAAGGCTTTTCATATGGTCAACCACAAGCTTTAATACCAACTGCTTGATATAGAAAAGACATAAAATTAAGAAAAGCTTTAAATGCTACAAAGCTGGCTTTACTGGACAATCATGCCAGACTGGTTGGACCAACATTCTTTTCTATGCTCATTAAACCACTATTCAATGGAGAATGCAGACCATATCACCCCTTTGAAAAATACTGAAAGCCGATAAATTTAGAACTGAATTCCTTGATTTATATTTTTCCAAGAAAATTAACCCTGACCACATTTCGTCAGCTGTATTTCTCTATGTTTGGCACCACAGACTGACCCTGAAAACTTAAATGGTCAAAATTTCTCCTCTTTTTATAAGAAAGTCTTGTTAACCAGGTGGTGTGGGATCTACACAGCTCCATTATAGAGCGCTGGTTCTTTTGTGTGTGTGTGTGTGTGTGTGTGTGCGCGTGAGCACGCGCACGCGCGTGTCAGCGACATTATTAATCACACAAGCTAAGTTAGTTACCTTTACTGCTCCAAGTTTTATAGCCTTCTTTTTGGCAGTTTCAAAATCTTCATCCTGACCAATGTTAGCCTTAACAAAGAGAAAAGGAAAAGCAAGCTGGTTATATATCTGCCTTTGCCTGTGATTCATGTGCACATTTAAAAGTCAAATAAATAATGGTGAAGGCAACTAACAAAATAAAAATAATTATTTTTACAATGTATACTAATGAAATTAATGTAAAAGAAAAAAATCTCCAAGCTCGGATCAGGGTCTTGTTTCTGCTGAAACGAGTCAGCTTTACTTAATCTTTAATGACTGCAACAAAGAATCAAAAGGCCATCTTTACCTGGCATTGACATGCCATTAAATATGAAAGGTATTAAGTATCATGTCCATGCCATGTAAAGATGACCTTTTGGTTCTTTGTTGCATTGCTTTCAAAGTATAAACCTTTGCAGCAACTGAGAGGTGCCATATTTGCGATTCACCTTCACTGAATTATGACAGAAAATCTTGAAAAATCACTTAAACTAACAAACCAAGCATTCTAACTGTAGACAGCTGTCCCGATGCCATACACACTCACCAAGAAAGCTATGATTTGATAACCCTGCTCACGCAGCCAGACTAGGATGCAAGATGTGTCCAGACCACCACTGTATGCGAGTACAACCTTCTTCTGCGGAGCATCACCCATTATTCGTTTGTTTTCACAATTCTAAAAACACAAAGAACAATTTAAATCATTAAAAACAGAAGTCTCAACTGTATAATTCAAAATGTTCATTTACAGAATGAAAACAGGAGAAACTTATATGAGAAAACAAGTGAAAATGAATTGTCAGAAATACGAGAAATGCCATGATGAAGAATGCAGATCAGCACGGATGAGCTTTTAAGCTGTTAAATTACGAAGTCCTCGGTTTGTCCTCACTGGAATACACTGCATGAAGACCCTAATTTAAAAAACATCAAAATGTCAGGACTTCATCTTAGATCTAAAATATGCAGAAGATTCAGAATTATTAGATTTACCCAGTTTGGGTGTTAGATGTTTTAGAGGTCTGATACAGTTCAAAAGCCCAGACACTTATACATGTCTAAGGACAAAAGGTTTGAAGGCATATTCTGACTTGAAATTGTTTGTAGGTTTTAAGAACTTCATTCCTCAGCCTGGGTGGTACGTATGTCCAAAAAAAAAAAAAAACACTTTTTACATTAATATTGGCAAAAATGACAACTTGGAAAAAACACATTTTCATTAATAACATTGCAAATTGTCATCTGATTTGAATAGTATTAGTGACAAAATGCTCAGAATGGCCAGTGTGATATACAAGGGGATTAATCCTTTCCTGTTCAAATCTGCTAGAAAAAAACTTAACATCAGACATTCAAGGCCAGGCCACATGCATTACTTAGTTTTCTTATTTACTAGATGTGTGATGGAATCCGCCAGTGAATCCTTTCCTTTTGGTAAGGTGGAGATCTTGAGTGTTCATGCCTCAGGTTTCTCATTTAGCTGGTCAGAGAGCAATGGAGACATATCAAGGAATGTGGAGGTAGAGAGCAACAACAATAGCAAAAAGAACAAAATTGTCAAGCAGAGTTAGTCAATTGTGAACATGGTTGTGTTTTTGCAGTCCATCAACCCAAATATTTACGTACCTGATGACACAGGGCCAGATGGATTTGACTGAGCTCTCAGCAAAGGATTTCTTTATGACACAGCTGAGAAATCTAACCACTTTGTCAAAAGCCCAGAGGGAGGCAAGCAGAGCTGACAACACCTAGACAAACAGAAGATAATGAAAGTGTCTGTAATGGTAAACATAAGCATAATTGTGTCATCCACTGAGGATTGTTGGAATGAAAAGAGTCTTACTGTCAAAAGTAATGACGGTGAAAAGAATCAAGAAACTGAGTGACTTGGTTTACATTCCCCTTTAATTTTCTAAACATATTTCCTTTTTATTTGGATTACTGAACTGTGTGCTAAATCATTTATGCTATTTGAGTCACTCAGCATGACAACTTAATGTCTTTTTAATCATTTTAATCAGGTAGTTTCATTTTGCACAGCCATCTTGGAAATTGTCTGGAAATTTGTGCATATTAAATATTTCATTTCCTAAATGGAAAGGAGTTAATAAATTACAAATATGGTATTTTATGCGGTAAATGTGTTCTTTACCAAATCTTTTCAAAGTTATTTATCAAACAAATCTATGAAATTTTATGGCCATTTGGTAGCAAAAGTATTGTTCCCTACTCTAGGGTAATTCTAAATTATTTACCATGGTGATAGTGGTGCCACCTGTGTACTGATAATATGATCGGGCTTAAACAAAGCAGCTCATCTGATCTAATTTTTCAATGTTTCCTGTGTTGTGCCATGAAGGAAAATTATCACAAATCATAGATGTTAAAACCTGTTGGTGACAATTACTGGATTTACAAGGTACAAGTTAAAAATCTAATCTATAAAAGTTATACTTTTAACAAACAGTGCAAGACTCATTTCATGATAATCATTTTAAATCACAATTTTCATCCATCAATTTTCTTACCCTGATATTCAAACTGATTTCCCTGCCTATAATTTTTCATTACCTTATTTTCATTATTGCCAATAAGTGCCTCAAACTTTACATGTTTCATTTCATAGGTAGAACGATGGCTAGTTCCCCATCTCAGCAGAAGAGAATATTTAGTTGCATCTTAAATATAGCTCAGTCCCCAAATAATTTTGATGAAAATAAGTATTGTAATACAGGCAAAATTAAAACATTTAGCAGTACCAAACATCAGGAGTTCAAAATATGACAAAATTTACTTTGATCTTAGTAACTTTGATGGCTACTTTAGAAAATACTATAAAAATTTCACTATATTTCTTCAATCCTTTGAAATCTGGTCTGGAGAAATCTAGTAGTAGTAGGCAGAACCATCCAGTATTAAGATCAGAAGTAGAGTAACAGTTTTTGGTCAAACATCAGATGTGCCTGCATGTATATTTTGTAACTGTACACACAAGAGGGTTAAAAAGTCACAACACAACAATAGGCCAGTTAGATAACCGCAGCTAGTAAATTCAATGAAAGCAATAGCAAAAATCTGAAATGATGAAAGCTTTTTAACAGAATATATCAAATAAGGATTCTGGTGTACCTTATGGTTTACTTGCAAAGCCTCATCTTGCTATGGATACTGTAAATAACTATAATGACCGCAATGCTGGTCCAGATACATCACATCACATTTGGTATATGCGACCAAAATCTACTAAGATCTCAGACAGCTGAGGGTGATATTCCTACCATTCCCAAACTATCATCTCATACTTTCAAGAAGGATATGATAAAGTTATTGAAAACTGTTGCTAAGGATACTGAACCACATGGATCAAACTGCATTGGGCACTAAGCCAAACAACTTGCCTGGAGTATTATACAGAGATGTACTGTGGATGATGTTGATTGCAGTACTGATCACATACAACACATTCCCCAAGTATTAGGCTGTCTGGAGAATGTGTACCTACTGCCAACAAGGCTTGATGCAATGGTAAAATCCATGAAAAAGTCACAAAAGGTAGAAGTGTGTGGTGATGATTATTCTATTGCTACCTTTAATTTAGCAGTAGCAAATAAAATAGTATGGCAGCAGAAAAGCAACTGTCTTAAAGATCATAGTAGTACAGTTAATGAGGTACATCTATCTTGCAATGCTATAGTGAAATTATCAAATATTACAGAATTTGAAATAAATCAGAATTATTTAGTTTTAATCTGATGTTTCAGTGGTTATAAACCAATAAAGGTTATGTAGGATATCATTAAAAACTTGCAAGGTGTAATACATTGAGGTACTATCATAAGGGATGCTTTTGAAAATATGTATCATACACAGGTAGAGCAGCCAGACATGTACACAATGCATCAAGATAGGCAGGGAGAGAATGCATGGCAAAAACCAGACCCACAAACAATTCTGGCCAATAGAATTAAACTCCCACTCTTGCTGAAGTTTCCCAACTGAATTAACAGCAAGGATGTGTTTCTGTTCGAGCAAGATTTTCCACACAATCCAAATGTCTAATTTCTACATTTCTGAGAAACTCGTTAATACAAATTTTGAAAAAATTCATGTAAAATTCTAGCGATTGTCCCCCTTTTTCTTCCCACCATTTTTATTTTACTAAAATTGTTGTAACTTTTTTATTTGTCCATTGTACGCTAAACAAGATACCTTAGATGAAATGATCATGTATCGTTACCTAATAAATTTTAAAGAAAGCAAACAGATAAACATCGGTTGACCAATCCTGAAATCTGTTTTTTCTTTTGTTTTTTTTTTTAAATCACTACTTACTCAATATCAGAACTTATTTCTCTGGTAACATTTTTGTCCTCTCAATGTCAAGAGAGTTGAAAGCACAGTCATTTTTAAAACTTTGGCCAGACTTAAAATTACAACTCCCAAGAGTCAACAGCTACCCATCAATCAACCAACCCAACCAGACTCTTTTGGAGAAAACTGGGACAAGTAAACATAATTTACCTCAGTGGAAGGAAAGTAGGAGTCGCCTTGAAATCAATGAACATCACAGTGAAAATCTATTAACTAACTACACTCTGGTGGCCCCTTTTCCAAGATGCTTTACAATTATATAGTAGTACTAATCTGCTTTTTTAAATCCCTCCCTTATACCACTTGTAATACAAAACATTTGGGGTTGGATCAACATACAAATGGTTATATTAATGGGGAAGGTAGTGTGTCACAACCCTTGTATCTCAACCTGTGCTGTGTAATACAGATTTGAAGAATAGAGGGTGCAAAAGCATCCCAGGTGGTATTACAGAGTTAAATGAACGATGTCTATGAAGAAATTGCAGTTTGATTTTCATACAAGGAATAAGTCAGTTCTATATATGGGAGTCGGTTACCATGCTTCATCACGGTCGGAGTAGAATGGTTATGAATTGGGTGTCCTGATGCCATCAGTACTACTAGCTACCGGCTAGTATTCTTAAGGTTTCCTGTTTCTTCTGTCCCTGCTGTGGCACATAATTGGTTGGTATACTTTTTGTCTGCTTTTCGCCTGCATCTGTCTGTTTATATAAATACTATTGTTACAATAATAAACTTACATTCTTGTACTAGCCAGTGCATACATAGTGACAAGTTGGAGGTCTTCAAAACCGGCATCTACAACGTTCATCCACAGCAGACAGTAAAACCTACACGAGCCATCGGCGGCAGAATGACAATGTCTCGTGACAAGCTGGCGAAAGGCCGGGCTGATCTTTATTTCAGTTCTAACGGAGAGAAGCAGAGGAGGATGGAGAGTTCAAACAGAGTGACAACAACTAGACATGTCGATGATAGCCACTGTCCTGCCCTGTCACCCGAACATTAATCAGCTCCCTTCCCGGATCGAAATGGGAATTCTATTTAAGCCGACTAACTGCGATCGATAGTCTCTCTGAACAGAAGACGCTATAGACGCAAGAACGATACTGGGGATATATCCGACCTGGACTAGACGGCCATACGGCTGGTCGGATCGTGGATCGCATGCCCGCATTCGATCTGAGCAAACGGCAGTATTTTCCTATACGCTTCTATTTCCTAGTCTCGCATATTATCATCATTATTATTATCATTATTACGATTGTTTAAAGGGTGATGGCATAAATGAATTTCCATACGAGCAGCCAGCCCCCTCCTTACGACCCAGACAGATTTCACCTTCCAGATGACATTTACAAGCAATCGCTTTCAAACTAAAAAGGTCTCCTTACCGTCCACACAACGACCGAGACTGCCAGGAAAATACGACCCGACCGGCTCAGATGATGAAATATATACGCCGGGGGGACTGTCGTGCGAGACATATATGGTAGCGGGCGGAGCCTGACCAAACAGAGAGGAACGAGTCAGCGTACACTACGGGGGTTATTCCAAGAAATCTAGGTAATGGCACAATTATACTGTCACGGTATAGGGCGACGATGTTTGAGTCTGATTGTGGAGTGTTTCGAAAAACATTTGTCGGTTGTGAACAACAACAGGACCCGGATGTGGGCCGGACATGTATCGTTTGTTTCGTATAGAGGTGTCCGACCTAACAGATAAGCTGCGCCAACAAATAGGTTGGTTAAAAAATTATCAAATTTTGTTACTAATCGAAATTTAAATAAAATTTCTTTGAACCTAAAAAAAAAAATAAAGGACCTGCGCACAGTTTAACGGTAGCATTCGTCAACGGCAGCAAGTTTAGCCAGTTTCTGATAATAACAATATTCAATAATTGGAAAATATTAAAAACTACATTCAGTGGTTCACCAAGATTTCACTATAATAATTCTGTTTTTTGTCACTAAATAATCCTAACCGTAACCAGAAATCGGACTCCGGTCCGAAACCATGGGAATCCAGTAGTAGCGTAACTAACCACTGGGCCACCTAGCGGATCACTTTTTATTGTTTTTATAATTTTCGCTTATTTCTTAACCCTATTACTACTGTTTTTTGGTTACTTTATCTGGAACTTATGAGCGAGGGGTAAATGTCTCCACGTAAACATTTTACCAAAGTTCTGCATTCTGTGATTACACTTATTTGTTTATTTATTTGTACAGTTGTTAGGAGTTCCAAATAATAATAATAATAATAATAATAATAATAATAATAATAATAATAATAATAATAATAAATTCTTTCCTCTATTTCGTATCGTGACCCCAATTAATTTTTATTATACTGTCTTTAACAACCAATTCACTGGTTACTGTGATTCTTACAGAATAGAAAGACGATAGTTTATAAACAGTTCCAACTGAAGTTGCAGTCACTGACCCTGTCAGCCCGTGCGCTAGATTCGTTCGAAGTTCACCAGGTACGATACATAATCTTTTCCTAATTGTCGCATGTTCAGATACCTCACCGCACAGCATTTCGGGTGTACTTGCTGATCGCAGAAGGATATAACTGTCGCGGCCGATTGAACCGCTATTTTGTATACAAGAAATGGTTTAGCGTTCTCTCTGCCCTTTTTGCAGTTTTTCACGTGACCTTTAAGTAATCTTTTCTGCGAATCGAACAAATACGGATTTGCCCGGGTGGACCTGCGGTGACGGATGTAAATTCCGTCAGTTCTAAAATAATCGTGTTTACTGGCCAACAGCTGGCCAGCTGCCATTTAAAAGTTAAAACCTGTAGCTGTCCGCTACTTACGTAGTCCAAGACCCCAAATCCGCCAGCATGTACATATACTATAAGAGTGCGGCTGGCCTACTACGAAGGTACCGCATGGATTTTTTTGTTCAGACGGCTTGGACGGTACAAACAGAATTTTCTACACCAAACCATCTTGGACAATTCATTAGCCAAACTTAAAGAGTAACTGCGGTCCTACGCTGATAATTATTAAATACAAGTTCAGAGCCCATGGTATCGATTACAGCCTTATCTATACGTTTGATCAGGATTTGATAGTGTTTTGACAACCTATCCCTGACTCCCGCCTTCTTGTTTGTTTTTGTTTTTGCTGCTCTGGCATATTTCCGTAATCATAATTGTTAATATTTTCATATTTATTCAGAGTGAATCAAATGTAAAGAATTTGGCAAACCCGGTTTACTTTGGACAACAGCTTAACTGCATTGATTGCCACAAAGAACAAAGAGACGACATTAAATATGGTTGTCCTGTCAGTCCTTACAGATTAATTGTCGTCCACCGTACGTTGCCAGCTTCTCATCTTCTTAAAAACAAACAACTTATTGAAATTACTGAGTACGACTTCTTAATAAATCAAGAAATCTTCATATTTTTCGTTCTGTATCCGTCACTTTCTCACAATGTACGCCATTTTTCCATGATGCTCTCAAAATTTATAATTTGTTGCGCTATTTTTTAGATAAAAGGTTTAATTTATTATTTCTGTTCTGAAGCGAACTTCCATACCTTGTCTCTCGTGTTTTGCTTGGTTGTTTTTGGGATGGTCGGTTTCCCTTTAACTGGAGGTTCACTGGGGTTTTTTTGTTGTTTTTTGGGGGGGAGAGGGAAAGATCTCAGCAAAAGCTAATAAAGGGAAACAACTCCTTAAAACTGAGCAAACCGCAAGCAAACCAATTTTATTATCGTTATTACAGTATTCGTTTGATTTAACTCTCGTTTCTCTTTTCGGTAACCCTGACGACTGGCCGTTTGTTTGTTTTTCTATGCTACGACTTCACAGCAGTGAGATATCAACGGTGAGTAGTTTGTAGAACATATGCACGAAGCTGTTGCCACGAACCTCTTAGATTTCAAGCCTAATATTATTTCACTCATGACGTCACCAACCAACAAACGAAGACCACAATGCAGCCCGTCGTAGTCGATATTAAACACTGAGGCCAACTTATTCATGAGAACACTTGAGTGAGTCATTACTGCCCTAGATCAGGAAACAATAACAGTGGATTCTAAGAGTTACTAGCCAACTCAGCGAAATGGGTTTTCCCTTGAATACGTGAATATGAGTGAATACTGTGTGAAAAAAGAAATCGTTCCAGCTTTAAAGTGTGGACTTCATCTTTGGTCCCAGATCGTCCGGAAAAACCCCAGTTGTTTTCCTTCTGCCCAACGTGCGGACTACCATCAAAAGGCACTTCAAATACCAGAGAAAACGATCGGCAAACTCGTTTGTCTTCTCTTTGTTTACACAAAACCCTTGAAACTAAGGAAATAAATATCACATATAATTTTATTATTATTATTATTATTCACACTGAACGATGAAAGCTGCTCGCACTAATAATAATAATAATAATAATAATAATAATAATAAATCTATTCGGCATGCAATTCTCTTCTGTGTGGTTACTGGATAAACACGACAATAACCTTAATTTAATTTTTTTTATAGTTCTTATTATTTTATAAATTAAACTGGAAAACTATCAGTTCTTTTCTTATGGCTTTTTATAAAGCAAACGAAAAAAATTTAACATTTCTCTAAGCGGGGTGTCGGGAACTATACGTTTGGGAGGAACAAGCGAACGTGGTGAGGGAGAGAAGTCGGACGGGAAATTGGGAATAAAGTTCAAGTTCAAGGTTGGTTCGACTATTTATAAAACAGTATCTCCAGTTGTCGTCTTTGTTAAAACAAAATACTTATCACATGAATAATTCTGCACCTATATTTCTAAATTTTATTAGTATGTCCAGACTCGTTTCTGCTAGTCTATATACAGAAATGATAAAGATACGGACGGCCTAGGGGTTTATTGGTACACGTGGTGGGATCATGCCCTTACAGCAGTGTTTCCCCAAAAAATGCCATTTCACTCATAAGGGCCCCTCGCCCGATGTATTGCGGTATTGACTAGTTTGCACCCTGACCACTGCTGAAGGGCTCCCCCAAACTGTACCCAGGTAACTTGCTTAGTCACCAAGTCTGATAACCCCTGCGATATTCTTAGACCTCCGCCTCCGGACCCAGTTCGCCAAGATAATATGTGGTTCAAACAGGATAGATCAGCCATCTGTCATAACTAAGTTTGTGTAGATATTTTTTTAATATTAATGTAGAGAAAACAGCAACAAATAAACCCATTATTATTATTATTATTATTATTATTATTATTATTAGTCGAAATCAAACATAGAGTCAGCCCTGTTCTCGGGCTGTTTTCCTGTTTTAGTTGTTAAACACGTGAAACCAGCGACTCCTTTCGTTGAAATATCTCCAACCCTCATCCGGCTCCATCTCCGGAACAATGGGGAAAGACGGAACATCTGCTGACGTCACACATCCGGCTAATCTCGAACGTTCTTCAAAATAGGTCGCCACGTGTTTGTTGTTGTTTTTTCCACAGATTTTCACTCCTTTTATTGTTATAAGATCACCAGAATTTCTGATCACTTGGCATTTTTTCTGTCATATCAAAAAAATATATTAAAAAGTTGAATTTAACTGGAAAGAATAATATATATATATATATATATATAATGTTGGAAGTTGAATATGAATGGTATGTCTTATGTTTATATAAACCTTTTAAATCAGGACACAGCACGGATGGTAAATTTCACTGAATAAATGCTTTTGCTTGCAGTCTGAATGAATTAATTTTCATATAATTTTATACAGTTCCAGTGCATGTTACCGTCATTGTGACTAACGTACATTTTGTAGATCACAGGTACATTCAATTTCCCTTTGTGAGTAATTCTTCGATTTTTAGAACTGAGCACATCAAAAAATTAACAGAGTTAAAGTGCGTGTCGCTGGCACCCTGACCAACATACGTTTATTTTGTAAACCGATTTCCTTCTTTTGCCTTGATAACGGAATTTGTAATTTCTTAGACAATTAGATTTAAGTAGAACTTCCATAGTGTTGTAGAAAAAATGAGGACAAACTGTACATTCAAAACTTTGAATGATTTTTTTTGTTTTTAATGTCTTGTTCGTCATTTTTCTTTTGATTTTACAAAGTGGGAGATGGACAGATCGGTATTTAGGAGTCATATAATCCCGCAGTGTTCCAGAGCAGTGGTTCTCAGACATGTATGGACCGGGACCCATCCGGTTGTAACGCATGTACTGTGAATGGGGCGCTTTACTACTTTTCGTTTATTGAATACACAACCATTTATCATCAGAGGTTTATTGTGCCGGCTGTATAATTTATAAATGTACTTCTCAGATTCATAATGAGGTACGAGTGAAGAATTCGCTTCTTTTCTATTTTTTGCTGATGATGTCTTCGACGTCCAGATCGATTTGAGTCATTTTCAGACGCAAGGAGTTTGATAATTGTAGCTTATTTCGAAATTTGGTTTTGATTCCTATCATTGCTGCAAATCCAACTTCACACATGTACGGAGTCGTGAAAGGGAGCAGCACTCTCAAAGCTTCGGTAGAAAGAGTTGGATGGGTGTGTTGAACTAAAAGCCAAAACTGCATCAATTTTTTTTCGATTAAAATTCATTTTCCACGAGGTGTCTTCGGACAGATCGATAGTTCTTCGTCTGCCTTCCTGGATATTCCAGTAGCCACGTCGTCGCTCTGAAACGGATTCGCAATCCAGGCTTTTTTCGCACAATTTTTCATCTCTTCAAGGAAGAAATAATCAAAATTTTCTTTCAAAGAGTCGAGATGTGCAATTGTCAAAGAGACCAAATCATCATCTGGTTTAACTTCATTTTCAACAATAAAGATTTCCAATGTTTCGAAACAATCATACTTCTCTGTGAAGACTGCAGTGGGTCCATGACGCATTCGGACTGTCACTACACACCCGACAGAAATACAGATACAGACGGTGATGTGGTAACAAGACCAGAAGGCGGGCTAACATTTCTGTGGTCTTCAGAGTACCTATCGGATGTCCTTGCGGTTGCTGGGGTGCCGGCGCTAGATGATGACGAGAAGACAGTCGGGATCGCACGCGGGCAGGCGAATAGGAAAGCGCAATGATGCGGTCTGCCTTCAGCAGAGTAGTGGGATGTCGCTGAAGCCTGGTGATTTCTGGCTTGGTTTTCATCCTTCAGACAATCGACGTTTGATGGTTTGTTTTTTGTCGTTTTTTTTGTGACTGCAAGCGTCTCTTGCTGCCTTCCCGGTGGCTCTCGCACTCCACTCGTTTTACGCCAGCGCCATGGCCCGGGGAACAGGCGCCAGATCGGTCCTCTCCTCTCACTGTTGCACAATCGCCTCCTGGGCCATTGCGACTTCAGAGAGTGACAAGAACAACGACACCATACTGTTCGAAATAACTAGCAATTTATAGCCAAGCGACGAACCAACAGTTGGCCCTTTAGATGCTACTGGAGTAGCGCCACTTGTGCAGGTCACGGCGTTCTTTTATTGGACACCAGACAAGAGATTCGCTCTCTCCATGCACTTTGTTGTGAGAGAGAGAGTGAAGCCGTAGAATACTGCGGCTGAGAAAAGTTGCACCAATTCTGATAGATATTCGACGTTACTTTGTTTTCTCTCTCACTCAGAAGCCAGAAAGTGAAAGTTAACTAGCACCCTTCACTTGCGCGTTGTATACAATTTCATCTTCATTAATCTCAAATATTTCTTATTTTGCATTTAAAAATTACATTTATGAAAACCTAGCATAAATACCATTTTTTACTAATGGTTTGTATAGGATTAAAGATATAAAATATCCATTGCGATAATGTTTTCCAAAAAATAAAATAAGAAGAAAACCTGCTGCGTTAATTTCAAAGCTTTAAAAAGAAAAACGGATATCGTTAATTGCCCGATGAATCCTGTTTCTTTCCTTCCGTTACCAGGGCTTAAACGTCTCATTAGCGCAAGAATTCCAGTCATGTTGCTTCGGCTCACCATCAGTGCCTTGGTTGTCGTGGAAGTTCTGGATATTTCGCGATGTGCGACATTGACAGGCGGGTTGGAGGAGCTGCACGGGAAAATAAAAGATATAGAAGAGAAATTCGACGAAAACATCAAGCAACTGGCCTCAGAGATAGAGACCGAGAAACGATGGCGACTGAAGCTGGGAAAGGCGCGGGAGAAGATGGAGAGTTTTGAGGCAGATCTCGTGTCCCTTGGCGTCAGAAGTAACACGTTTGAAAGCGTTTTCGGAGTGGTTCGGAACGCGACCCTGGCCGACTTCAAAGTTCTGGCTCGAACCCTGAGAGAGGAGAAAGAAGAGCGAGTTCGCACGGAGGCTAAACTGCTGCAATCTTGCTGCCCCGAAAATATGGCGACGTGTTTAGACGTTGGTCTGGTGAACCGAAGCTTGGCTAAGCTGAGAAACGAACTGTCCGATGTGGTGCGTAGAGTGTCGACATTCATAGAAAACTGTCAGCGCCCTGGCGACGATAAAATGGGCCTAAGTACAGAGGCCATGGTAGTGTCATTGCCAGCGAGTAAGTAATACGGGTTTTGTGGTATGGCCCATTTATAGTACACAAACTTAACTTCCCTCCTCGGAGTTCGTCCGACCGACCGGTGAAGTATGCGTTAGGCAGAGTTCGCTACTATCTCGAGTGGCCTGCAGTAAGGTTTGTCGCTTGACCATACGGTGTTAAAAGGGTTAGTGTGCAATCCGATATACGGCGTACAATTCCGTCAGAAGACAAATATCAAGCGTAGGTAAAGAAAAACGATAACACGTGACATATAGTTATTTACACTTAATCAGTTCTTTGACACCTATTATGAGGTCATGCCTAAGTGTAAATAACTACACTTGAGGTGCCATTGTTTCATTATCTTCGCGTGAAATTTGTTTCCATCTCCTGACGCCTGTTAAACGCAAGTAGGGGCGTGGGATGTGCCATTTTTACATTTCCTGCGTTTGGAATTTAAAAAATGGGGCATGTTTGCAAATAGATATCCACGCTCGGAAATTTCGTCAAAACTTGGTGTCATTTAGCTATTTATGCCTATACCTGATGTGTTATGATAGCCTCAGAAGATGAATTCCATGCTAATGGACTCACTCTCCCAAGTACTTATTTGCGCTTGTCAGAAGACAAATGAAAAGATGACACGTCACAAGTATTTATTTACGTTTAGATGTGGCGATATAATGAAGTCAGATTGCAAATTAAACACGTAGGTAATGAAACGATGACACGTTATCACAGATAGTTATTTATGCTTTGCGTTTTAGCAGCATCAGCAGGTATGTTTTTTGTGTATGTAATAGGCTTGCGTTAAATGCAGTTAAATATTGTTTTGTTTGTTTGTTTGTTTTTTTAAATCACCTGACGATTTTCTACTTTCATTTTATGGATACGTGTAAGAGTGGTTTTTTCATGTGCGACACTGGTGTTTGTATTCCTCACACGTGGATTTGTGATGACGTGGAAGACTGCATTGATGGGTCGGATGAGAATAACTGTGGTAAGTACAAACCCGTTTTTTTTTTTTGTTTGTTTGTTTGAGAATGAGTATGACCCCCGGTAACGAATCACAGATAAGCTCAGCCCAAAAACGTACGTTTGAATTTTTTTTTTTTATTGTGCTAGTTATTTATCTAAGGACGGAAAGTTCCTCGGTTTATATGAAGATCCTTATCTTCAATGGATCGAGTTTTAGTGGGATATATTCGCCACTCTATTATTACTGTGAAAATCGCTGTGATGTGTATAAAGTAACAAATGACTGCCTTTCACTTTTGCAGATATCCCGGTTGAATGCGAGAGCAATTTTATACAGTGCGATTCAAGGTGCATTCCAAAAATATGGCAATGCGACGGTGACAGAGATTGTGCTGATGGCAAGGACGAGAAAGACTGTGTGCTGAAGTGCTCGGAAAAAGAGAAACGATGCAATAGCTCTAACACTTGCATACACAGCAACTGGTGGTGTGATGGCGACATCGACTGCGCAGACGGAAGTGACGAGAGCGCATGCCCATAGCAACCTCCAATAGAGTAAAACTACAGTAATAACTCATAATCATCTTTTAAAATAAATAAATATTTAAAATTATATAAGGATAAATAAATAAACTCTTGCATCGTGTTTAAAAACACATTTAAAAAGCAGTCTTTGTATAATTTTTTTGTCTTAGCTGATTTCCTTACATCAAGTTTTGTACATTTATTAGACGAAGAACGATATAAGATAAAAGTTCTTGCATTGCTTGTGGTCTGCTTTAGGGTTTGGCTACCTTTTGTTTTAACAATCCCGTACGAGAGAGAAAAATTCGCAAACCGTTGCTAACGGTTGTCTCCCTTTACCGTGTACTAACTGCAATGGGTGACAAGTTAAAGCAAAATAAAAATTAAGCAATCAATGAACATTAATGTCAAAGATATACAGAATATTATCTTGTCATTTGTTTTAAAAAATGTATAAGTAAGGGACATAATTCATTAATAATATACATGTGTATAAATATAACATAACAGGTATATTGAGTAGAATTTTTGTGTGCACTTGAAATCCATAAAAACAATGGTATTATGAGTCCTCAGTTTGGTTGTAAATATTTATCAAGTGGTCAAGAGACATAAAACAGAACGCTGGCGGGCTGAAACGTTCTGTTTATTCACTCAAGGCGTTATCACTCTCTATACTAGCCTAATTTACTTAGCACAGACGTTACTCGCCAATCTGTTCACGATGGAAAGATTAGTATTTAAGAGTAGGGGAGATAACCGGGGGTAGTTACAGGGGTAAGTTTTTACAGCACAAGTAATTTATAATTAAACGTATACTCGATCTACTACATTAACGTGTCAAAGTACATAACCCGCGTCATAGTCTCATCCATACGTTACTTACAAATGACTGACTTTGTAGCAACTTACCCTTGGTTGTCTCCCCTACTGTTAAGAATACGTTTACACTGCCGTGTAACAGTACGCAAAGGTCTGTCAACAACTTTCGCCCAGACGAAATAAGAATTATCCCATTTTCGAAATAAGAATTAGATTGTGGAAAGCCCATTGTGAGCGGTGTGGTATTTCCGGTGACGGTACGGCGCTGCTAAATTTGGTGTGTTTTAAATAGGAAACGTGTTTTTTCGATCTTTTTTTTTTTTTTTTAAATAAAGGTATTAGTAGGGGTTTTGTATTTTGAGGTTTATGGAAGTGTGTTTGCTTTGACAGAAAATTCGTATTAAAAAAATCAACAATATAAAGATAATTTCTAATGTTCTTGTTACTTACTGCGACATAAATCACGGGAGATAACCCTAAATAATTTCCTGTGGCATGTCTATGTGAGATTGTTGACTGGCGTTCATGAATACCAAGTAGTTTAGTAAATTCAGCAATGATAGAATACCAATACTTTATTCCATCCTTAGTAATAACTGCTTATTCATAAGAAATCTTACACTGCATTTTTTTTTTTGAAGAAAAAAACGTAGTTACTTTGTTTACAGTCTACAAAAAACGTTTTTAATGGTAGAATTCGTGCTGAGGTAGGCAGTCAAACCCTGTATAATAGTATCGTATTTTTCGGATTATAAGTCGATGTGGAGCATAAGTTGAATTGACTAATTTTCCCATTTTTGTTTCCTTCATTCATGGATAAGTCGATTTGGAGTATAAGACGAGGCTAGATCGACTACGGTAGTTAGCCAAACTTTCAACCAGTCAGAACAATACATCACATCCTTCATAACACCGCTACATCACATCGCTGTCTATGGTACTTCCAGGCTCATGAATATTAATGAGCTGTTTGTGCATATCATTTAACTATTTTATTGGACGATCTTCCGGATAAATGGGCTGTTGGAATAGTTAATAGTTCTGGTATTGAAAGATTGGTGACCTTGAATCACCTACTTTTAAATGCCAAACATGTCAGCTTTATTTACCTTTGACACTTTTATTTCATTTTGAGATATTACAGCGAACTCAAATTCAGAAATTCAACTCATTGTTGATAGCACGCGAATCGACATTCAGCTCGGTTTCAAGCTGTCCGACGTGTGAGGTTCAGTTCTATGGCAACAGGGGGTCAACACACTCAGCTGTTTTTGATTGGATGATACGTACACACCTCCGTGAATCTGCCACGGTGAATGCTGCACACCAGCGAAATAAAGATAGGAAGAAATGTAAAGACGGCAATCATCAGTTGCGGTTCGTTTGGCCTTTAGTCTCAGCTGTACGCGGCGTGTTGGGTTAGCACATGTTCTTCTAGCTTATCCTCACTGTTAGCCCACCTGGCTCTGCCTTCTGTTTTTTTTGAGAGTCCGTAACACATCCTTTGCTTACGATAGTCCCTCGCTGATATTTCCTGTCTGCAGCCATATATATCACCACCACTTTCTTCAGCGAACCTAACAACTTCCAGCCGTGTATGCCTCGCGTAACTCCGCCGGAAGCGTCCTGAGATGGGAGATATTTGTAGGTGTAATGTCTGTTTCAAATAGACAATTTTACAGTTTACTTCGGAAAATAACGCACTTTGTCGTTCTTATTTTTTTATTAAAGAAATTTCAATGTCTCTATCCATAGATAAGTCGATTTGGAATATAATTCGGAGCCCGGACTTCCAGGCGAAAAACGTATTGACTTATAGACCAAAAAATACGGTACATACATGTAAATGTGTACAATCTTTTTCTTTTGAATGTATGTGTTTTTATTTATAAACAAACATTATCGAGACGGTTATATCGTTAAATCTGAATGACCATTCGAGCACACTGACGCTCTTCTACATTAACAAAAGCCGTGTAAACTTGCCATACGTTAGGTGTAGTCCACGTTGCTGTAGAAGAGAACTAACTAGGCGTAGAATATCAAGAACATACTCTGCTATGCTGTTAGACTGATTTAGAACGATAGCAGCCCGACCGCCGTTAAGTCTGTCGTGCTGTCTGACGCAACAGGTTGAGTGAGCATTCGTCTGTGCACATTGAAGACTTGCGCGACAGTGGTGAGCAATCGATGGTAAATTGATGTACCGTCTCTCACATCTTGCATTGTCTAATTTTAGCTCGCTTATGATGCTGATTGGATACACCGGTGTACCTCATGTTACACACAATCTTTTCTCTCTTTTTTTTGCTGTATGTTAAACATCTGCTATTGCAACGATATTTTAACTCCCCCCCCCACTAATTTATATTTCCACAAAGACAAAAAAAAATTAATGCTTGAGAAGGAATGTTCTTTTATGCAAGAATTTAACGTACATAAAATGATAGACTTTATTTCGACAAGAATGAGTTTCAAATGTCACACGCGTTTGGCGATGTCTATTTCACAGTAGCATTGAGCCGAGTAACCTGTATAAAAATACAGGCGATGTTCGTTGTGTTTCATCTGAGCCACTGTGCATTAATTTTTAAATCGTAAAGCGATTACTCGATAGTGAATTAATATTAAAACGGCTAATCAGCAGTCAGTGTGAATATAAAAGTGATGCGGGTTATATGTGGTGGAAGGTTTTAAAAAAAGGGTCGTCAATCCAAAACGTCAGCACAAGGTTTTAATACTGGGCTTCGCGTTCTTTGGTTGTATCCAGATTTCCAGCCTTCTGCCAAAGGCCGGCCCGTGTCCATGGTACCCGGCAATGTAGTATTCCATCCCAGACACAGAAATATTCTTCGACATTAATTCGGACATGAACCGCAGCATTAGGCCACACGGGGGTCCAGCCATCCTGCCATTGTATACTTTCACATAGACTTTCAGGTTGCTGATTTCTTGCACTTCGACATATTTCTGCGTGAGAGAAAAGGAAGAAAGAAAATAACTGATTTAGCACTAACTGCTTAACCAGTGTAGATTGTGGAAAAGATGGACGAACGAGCGGGTACGAATTTGCACGATGGCAGTAACAACCCTGCCCAGGAATCGTGATTGCCGAAGTACTTACCGTAAGCGGGCATGGCGGTCCCAGGCTGGTGTTCTTCATTGGGGCGATGTAAAACTGAGACCGGTAGCGATGTTTGCAGTTTTTGTTCAGCGAAACCTTCGTCAGGACAGGAATGGTTCTATTCATCTTCAGGTTTTGATTATTTTTACCTGAAATCATAAAAATATATATATATATTTACTATGGGCGTATTTACTTTTCACAGATAATTACGTCAAGCTTAATCGTTTGCAAAGCTTAACAATATGGACTCTGTCTCCATTCGGACACATTGTTTTTGAAATTATAAACTAAAATTATAACGTCTTTAAAAGAATTCTGATCGGCATATTTGAAGAATTGTAATTATTTTTTTATTATTATTATTTTAAAAGAATCTTAAGAGCTTTACCTCTAAAATAATCGCTGTTACTCCAGTAACCCTGTCTCAGAGCAATTCCAAAACTGCAGCCGATGGGACTAACGGCCCGTGCTGATACAACCCATAGTGGAGAGTAGTTTCGAATCTCAAACCCACCCATATCTGTCGATAGGAAGGACGGGCAGTCGTATTTGGCTGGAAATAAAAGAATAATATATATATATTTCCACTGTCAACGTCGCAATACGACTGATATAATTGTTCATGGCCAATTGTATTGTTAGGTAGCGAAACTGTATCTCCCTTTTCTTGCAAAAGTTACTAAACAGCTTTTGCCTACAGACACCACACGAACAAATATTTGATGTAATTGGCGACGTCCTAAGTTTCCACATAAACAATCGTAAAATAATATATATATATATTTAATTTTGTATTTTCCCGACATATTTAAAAGTCATTGCCTTGGATTTACAATGGTAATTTTATGGAATAACTTCATAAGAGGAAATAATGTTCTTACAGTTTGGTCCACACATTCTATGAAAGGAAGTGTCGTCAGGAGGGCAGCGAGTTCTTTTAACATAAGTTCTTCCGCTTTGAATCCAAATTTCCGAACCACTAAGAATGAAAAAAGGGGCAGAAAAATAAAGGAATGTTATTTTTCCTGAGTTATTTCTATTTTAGAACGGTTTGGAATTAATTCGTTTATTGGTGCCTGTCTCATTCCTGGTCTTACAGACGCAAGTTTTGTCTATGTATGAAGCAAAGAAGCGATCTGCTGTCCAGAAATGCGCGTGGAAATTCACTTCATAGTCCGACGCTGTAACTTGCTGCCACCCTTTCATTAAGTAGCCATGGACGAAAGTTTCCCATCCTCACCCCTAACAAGGCCCCGTATGTAACCGTGGCCGCGCTATGGTGTGAAAAACAGTTTAATTTCGCGTCGCTATGGATACAATTTCGAAAAGGCTCTGCTCTTTCTTCATCTCAGCAAAGTGGAAGATGACGTCTCATCGGTGCACCGAACACATGACTGGCGCTTCGCATTCCGTTCCTTACTCAATCGGAACAGCTGCGCTCAATGTCCAGACATCAAAGAGCGGAGGCCGGCTAACCGGAAGTCCTTCATTTGGTGGAGAAGATAGTGAGTAGGAAACGTAGACAAGACCAGGGGCCACTTCCAGGCAGACATCCTGAGCGCTACGTTTTCGTAATCTCTGACCAAATTCTCACATTACTCTATTTAATGCCCTTGAAAGGTGCAGAGATTGCTCTCGGATTCTTCCAGCATCCCCGCAGCACGTAGAAACACAGAAAACGGTAGAACTTACTTCTCATATATCGCATAGTAAAAAAACCCTGAAATCACATCCTTTTCGGCAGCTTTTAGAATGTTGGCAAACCTGTCAACCTCAGACAGCAACTGCTGCAGACCGCTGCTGTTGTTGGAGATGTTTACCACTGGCTTCACGAACATCTTCAAATCATATGTCTGAAAATCAACTTTTACCTGAAAGAAAACGCTGACCGGTAGATATAGCATGCCAAGAAAAAAAAGTGCTCGTATATCGCAGGGGTTCATATAAATAAGGTTAATTCTTTTAGGGTTGAGACCAGACCCTTAATATTGTACTCATACATTTTTATTCGAAAAAAGCAAAACGTTTATCGTAGATGGGAAATTATTACAAGTTATTAGAAGCCAAGATAATTCTGTTTTATCATCTTTTCGATCATTTAAACACCCTGGTCCTTCCGTACCTGCAGCAGATTTCTCAGGAGACTTGTGCCATGGAGTTTATTAAATCGCGTATAATTTTCAATTCTACAAAGTGATGGATTCATATGAGTTGTCTATAATTCAGCATTTCTGATCCTTACCTGCGGATTTGTTGAAAGCGGAGTGATGCCTTCTGGAGAAAAGAAACGTGAGAATGTAAACTTCCTCTCACTTCCTTTGGGACATGGATCGAGCATCTGCACCACAATGGGGTAACCCCTTTGAATAATCTGTCCTGGATAAACGGGAGGAGGGGAAAAATCCATATAATTTATTATCACTTTCTCGTGGCCGAGACGGTGGACAGAATATTTCAGAATTACGTTGCTAAACAGGTGTAAAGTTTAATAATTCTTATTGAGTTACGGACGGGTCTTTAGAATAGACAGTCGCACCTTTCTCAGGTGTTCTTGTCGGGCTTATATTACATTTAAATTTTAAAGGGTTGTTTTCTTTTTTAAAATAATGCCGTAAAATTATGAGTTGTTTGATGATATTCTTCTTTCTTTTCAGCTTCTTACAGAGAAGTTTTAATCAGTTTAGAAAAAAAAAAATATCAACGACATAGATTACGAGTAAATTCGGTGAACAGTTGAGCAGAAAATTAAATCAAACTGTTAACCAGATCTAGTAAAATAGAAACAGCTAAATAAATAGACTAATACAATATAAATGAATACATCCATAAATCAATAAGATAAATAATTGGTAAGGTAGATGAACGAATGATGGTTTGAAAAACTTATCGATATTGGACATATTTGTCTTTCATTATTTTAATATAACTACTGAAGTTACAAGTCGTCGTTAACACAATAATAATAATAATATAATAATAATAATAATAATAATAATAATAATAATATAATAATAATAATAATAATGACCTGCTGTGTTTGTTTTGTTAAAGAACGCATCCAGTCTCGGAAGGGCCTCTTCCATCGCTAGGCTGAAGTTATGTGAGTAGACTGTTGTTGATACCCAGGTGGAATTTGCTAGATATTTTCGAAACTCGTAGTCATGGGAACTTGTGTAAACGGGGCATCTTCCGCTACAGCGGGGAAAATTGGAATTGCTACGGAAAATAAACGGATTTACGTTTCAATAAAATTAACATATTTTGCTTTAAGTAGTCGTAATTTATTTTCTTACATTACTTTCTAAAGTGAGTAGAGTGGGAGGCGATGTGGGATCATTACCTCGAGGGTTTGCCGTACGTTGTCGTTGTGAAAAGACGTTTATGCGCCTGAGCTGTCCAAGCGCTAAGCAAGACGAACGAACAGTAGACAAGCGGAGCAAGCGCCATTATCCGTCAGTCTGAAAAAAAAAAAAAAAAAAAAAAAACAGGGGGAGATAATACACCAAAAAAACGTCTTAAATTAGATGTAATATCCGTGGAGCATCAATTAAAGCTGTATCTACTTTTAAGTTAGAACTGTAGGCTAAACTAAACATTTGAGTAAAATTTTGGCAACCTTTTACTTAAAAAAAAAAGCTTCCGATATTTTGTTTAGTCGGTTGGCTGAAGTTCTTTTACTGTACAAAAACGATGAAACGAGAGTCGCTTTGGTTCGTCTCTAATAATTCACATAAAGAGCACCAAAAGAAACCGATCTTTATATGGAATTTACATAACATATACTGCCTTTCAGATCTAATGTTATGTAAACACAAAGTAAAGATGATCTTTTGTATCTATTATTAAAGCTTGCGATGGCACATGGACCTGGTTGGCTAGACTTTCTTCCTACTCAAATAGACAAAAGCACAGACATGAATCTTCGTTTTAAAGATATCACATTTGAGTTTGATAAGTTAACATAAATAAAAGTGGCCACCCATTGATTTCATATTAAATTTGCAAAGGCTATTTTTAATGTCAGTTACAGTGTTTTGTTAGCGGTCCTGTGCTGACAGCTGCCTAGCTCTGGAGGCAAGCTGGCCGAGACTTGGTCACAGTCCTGTGGTGATTTTTAATTATTCCGAATTTACACACATTTATTAATTTAATTTAAAATTAATGGTGTCAACCAATTTAGCTATCCTGTCTTCCTGCCGACTGCGCAGGCGATACATGAGGGTAGGTGATAAATAGTGGGAGAGATGTAGGGTTAGTTCCTCTCAGAGCACGTGCGTTCAACAAATAAAGAGCTCGCATCAGGATCAGGCAGATTACTTTCTGAGAAATGGACGAGGTACGGCCGTTTGTAAACAGATTATCTCCAGGAAGACACCTTCTAATTATTAATACAGTTAGTATTCACATTGTTGGGGGGGAGTTTAGTTTGGTAATTATAGCATGAAACGTTTAATTTTAAAAAATAACCAATATTATGACCTTCAGCCTACTGGCTACTTCGGAGTCATGCTGTTGCTGTGGCAACACGTTTCTAATATATGCACATAGAACGTTAATCCGATAATAAATCCGTGCTGACACCTGGTTTGAAGAATCCGTGGTTATGGGGTAGAGGCTTTCTACGGACGTGGAACGCCCAATTGCTAACCCTGTATCCAGCAACTGGTGACAGCCAGCCAGCTGTCAGCAACAACAAAAGATAATCAAACTGCGTAGACGGCCTTAGCTTCGAGGGGCCGCTTCCAGACGAGTCACATTCTTCGCATATCTTGCCAGTCGGTTACTCCCGAATTCAAGACGCCATTAATGTAAATGACAGGCACGCTTAATCACGTTTTTTTTTTTAAAAAAAAAAACACATCTATTAATCTTGATGGGAAGACTCTACCTGTATCGCGACAGCGGTTTTTGCACACGATCTATGGAACATATCACGTATTCCTTTTAGATCACGCTTCTATCCTACTTCCTTCCCTTATCTGTTGTGTCTTACACCTGATAGGTTCGTCCCGTAGACATTAGGATAATCAAAGAACGTCTAGGGCACAAGCAAAACGAAAAAAAGGGACAATCGATAGGTACACATCTTTTTTTCGTCGGGGAAAAAAAAACGCTGACATCATCAGCGGTTTATCTTTCAGTGGCACACCCATTGGACACTGGGGTGGAAGAAGGGGCAAACCGGATATATCCTTATCACGGACTAACTCTGGATTAAAAGCTTCAAACCGTCTTCCTGGTGCGCACTTACCTTACCTTCCTTTCGCAAACGCCGCCAGGGCCGACTGTCTTTAGTTAATATACTGAGGAAAACGCAGCCAGGGGGCGGTACTTGTCAAATGATTCTTTTTCTTGTTGTTGTTGTTGACGTTAATGAAAACAAAATGTTTAAATGCAAGTTAGAAGAAGGAGAAGCCGGGATCAGGTTATGACAACATCCGGTTTGCGAGGCCGTGAGTCGTCTCCTTTTCATCGGGCTCTGCTAAAGAAAACACAAACCTTTTTCTTTTTTATTTTAAAGTTCAAATAGTTGGCTTCTTTTCAAATCCCTTCCTTTTATAACCCCGGCAGCCGTTTTCGAGGCTCCGGGGTGGTAAGAAAGGGAACTCGTTTGACTGGAGCAGCCACCGACGACGGCCTTCCGCTTGCCGTAACTGGAGACAGGTTTTCGCGTCCATGAGTCGGATATTTGCAGAAACTAACATTCGGTTAAACAGTCAACAACGTACCCCCCCCCTCCACACTCCTCCCTTTTTAAAACTTTGGGGGGGGGCTGCAACAATACGAAACAGCCAGCGACAGTAAAATCGGATCATTTTTGTCTGGGGCTGTGTTGTTTTTGTTTTTTAATGTTAAATTAGTTTATTTAAATATTTTGAAACACCCTGTCGGCACCCCCCCCTCTTTCGCCCGGTGAAATGTGTTGCTATCCCCTGTGGTACGCAGTTCGTGCGGAATATATATATATAAATAAATAAGAAAACCATAAAGGGGAAAGTCCGGAACCATATGTACCGAACTGGGGGCTGTTTAAAGTGCTTGGACCTTGGAAAAAATCCTCTCTGCAGAATACAGCTCATCTTTCTTGCTGTTGCCTTTATTGAAGTTTATTTGTGATGTCCTTCAATCTGCTGATCTGTTTTCCCGCTGGTATCTATCTCAACGTGCAGCCTGCGCCGGTTCTCCACTCTTTGTTACGCCTGTACAGGTCAGACGAGTTCTCGGCCGTTAGTCTTGCTACCTCGTGGTCTAGATCACGTTCATCTCTGGTCTCAGGGACTGTATCAGAGAAGAGGAGCCCGGCCGCCGTACGCTATCAGAACGGCGCTCATTTGAATAACTGGCCCTCTTCTATAATATCGATATGCCAGGGTGAGAATACCCTACAGTACGTTAGCTGTGTTGCATCCGGAAAACTGGAACTCTCTGAGAATTAAGGCACCATGAGAAGTTACGCTATTTCGGGACGCTAACTTTTATGATGTTTACCAACGCTAGCCGCACGATTTCTTCTTCTTCTTCTTTTTAGTTATTATTAATTCTGGACTGTTCGGCGGCGGTATTTCTGGCAAAGGAAACCCCATACTACGACTCGGTCAGTGTCACATCCACCGCGAAGGCTTTCTGAGAACTGAGCCAACGTTTACGTCAGGTCCCATAACTCTGTATCCCCCAGCCCAGCCCAGCCAAGACGTTTGCCTGGCGCTGGAAGTGCTGCCCTGTACTCCAGAGATGCCAGGTAGACATCAAGCAAACAGTAGATCTAACTCCATTTCACTACTCAAATTTTCACTCGCTTTCGTTCAGCAAAATTAGAAGCTGCACAAAAGAACGTCTTCCATCTGTTGTTGAACTCAAACTGTAAATCGGTGAACCAGCCTCCACCACACCAAATTTTTTAATTATTGTTTTTTTTTAGAAATCTTCCCCTTTTGCAGTCACTTTCTAAATTCTTAAAGGTATCGTGACCATCGGCTGTGTTTCTGAAGTTATGTTTTCAACGATTCGCTGAGATGTAACAGCGGAATACGAAAGTTGGAAAAATCCATGAAATACGACAGTTTATTATTAATAAACCTGTCAACGTAGAAAACAAAAGTATTTTACAAGAGGGCTCGCTGGCAACCACTCGAGTTACAGTTGGCCTTTTTATGGAATTATATCAATGTGTCATAGATAAGAGTGCTGACGTCCTTATATTATTTCGAGCGCCATGGCCCAGTTGCCGTGGTATATAAGAGCCCCATATTTTGAGAAATACAAGGAAAGAAATCATACATTTAGCTTTTTAAAAAAAAAAATGTTGTCGCGCTAGCATTAAGATAACCATTATTCTTACGACTTAAACAAAATAAATTAAATATATGTGTAAATATATATACATATATATATATATATATATATAAATGTCATTTATTAGTCTTTTTGCTTTTTAACATAGGTGGGAAAAGGTGTAACGTTTCACGTGATGTCTGCTGTCACCCTCTTTCGCATGTCAGATTTTGGCAAAAAGGTTACGTACGCGCAGTAGTCCGTCGGGGGGGACAGATGACGTCAGTACAGATATATATTACTGACGTCATCTCTCTCTGTGCTGAGAGATATGACGTCAGTACAGATATATATATATATATGATGTCGTCAAATACAGAGAGAGAGAGAGAGAGAGAGAAGATCGCTGTTGTCATCACAAGAAGCTCGGGTGATTAATTCTCCACTCTGCAGGTGAGTAGCAGCTCTTTTGGCTCCTCGGCCTCGACCCATATTTCCAGCCGTCGCCCGAACAAAGGTCCATGTCCCCGGTATTGGGCGATGTAGTAGGTAGACTTCCGGTGGGGGACGCCTCTGGCCGACAGCTCGTTTAAGAAGCGGTTTTTGAGATTTTCTAGAGGATCACTCGCGAGTCCATTCACCGTCTTGACATAAACCCTCAGCCCTTCTACCTTTTCAATCAGTACGCCGGACTGGAAGAATAAAGAAAAAAACCATTTGTCAAGAAAATCATTTTCTTGGAAATCTTTTTTTAAAAAAAGGGTTTTACTTGTATAAGTGATGCAATACAGCCAAAGGAAATTGACAAAACCTAAACTAACACTATAATGATGGAGCGACCGAGTCTTAGAAACCTCACTAATCTAAGTTACCCTATTTGTCAGTAAATCGCTATTTCTCCGATTCCTTTTATCATCGTCATTCGGTCAAAAGATGAATAATGGATATATGTTGTTTTATTGGTAAATCTATCATACTCTTCATCTTGAGAAATGCCTTTCTTTACTCACAAGGAAAAAGAAATTTTTTTTAAAATTTTAAATGTCCTCGCAAAAAATACAAGAATGTAAAATCATTTTATATCTTATTACGCGATACATTATCTAAATAATTATATGAGGATAACAGTTTACATTAGTAACCAATTTAGGTAGATTTTTAAAAAAATTAACTAAATATTACTGCATTAATCGTGATCAGGTTTAAAGAGAATGGGAGCGACAAGAGGTGCGCTGCAGGGCTCGGTTTTTGGTCCTCCGCTGTTTTGTTTACCTAAAAATTGGTAGCGTAGAAACCCTGAATATTAAAAAAATCGTGATAAAAGGTAAATTAGTATTAATACCGAGAAATATGAGGATACATTTTACATAAACCTATATAATTTACTCCAGTATACTGACAAAACAAATTTTAGCATTAAAGTGTAAAATTATCAGCCAAGAAAAGTTATAGAATGCTATGAATAATTAACCGAGACATCAAAGATAACCAAATGGACTTTAGTTCCATGATATAAATCTTTAGTTTCTCTGGCCTGGAAACCTTATTTATATTGGACTTCCAGATTTTAACCGTTTAAATACGCTGACAGATTAGAAACAGGATAACTTCTATTAAAGCTTTCTGTCAACCTCTACTATGCAAACCAGGTTTTCAAAACAATTAAAGTATCTTAAAGGTTGGACAGACAAAACTATTCCGGTTATTTACGGTAAAAAAATAAACACTGGTGTTCTCAGCTATAAATTGGCTAAAGTATTCGTAAGGTTTGATGATGAATGTAATTTATTAATTCAATTTAAAAATGAAATGAATAATTTAGCAGGAGTAATTGTTGATAGCGATTATGTAAACCAGTTTAACAGTCAGGTTAATAAGTATTCTTTTTGCATAGCGGTTAGCTTCCTGCCTTATTATAGCATCCTTCTTACTCTCCTGACTGTCGGTGTGGGGGGGGGGGCATGGTGCAAGCCAGTCAAGAGTTAACCGCGGAATTCTCGCCAAATGTCCCTACTAGAAATCTTCCGTTTAGTTGTGAAAGGAAAAAGCAAGCTAGTACAGAAGAACGGGAAGAAACCCGTGATGCGGGAGGTCACCAAACCGACTTGGATTTCATTGGGAACCGACCCCTCATCCACGGCCGGTCGGGGCGCTGCCCACAGAGCCATCTGTTGGCCGATAGCATTAATCTAAACTAGAGAAAATGCGAACACGGAGAGGCAATTGTCATGTAACAAAAAGACAATTTGTTCTGGCATATTATAAGTATTATATATTTTTTTAAAACAAAGCGTTTATCTTATGCAGATTATGTTCGTGAAACATCAATGTATTTTTTGTGGTCATATTGTATTATGGTGGTCATGGCAACCAAGTTACAAGATGGCCGTTTTTACTGTCTTCTTGCATCAACAATGAAAAGGGTAAAACAAACAAAGTATTTCCGCAAGAAAAAAACTAGCTTTAGATCTTTGCAAAATTGGGTAGCACAAGATTCGGCATTTCGTGCCTTGACACTGAGAAAGGATGAACTGAACAAAGTATATTTGCGTTGCGTAGCTGGCCAAAATGAACTGCTATGACGTAGTCGTGTCGAGGTAGAAGTTATTTATCTCCCTTCGATCATAATACGGGCTTAGATATTGTATTAGAGCAGCTTTTCTCAAAGTCATGTGGCCCCTTAGTAAACCAGAGTATATATCTGCTGGGGTCACACAAAACAATAAGGGTCAGTGACCCATTATCCAACGCAATAATGTATTTAAAATAATAACAGTTATTAAACTATTTATCAGTAAGTATTATAGTATTGATTCTTTAAAAATTTCAGTAGTTTTCTTATTTTTTATTAAAAGAATTCATATTTAAAGGGAATAAACTTTCAAAAAGTTTCGTGTTTTCAAGGGAAAGTAATTTAAACTCTCTCTCTCTCTTTAAACTGCACTATAATAACTACCTCTTGTGGACATGGTGGGTAGGATTTGTTCAAAGTTTCCACTGGGATATAAAAATACATGTTGTACTGTTGACTGCAACCACCTGCTCCAGGTATGACCTTTATGGCTTTTGTCAGTACAGGTAGAGTACTTTTGATGTTGATGCCCATTGTGTTATTATCTGCGGTATGAGAAGAACATTATTAATTGGATAGATCATACTTACTATTTCCCAAACCAACAAAGCAGAAAAAAAAAAAAAACTTTCATTTGTTTTAAATGATCACGTACTTAATTGGTCAGTATTCATTGAATGGAAGCTAAACCGTTAACCAGATTTATCAAATTGCTTAATCAAAGAGAAGGTTAAAAATTTAACGGAGATTACAAGTTTACTGAAGAATCTCGGGAGTACAAAAGCAAGCGAGATGTCGGCTAAAGCTTTGAGAGAAGCCGAATAACAGTAGTTTTCTTTTGGTGCGGGTCCAGAGAAAGGTTTCGAATGAGGCGGAAGACTTACATTGGAAGTAGCGGTGGTTTCTCATGTAGCCTTGCAAGCGCGCGTGTCCGTATGAGCATCCCTCATAGTTAGACGGCTGACTGGTGACCACCCACAGGGAACTGTAGGTTCTACTTTCAATGTTGTTGGCGCTGATCGTGTTGGTGAAGTTAGGACAGCTGTAAGAAGCTGCAAAGAGACGTAAGCCATAAAACCTGCATCCAGGCACAAACTGGTGCAACATCTAAAATGAACAGAAAAGAAAAAAAGATTAAAAAAGGAAGGAATGATACTGGATCGTGTGTACTCACACGAAGGTCCGCAGAGCCGTTCAAACGACGAGTCATCGGGTGGGCAGGTGGTTCTCCTGTAGTACGATGAACTCTGCTGTAACCACATTTCAGAACCGCTGTAAAATAAAAGGATCGATCACTGCTACTAGAGTTTTATATCTTTAATGCAAGCTTTTTCTTTTTATTTGGCCAAACTCTGTACATTTACCGTTTTCTACTAAACAATTTTAAAATGCCATTAAACCTCTTAAAGAAAAGGTGAAAGGAAATTAAATGATTCTACAAACCCGCGGATTCACCGCTGGAATATCCAGGATATTTTTGCATATACATTTTTTCTAACAATCTTATGCTAATATACACCTATCTCTATTCAGCACTAAATTGATTATACAGCATTGGTCAAAAGTTTTGCACTGCTGTAGAATGTTCTAATTTATCTTGATAAAGTCGGATTAAGCTTACTTAATTTGCATAATGATGTAAGGTTATTAACGTCCGCTTCGTAGTTTACCTCCACGTGGAGAAATGAGCGAAATTGTGAAATGTGACAATCTGAAATCTATCTTGGGAACACGTGATTTCAACGGAGATCTCCTTATGAATCTTGATGACAAGTGGGTGTGTAGAAATGGCCATGGGTGCAGCGTCCAGCTGTCTGAGCGGGGTCTAAGGATAGATTTTATTATTGTTGTTTCTCAAATGATGCAAAACTTTTGGCCATGGATGTTATGAAATAGGATATTTCATTGGTAGGTCCTTTAAGATTTAATATTAAAATATTATTCTGCTTATTAACATCATTAATATTCATAATGAAGCTGTTTGCTTTTTATTTATTTTTTACGCTTAGGGTTTATACAAGTCTTTTTTTCTTCAGTTTCTTGTTCACAGATGTTGCTGCCAGTATTTCAGTAACGTTCAGAATGCAGAGAAACAAGGGAGGCTTTGTCGACGGTAATATGAGCAAATAAATGGCGAGGTCATTATGCCGTAACAATACACCGGACAAACAAGAAAAACTGGCTCTCTAAGTTCTGCTCAGCTTCTCTTTAAGTTTCACATCCATGCCCTCCTGTAAAAAGTAAGAACTATCCGAGGTCCCTCGCTGCAGAGAACTTGTCTGCCTATCGGAGTCACTTCAACGCTTAGCTAAGTGCATTACGAGTAAGCACGATTCTGATCGACGGACTTTGCCCTCGTTGATTGTTTTATATATTTGAATTGTAAATAATTCGTTTTAACAATAAAGGTTTTTTTAAAAAGTAGAATATATATATATATATATATTTATACTTACGTCTCGTAAATTGCAATGTAATACCAATCGGGGTTAGATTTCTTTCCTTCGTTTGCCAAAAAGCTGCTAAATCGTTTAAATTCCCCCTGTATAGCGACTAGATCAGTTTTGCTGGATTCCAGAACTTTTACATAGACTGACAAACCTTGTTTACTTTGTTGAAACTCGACAGCTATCTGAAACATTAGTTAAAACTCCAACATAATTTATGAATTAATTCAATTTAGGCATGACAAAACAATATCGATAAACGATTTAAAAGTCAAACATTAGACAAATGTAATCGATATCTTTGAACAAGATTTTGGTAAACTACATCTTGTTAGCGCTGCATTAATGACCGAAAGAACAGTACTTTCATTTTTGCATTATTACAGTTAATTTTTAAATGGTAGAATTGTAGAATTTTATGTCAACTCCATAGTAAACCCTTTTCGGTTTCTTTGGCGATAGTAAGGTGGAGACTTTATAATGCCTTTTGAACACTGCACTGCGAGAGGTACCGAAACTCACTAATTGTCTAGTTAAACATTCTCGCATTGACACTAAGATGCTAAGAGCGTATGCACTATAAACTATACGCGCGTGGTGCAGGGGTTTAGTTAAACTCACAACTTACACAGTCGATAGGAAGACAGAGTAAATAACCAGATAGTTAACTAATGCAGTTTTTTCTTTAATGTTTCTTTATGAACCTGCTGATGTTAATATAATTCCCCTATTTAAAAACCTTACAAACCCGCAAATACAATCTTATTTAATGGCGTTTATCTGCACATCCATTTACGCAGCTGCTGACCGTCATCAGTTATTACTGTCTAACAAACGAACATCTTGTTCCACAAAATGATCTATATTGCTCTTGTAATTGCTTTCAGTTTTAAGACCGGAAGTGACCCACCTATTGTACTCTCAAAATATTTTCTTAATCTATTTAATATATCGAACTTTGGTTTCTAGGGAAACGTCTGGCAGATTTGGTTCATAGATTAGCAAAGATTGGCGCTGGAAGAAAAATGTCAAGATGACCTGAATGGGATATTTTTGTCCTTTTTTAAAAAAATTTTCACCTTTAAAACAAATCAGTGAACAATAACGAAATCAGCGAAAGCTCAGCTACTGTTATATGAAGTACTAACTGACAGGTTTACTCGGGCAAATGTCGCATGTGGGCAGGCGCGGTAAGCTGTCTTACCTTTCGACTCGTCGGAAAAGGTGGTTCGGCGTGGAAAACCTTCGGTAGGAACCGTGACACCACGAACTTCCTACCGCTGCTGGAGGGACACGGTTCCTCGATCTGCACAATGGTAGGATAAGCTTCCTTAATGATTTTTCCTAAAAAGAAAAAAAAAAAACGGTCAAGCGGTTCCACGATTGCAAAGCAAAGACAGTGAGACTTCTCCGAACTGCTAGTCTTCAATCTGACCCAACTCAAATTAAACTAGTTTCATTTCTTTTTAAAAGCGAAACATTTTGGATTGTTTTACTAATGTGGATATCATCGGTATCAGCTTAATAGCGAGGCGATTAAAGATTTCTTGCATGTTGGTACTAGAAAGGAAGAAAATAACTGCGAGTACCTTCGGTGTTCTTTCCTTGGAAGTACTGGTCGAATTCGGTTTTGGCGTAGCTGAGAGCAAAGCTAAGATTAGTGGTCTCTACAGTAGCCGTGACCCAGGTGGACACGTCGTAGAGGCGCTGCTCGTACTGGTGACAAGACATGTATTCGGGACAGTTACCCACGCAAGTAGGAAACCTGCAAGCATAGACCAATACTTGTGATGACAAGAACTTCCTTCTGCTGAAGAGTTTTTTTACAATTCATCATGAAATAAAGAGGAAAGGGAAGCAAAGATAAAAGTTGGTTTGTAGATAGTTTGTACGTACTTCTGCTGTTTAATGCACTGATTACTCAATGCAAATGTTGTTACTGGCCACACGAAGCACAGAAAAATGTCGAGTAAAACTACGAAAGTGGCCATCTTGCGTTCTGAAATAAAAAACCAAAAAGTTGTATAAAGTATTGCAGTTTTAAAATTTTAATTTATAAAATCGCTAAACTTATAATATTGATGTGCACTCTGCCATTTTGTTAGATATATAGCGAACGACTCCGGGTGTGCAGCACAGCTGCTGAAGAGAGTGAACCACTTTGTTAACTCGCAACGCTTGAGAATTATTTAATGGTTAACATACAGTTTTGGCCTCCAGTGTATATTTAGGGAGACTTACAGGGGTAAAAAGAAAGGGAGTGAACGCTAATTTTCGTATGTTTAGCATCGTCCAGTTGTATTTTTAGTAAAACTCTAATGCGTTCTTAAAATCTACAAAAAGAATGAAAATGTTTAAATCAAAATAGCGCTGTTAAAAATTAATGATGCTTTAAAAGTTTAACTGTGTTCATATAATTATATAATTGCAAGCATTAAAATCTTTGTAGCGAGCCGACAGTAGGTCCTTCCAACCTTAAAAAGCGCGAGATTTTTTTTTTTAAAGTCTATGTTTTGACTTTCTTTAGGTTAGGGTTATGAACAAGAAATAAACTTGAACAAGATGAATCTCCCATTTTTTTTAAGGAGGGAAACTGAGAAGATTAAGATGTGTGGCCACACCAAGGATAAGAGCTAAAGGGTCAGACAGGGATACGGGCAAGCGACTGTCCAAATTTAATTCTTTAGCCCTTTTTATCTTAAAAACTGCTTTGTTCAAAACCTTTTTTTTTTTTTCTAAGGAGATAAAATGGATAGGGAATCTTGAAAATTCCGTATATGGATACTTTTAAAGGGTAAACGTGCGGGTCAACATGTCTGCGATGTTCCGTATACCCTGAGTCGGGGACGTCATTTATCAAAGAGAATGTTGGCCCCTTGTAATTGCAGAATCTGCTAAGGCGGGATGTTTTGGTATAATTAATTGCCAAATAAAACCCTTTGCTACCTGCTCATTTGTATTTTTGTTTGTTTTTTCTCGTTAAAATGTCAGCTCGTGATACAGAAGACTAACTGCTTAGTCGTCGCGATTTCCGTTAGACAAAAGCCTGTTTGCCAGAGGCGGGGTGGGTGGGCAGGAGGGAGGATGACTGGAATGAAAGTTGGATTTATATTCAGCACCTCGACGGTGGCGGGTACTTCGTGATCATTCTATTTCTACACCGAGATCGAGTGGGAAAGTTATGACTGCTGGGTTAATAAAGCCAAGCAAGCCTGTGGGGTTGGTGAAAACACGAGTTAATGCGTAGGTTCTGTCGCACAATTTGTTTTCCGTCAAATCTATTGTTTAGCAAACGACTGTCTTTCGTGACAAGACGACGGGTGATCGGAGTAATTCCGCGTGGTTAGATCCTTTTTCTCTTGATCCCCAGAAAGTCTTTACATCGGGAGGCCAGTGTTGGATGCACCGTTATATGCTGGCGTTTATTTCCGGTGTCCAGTCGTTATCTGCCCCCGCTCACATATTGCACCTGTTCTTCTTAAAGCAAACGACAATGGAAGACTTCTAAGCGGATTAATTCCAGTAACAGAAGCTCGTAAATACGGAACCAACAGAACGAAAGCCTTCCTTGCTAATCCTGCTGTGCACTTGCATTTACTGGAAAGAACATCCGAGTCGAAGACAAAAAGTAATTTAATTAGGTTTAAAATTCTTTGGAACTTTGGCCATTTGGAAGTACAAATCCCCTCCCTTTATGAGTTGTTCGAAAGTAACGGTTCGGTGATTTTACCGATGTGAAGGTAGAACCTGTCAGTCGGCGAGAAAGACTGGTTTAACCGACTGCGGTAGAGAAGTTCCATTCAAGTGTAAAATGAGAGGTTGGTCTTTCAAACCCCTAGGTCAGCAACATCACCGACTCTATCCCTCCATTATTTTCCTCCTGTCAAGCCACGGGTTGCTTTGCGCACGAGAAGTGACAGCGATTCGACAATCAATCTTAATGGAACATTCCAGACTTCTTAATCATAAAAAAGATTAATAAATAGCCTGTCTTGAGCGCTTATTACTTGAATTCCGCAGTTGGTTCCTGGCAATTTAGGACACTTGTATCCTAACAAGTAGCATTCATTACAAGATGATACTTAGGTTCTAACCCCCGTTAAGATATTAGTTTTTTTTTTAAATCTTAATTAAGATAAATAAATAAAAATAAAATAAAAATGAGTGTCGTTTTATTCTAAGTTTTAATGGTAGCATATTGTATATGAGATTTTAAAGCATCTTTACAAAAAGAACCTGTGGTCGGCAATAAACATTTTCGATGAAAACGTTACCAAACTAAAAGACTGGATAGAAACAATCGATACACGAAATAAACTGGCTACCGTTTTGTATTATATATTTAAAACATTTTTTAATGCTGATAAAAGCAAAATCGTTTTTAAATAGGTTAAAAAATTTTGTAAGAAACCCACAAGAGCATTTATCAAGTTTATACTTTCTTTTTAATGTAGAAGTAAGTGCGTTTTAGCAGATGGAGGGACAGTTTAAAAATAGTGGCATGTAAATCAAGTAGAATCTGACCAAATCTAGAACACAGCCTAGTCTCGAAATCCCTACACTGTCAAAGGGTTAATAAATGCAGATACATCTATACTATAATGATCAGATGGATGAATAGATTTAAGCTTTTATTCCAATCAAAGCACTGAATCATTAAAGTTACTTTCTTACCTCACTAATCAGGTAAATTAATAATTTCAACTACGTTTTAACTACAATGATTAAATAGATGAGTAAACGAAGTTTCTTTTCCACCAATAATTAGAGAAAATAATAAATCTAGTTACGTTATTCATGAATGATTTCACTTGTTGTTCTTATTTCAATGATAAAATGGCTTAATAAATGCACTTAATTTTGTTTATCCTATGACCAAAAAGATACAGTAAGAAAGAAATACCACTACGTATTTTAACAATCATGAAGGTGTTGAATAAATAGAAATGCGATTTTTCTCCGATCATAAAAGACCTGAATAAATCCAGCTACGTTTCTTACTACTGAACAATGTGAAAAATAAATGCATTTAGGTTTCTTACCTATGTTCAAAGTGATCATTAAATGCAGATGCATTTTTACCTTCGATGAAAGTGATAGATAAATAGTTACCTTTATCATCTATGATCACTGTGATGAATAAATGCAATTACGTTCTGTCACCAATCATCAAAGAAATAAACATTTCCATATTTATTTATTTTTGCTTCGGCCTCTTCTATGTGACTTAATAGAACTTTACAATAATCTGTCGGGTGACGAATTGTTTTGTAAATTAGTCTACAGAACTGTTGTTAGCTGCTCTTTGTATACAACCCTGCAATACTGAGTCGACACTGCATTTATCGGTCTTTGCCCAGTCTGAGCGCCTGGACTCGCTGTCCACCTTTGTGGTTCAGTAATCTTTTATGTAATCTTATTTAATAGAATTGTTTAAACTGGTTAAAAGTTGGAGTGGTGTTGGTGGCGATGACGAGTCCACTCAACAAAGCCCTTTTTTTTTCAAAAAAAACTATTTACTGACAACAAAAACGCCTCGCCAGTACGCGGTACTTACAGCGTTAGGGTGGGGCCAGGGTTACATCCTAACTTTGCTGTTTAGATGGCGTTTACTGTCGTTGGCATTTTAGTTTGGTAAAGATGAACTCTCATTGCGACTGGTATAACACGGGAACGGCAGAGAAACCTCAAAAGACCTGCTTATCGGTACATCTGCAGCATTACTGCAGAAGACAATTCTCTTTCACATCACCGAAATCTGTCAGGTCACCTTTGTATGTGGAGATATTTTATTTAGTTTTCCAGGAAAGTAATTCTCGTCAGAAATCGTTCAGTCTGTTCCCGCCGCATAATGACTTACGTTGTTGTCGCTGCATCATCGTCACCGTCGTCATCATCATCAAATATTCTCCGTTCCTAAAACAGGCATGGCCTGGCGGTGCGGAGGGTGTACGCCCCGCTTCACCTCTGGCTTCTCCTAGAGATCTGATTTTCTTTGACATGGCAAACATCAATTGTAACGCGTAAGAATGACACAAGCAGATGTGGCTATAGGGTCAGATGCCCCCTTAATCATGGGATCGAATGTAAAAAAAAAAAAAAAAGACTCATCTTGATGCATTTTTTTGTCAGTTTAGAGATACAGCGCATATTTTGAAGCGTGTCGTAAACGTACGCTACACTCCTCCGTGTTTCGGTCTCGCGAGTTTAAATGTACCAATTACGTGATAAATCCAACAGCTGTTACAATCGTGCTCGACTCCACCCGCCACGATTTCAAGTCGTACTATGTGCAGCATAGGACGGTCGCGGTTGTGAAAGCTATTGAAATCTGAGCCAAAATACGTCGTCTTTATACAGTCACAAGATCGAGTCGGCAATGTATGAAAGACGCGTATTAAATTAAAACAAATTTCCGAACACAGATTTTACTCGCTTGGTCGAAAAAAAATAGCCCAAAAAATACAGATTTTTGTTGACAGAACTCGTAAAAGTGGTTGGATTACCATCTGTTTACTAGAAAAGTTCTCGATATGCAAACAATATAGTTCCAGTACAAAGAGGGCAAAAATGTTACAATTGTTCCCGGTCTCTCCTATATTTACTCAAATAATATAGAGAGTGAAGAATTGAAATCGAAATTGTAATTATTTAGATCCTTTTTCATTTTTATTTTGATAAGTTAATTTATAGAAACGCTAACGACCTACCTTAGGAAAGGAAAGTTAAGTGAATGACTATATTACTTTATTTTTTTAAATATCACTACAGTTCGCCAGCAAGACCACGAACGGTAAGTTCTTCTATCTGTTTCCATTGTTGAATAAAACTCTTTTTTCTTTCCCAAAAAGAAAAAGAATTTTAAACACTTAAATTCTCTTTAGAATTAACTTCCTTTTCGACATTAAAAATTCTTACCTGTACTGGATCTCATATTGTTTTCACCAGCAGATATCGAGAGTTTTTAATGTCTTGTTGCAGTAAGACCAGGCGTCGAGAATGGAACTTTTTACTTAAGAAGACAACTTTTGCAGTCACGTCCACGTGATTAATGGTCTCGGCCTACAAGTCTGTGGTTCGTACGTAGGCCGTACAGATAGGCACGGTACGTGTGTGATTTGGGAGATGGTCGTGGCTTCCAAGAATAGAACAAACAACCTTAACTTATAGTCATCGTTTTATAATAAATTAACTATACCTGGTATAATCCAACAGTCAACATTTCTGACAAAGTAATAGCGCCATATCTTTAAAAGCAAAAGTACATCGAATACAACAGAACAGTCGTGAGATTATTCGCACATCAACACTCGTTATTTATCTATTTTGCCTCTTCTGTTGAACGTTAAGGTAATTAGTCAATTTCAATCATTCTCATAGTTATCCAATCTGGTTTACTCTCGAACTTTCCACAGTCTTGTTGGTGTCGTCATATAAATGCGTCTTTAACTCGAACAGGAGAATCTTTAATGAAAAATCGTACCTGATCGGTTATTGTTTAATTATTTTTCTAGACAAGTTTTTCTCACACTTAGGTGAGAAATAACTTTTTTAAATGTTTTCCTCGTATATACCTGCTCCGGATTTTCCATCAGTTTGTCTACTTAATCTGAGACACTCAGTCACGCCCTTGTCAGAACGGACAGGTATGTTAATTAAAACCGGCTACCGATGATACCTTTAGCTCGTTTCCTCTAGAAGGAAACTAATTATTAATCTGTACACACGCAAAGATGAAAACGTTAGAAATGACATTTTCTCTTTCTCTTTAGTAAGTTAGCAACAACAACAATGCATGTGAGTTTTTTAAAACTTCTAACGTGGCACGATTCTTCTCCGCTAAGTACATTCCTTGGTTTCCATGTTGGTTATGTTGCTTACTTTGTACGCTCTGATCAAGTTATATATGAGTGTTCTTTATGTTTTATCGATTAACTACTTTCGTTAATAAATCCTTAATGGTGGTCAGTGCTGCACGATAATAATTTGAATTTACAACGGGAATAAAACGGGACGAATTGTTAATGCTAACTTTTGCTGAAATAAAAAAACCCTAAGAAGCTGAATATAATTTCAGCAAAAGGTCAGTATTTTTTTAAGTGGAGGTTTATTCCTCTCTTAAAGTCAAACTAAAACTATTTCAGTATTTTCTTTGGCTGTGTTTATTTTGTGTGTGAGCATGTACTTGGTATGTGTATGCTTATGTGTGTATTCATATTTAAGCAAGTAAAAATAAATTAATGTTTTAAGCGAAGAAATGCTCTAGGGAATTCAATTATAAGGTTTCTTTGAAGACCACCCTTACAGCGGGGCGTATAGCATCTGAAATAATGTGAGTAACTCCAATTTTCGTCATTTGTGACAGAAACACATTTAGCAAGGGGACCCATAGCAGGACTGGCTATGGCAGAGTGGCCTGTATGGCAGCTGAAGCGTTCTCTTCATCGATATTTAAAGAAAACGTTGCTGTAATGTAATGCTAAGTTGATACTCTTTTCCGCTCGAGTTAAACACTGCAATTATAAAAATTATCGCAGTTAGAGTGTTCAGGTTCTACGTCATCGAGTTCGACAAGCTTTCTGCTCGTCAACTTCACCCCCGAGTTCTACAACAGCTGAGCGAATAGTGTCATTTGATGTGGCGTTGCATTATGGGAACGCTTCTTGAATTATTAGCGGATAGCAACGTGCTTCAGATTTCAAGTTTGATTTGCAGCGTTTAAAACGACATGGCGAATTAGATGTGCGGCTCCTATGACTTCCGGAAAATTCTGACCACGTGGCTTTTCGTTTCCCCACATGGGCGCTCAGCCCGAATGGCGAGTCTTAATATAGGTCACAAACACACCGGAACGTGATATCGCGCGAAGTTCGAGCGCCGGAAGTAGGTCGCGGGCTGTAAACTACCAGGTCGTCCAGCCGAGCCAAAATCCCGACAAGGTCACACAAAAACATGGAGACCATGCCACCTGACACATCGTAAGATGGCGCAGAGATCGATGCTTCCGTAGGTGTCTTTAATCTTGCAAAAATAAAATCACGCCTATCTTACTGTGGAGCGTGCATCAATTAAGTGATCACTTATCGCCTTTCTGTGGTCGTAGAAATCTTCTCGGCTAACACCCGTCACCGTCCGGTATGTACCAGTAAACGGGTTGCAGGTTTGACCAAGTCGGTGCAGTCTCGAAGATGTAAGTACCGCCGACTAGAGATTGCCGTTCGTTGGGGTTCAGCTGGGACGACGGCAGTACCATTACCGAGTAACCGGTGCTCGAGACATTTCAACCGGCCGAAAGATCGCCGCTTCTTTCTGAGTAACAACACAAGGAGGTCCACGCCGATGTACTAGTAATGAACATTTCAGTGGGATCGGTCAGCCATAAAAAATTCCCAAGTAGAAGCCATGTCGACTGCTTGGAAACGTCCTAACAAAATCAGTGATATAGCGCTTGCATCGTGAGTTCATTTCTCGCTGTTGGTTCAATACAAAATCTAATTTCGCGCATTTCAGCCGTCACAGTACTTTCACTTTCAGTCTGTAAGGAGTCGGGTGGGCAGTTAATTAAATTAGGAGTGATTGGAGTACGCTTATGTGTGTTAGAAACCTTTGAAAACACTATTTCTACTGATAGCGTTAATAAACGGGCAGGTGCGTCCAGGTTAAATATTTTGGCGAATCCTATTTTCACGTTTTTTGCTAGAATTTATCGTAAACAATCCGGTATCTCTGATTCTTTCTTAAATTTTGTAAATGACGACAACGTTGTACGGTAGTCAATAAGTGGGATTATGCAAAACGTTTAGATTCAGATCGTTTAACGAATGAAAATTGTATTTTAATATTTCCTCATTGTGTGGCCGTAATTTGTATAGGAGAAATGTACGGTGAAGCAAATGTATGTTATATCAGACTAGTGTTTGTAAATCAGTAGAATTTCTAGTAGTTATATTATTCCCATCGCGCGGAGTTTATGGAATAGTTAAAGATTTCCCAAAATGATTGGAGATAAGAACAATTATAATAAAGCAAGACTTCAAAGGTTTGGGTTGCTAGGTTGAAAAAGTCGGTCCTTATTCAGTTATTCTGGCTGATTCTTCTAAATCAATTATTCCATGTCGTAGAGTTACTTCAGAAAATTGTTTTCCCGTCATTGATTGTTTGTCCATGAATCTCTAACAACGTTCAAACGATCTACTCGTAATGCAGCAAATCTTCCATCAGAAGTAGACACGAGCGCCATCCGGAAAGACCCCTTGTGACGTAATAGCCGGAGGCCTCCGCGGATACACGGTGGCCTTGGTCTTTGAACTGGCCTCGAGCGGAGCGTTCTCTTGCGTCCAATCGGGTGGGAACTCTTTCTGCGATGTTTGGTCGAAACAAACACTTTTGTGCAAATCTTTCTCACCTCGAGCGCTGTTTTACTTGGCGAATCGATAATGTGACGCTAAGGCGAGAGCCATTTGTGGTCTCTGTTGTACCATTCCCAAAAGATTGCACGCGCGTTTGAATCTACTTAACTTTTAGCACCCGGGTCGAAAGTTGGTTTGTTCTGATGGGAGAGTAGCCATTCTATGAGGAAAACAAAAAGCAATCGGTGAAAGCCAGATCTCAAGATCCGTTTTTCTTTCGTCAGTTGATGTAACAGACCGCATTGATTTCCCTTAACCTTCTAGGCAATCCATTCTCTTCGTTCTGCATGACTTTTCTCTCTTCCTTTGTTTGAATGTTTGCTTTTTGGCGACTGAGTCGATATGCCAGTGTTTGCCTGGAAGCTACACCACACAAATCAATAGTCAGCCTCCGTATAAAAATTCGGACGAGTTCCTTTTCTCCAATGTTGCACCTGAAACGATGGCGATCATATCATATCTCATTCCTTTCACATTTATCCTGTACTCAACGCTTGGACAGTAAGTCATTTCTAAATTCATTATTGATATACTCTGGTTTCACTTGTGTCTATACTTGTATTTTTTAAAATTTTATTGTATCATTTATTTATTTATTTTATATTTGCATACTTATTTCTACATCTATTGCGGATCTGAATCTACATTTTTCATCTGTGAGTGGTTTTACAAACGGCCAAAAATTCAGAAAAGAATATTTTTCTTAAATCATTTGAAACTGGTAGGCCCACTTCAGGTCGATCAGTACATGTACACAGGTTTCAGCACAGAAAATATAACACATCAGCGGTCCTGACTGGTGAATAATAATCGACTAATTGCTGGACATTTGTCTGGGGGTAGAATCTTATATCAGAGCCGGCAGATTTTTCGATGTTTATATCGTATTACAAACTAACTTTTGGGCCATTATTAATAATGTATATTTTAGGAGTTAATGTTTTAAATTTATAACCACATAAACAAATATTTTAAAAATTGCATACAATTATTTTAATTATAAAGTTAAATCACGTTGCAAGATAATAACGGGTGTGCTTTAAGTAAAATCGACATAGTTAGAAAAATAGATAACATTCGACTAAGATAAAGTATACACTTTAATAAATACTGTTAAAGGGGCATAGCGGCAGATAGAGAGGTGCTTATACGACACCTTTAAACCTCGGCTACTCTCAGGAGAAAATGAACACATTTTAAAACATCACACAAGAAGTGAACTATATCGATGCCCGAAACTTTCCATCTTTTAATTTTGTGAGTTGCCTCTGTTCACGACCATATATAACAATAAAACCATTTAGTTATTTTTGTTAGTTATTCTGTCGGCGTGTTATTCTTCTGGAATCTTCTTCATTGATATTTGCTTTCCCTCCCCTCCGTTATTTACCCTCTGCAGGGTGGGCAGCTAGATATGCGGAGTGCTGGTCTGGACTGGGTTCGATTCCCATTGGGGGACAGACTCGGTTTGGTGAACCGGTCATGTCGTATTTTCTCCTCGGTTTTTCTGTATCATTCCGTCGCCGTGGGCTTCATATAAGTAAGTTCCATAACAGGATATTATTATTGCACGAAGGCCGCGTGTCCAGCTGTCATCCCCTGCTTCCTGGATGCAGGTTGCTCCCTTCTGTGACAAAGAAGACGATATACCATTCAGACACAACTGAAGAAGCAGATTTAAAAATAACTCTTAAATTAGTCGTTTTTTTTTTTTTTATAAATCAACTACTATTAAATAATATTATGCTTTTGTTTGTTTTTCTTCTTATTATTATTTGTTTATTTTTAATACAGAGATAAAAGTTTTGCGAAGAATTTCTTTCAAGGATCAGATCTGATGACGACTAACTCCGTTTCATCTGAAAATTGGTACCGTGCATTTATGAAGCTTTTCGACGCCAACGGTAAGATTAGTCTGAGCTACAAGAGGGTTCACTTAACACTGCCGTTCTCTGACACCCTAAGAAGAGTCATGACTCCGCTCAACGAAGGGTGGTTCCTTCCGACTCTGTCCGTGGCTATGAGGGTTAACAACTATTTCTTTATTTCGTTTACATTCCACGTATCTTGACTGATCCGTACCGGAGAAGTGGTTTACGGATCAGTTAGTTCATTAACTCGTAGTGGCATTTTAATACTACACCCTGAACATTACTCAGATCTCAAAATAGTTTTTCATTGATTTCACTCCAGGTAAGTACACTGAATTAACCAAGTTTTGAGATCAAATATCTATTCTAAATATTTAAAATTAATATTTAAAAAATAACTGGCTTTTCTATTAGTAGTTTTTCGTTAAAGTCAATATCCAAACAACCAAACCTCTTTTTCATAGAAATGTTATTAAAATAAAGCTGAGAATCGGGTCAACAGCTCAGAAGCAATGTTGTTTGAACTCCGTTAACTAATGCAGTGATTCCCAACGGGAATTCCAGGCGGGCTGTGAAGTCATTTTGTATTATTTGACTTTTTGTTGTTTTTTTTGCTAATTTGAAAGTTTTTAATAAAGTAAAACAATATTAAATTTCTATATGCGCATTTTTCAATAATTGAACCGTTAAATTTATTTCAATTAAAAAATGTAGCGGGGAGGACATGAGGGTTTGATAAACAACTAAAAAGGGGGCGTTACCTCGCAAAGATTGGGAACCAATGAGCTAATACCTTAGCACTCACATTCGACTAATCAAAAAACAGCTTTTATCAACGTTTGGCGTACTTAAATCAACACGGTTACGCTCTGCGCTTATGTTAACGTGTCTCCAGCGTCTTGAATCCAGTTGACCCTGAAAATATTTGAGGAATTTTGTTTCTGTCTCATTAAAAACGTGCCAAAACTAAAAGAGCTTTTTACGGTTGAGAGGCAGACAGGTTCACTTGAAATGGCTGCAGTAGACCAGACTGAGCGTGAAGAAGGAACAACGCATGCGCGGCTACAATGGCATTGATCTTTGAACGTGTTTGCTGTGAAACCCATTGTTTATTGCCGCAGAGCCGACACGTTCTGTTCTGACAGTAAATGTTATCCTGTTTGTGTTATCATGATTACGTCTGGATCTGCTTCAGACGATGGCAAAATTGAACGCAACGAGTATGTCAGGGCGTGGATGGTAAGGACCGGAGGAAGTCGGCACTTCGCTGAAAGTCTGTTTGTCCGGGGTGACAAGAACAACGACAACGAAATCGACGGCGCGGAAATACGGACGGTGTACGACAGATTCGACACGAATGGTACTTAATCGCTTTTTTTTTTTTAATTAAATTTTAACTAAATCTTTGAAATTTTGAGAATTCAAGTTTCTGTATAATTTTTTAACAGGTAGCCAAAATTTCTAAAGTTTCAGCGCCAAGCGAACTGAATCTAAGTATTAACTCGTATCGTCGCTATGGCAGGGCATAATTTAAAAAATAGTGACATAACGCAATTTCCAGGAATGTTGCTACGATTTGATGGGCAAAATGAGTTTGGTACCAATCGCTTCAGATGCCAGAAATAGTCAGCCGAGTAGTGTTCCCGGTGTTTGTTTATGTCGCACACATTCCGTGTTTTCAAACAACTTCATTTTCAGTTTGTTCATCTTAATCAGTAGCACTTTCCAAATACCAAGCTTTATGGAAACTAAAATGTGTTTGCAAATTCAGGTATATTACTAACACGCGTTTCGGATTTGCTGCTAAAATTTTTAAAAAATATTTCTTAATCAGACAGTTTCGAGATTATGTAAAAATTTGGCAAATATGGAAAGTAGCTTTTAGCTGGGGTTTTGCTAATGAAAACCGGACTTTTCCAAGTTTCGAAGTGATTTCCCTTTGTGAATACAGCAAGCTGTTGTGTATTTCGCTTCCATGTTGAATAAAAGCGTTTTCACTGATTTATTCCATATATAGACGATGATTTTATTAGATATGCGCAAGTTTTGGAACTAATTTCCATTTTTATTGCTCTTTCAGGAGATAGCAACTTAACTAAAACAGAATACATGGCGCAGTGGTCCTACGTATGTTATTATTATTATTATTATTATTATTATTATTATTATTATTATTATTATTATTATTATTATTATTATTATATTATTATTATTATTATTATTATTATTATTATTATTATTATTATTATTATTATTATTATTATTATTATTATTATTATTATTTACAGACTGACCAATAAATCATGAAATTATTTAATTAGATTTTATTTCAAAAGTCCATAGATAAACATCATCATTCTCGCTATTGTTTATTTATATAGCACAAATGGGAGATTGTGACCCAAAACTCAATTCCTTTATACGAGGTTTGTCGAACAAGTATCCGACTTTATTTTTTCCCCGTGGGAAGTAATGATGTTAGGGAGGCAAAAGTCTGCATAGTGGAGCCGCACGCCTTCATGCGCATGCGTGATTTTTGGCGGGCTTGCTGGATGCGTCAGTCGCTGTCAGGCAGCCATCGTGTGAGGTGCTGTACCACTTACTCGTCGCATTTTCATTTCGACCATGATGACGGAACGTGTGGAGCAACGATCTTCCATCAAGTTTTGCCAAAACCTTGGAGATACCCAAGCGGAAACAATTCGCAAAATCCAACAGGCTTTTGGTGACGATGCCATGGGTGTTACCCAAATAAAAAAATGATACAACAGGTTCAAAGATGGCCGCACACCGGTGGGGAGGGACCAGGGTTCCGGGAGGGGGACCATCAACAAACCGCAATGCAGTTGTTATCGAGAAAGTGCGGACCTTGATAATGGAGGATCGTCGTTTGACGGTGGGGGAAATTGGTGACGAGGTTGGGATCAGTAAAGATTCTGCACATGCAATTTTAAAGGAGGATTTGGGCTTGCGCAGAGTGGCAGCGAAATTTGTGCCCAAGCTGCTTTCTCAGGAACAGCAACAACTTCGTCTTGAGGTTGCACAGGACCTGCTGGATACTGCCAACAGGGATCCTGAGTTCCAGAATACCGTGATAACTGAAGATGAGATGTGGGTGTACGGGTACGACCCGGAAACCAAAGCTCAGTCATCACAGTGGAAGCACCCAACGTCAATTCCGGAGCAAAATCAAGGTGATGCTGATTGTTTTCTTCGACTACCGAGGCGTTGTGCATCACGAATACGCACCAGAAGGACAAACAGTTACAAAGGAGTACTATCAAGAAGTCCTCCGATGTCTTCGTGATGCAGTTTGGCGCAAGAGACCGGATCTGTGCACCTCGCAAAACTGGCAGCTGCATCATGACAACGCCCCGGCTGATTCGTCGCAGCTGATCCAAGGTTTCTTCGCAAAGAAAAGTATTTCGCTCGTTCTCCAGGCTCCCTACTCTCCAGACACGGCTCCTTCTGACTTCTGGTTGTTCCCAAAAATGAAGATGCCACTGAAAGGCTTCCGTTTGAGAGCCGAGAGGATATCATGCGGAATGCGACGGCGGAGCTGAGAGCTATTCGGAAGAAGCATTCCAGACGTGCTTCGAACAGTGGAAGGATCGCTGGGCTAAGTGTGTGGAAGCACAAGGGGCCTACTTTGAAGAGGATTAGCAATTGAACCCCACCAAGTACGTAATCCCCCCCAACTTAAGGTCGGATACTTTTTCGACAGACCTCGTATATAAAAATGACGCCAACCACATGTCTCAGTCACTGTCAATGGCCAATAGCGCCGAAACAGGCTTGAGCACTTCTTAAACCCGGAGTCACGACAGAAGTGTTTTTGATGTCGTTTCTCGATTCGGCGACATTTCGTGACCATTGAGACCCCCACTGTATCTCACACCAGCGGACTGCGTTTTGTTGGGTTACCTTAAAGCTCGATTATATGAAACAAATCCTAGATTAGTGCTGGAATTGACGCAAAACACCAGCAATGCTCACGCGTTCCACCAGACATTTCTGACAATTCTATCGTTCGTTTCAGAGAAGGTGATGCTGTTGATGACGGCCATCTTTCTGCCGTAATTTATAGGAAATAAATAAGCTAAATAAGTAAATGTTCACCGTCTTCCGTCTTTCCTCCACACAAAAACAAACAAACAGCGAGAATGATGTACATCTGTGGATTTCTGAAGTAAAATGTAATTAAATAGTGTTATGATTTATTGGTCACCCTGTATATGTTTTATGAGATGGATGTTTCCTTAACATTAAACAAGACATATAGATTTCTGCCTTTTTTCTCTAAGGTGATCAAGTTTTTCTAATTCAAAATGCATATGGCACTTTTGTGCAAGTCACCGTCACCGGTGTCACACAATTCTTTTCCCCGCTCACCTGTTTTCCGGGGTCCATGTGTGCAATAGAAGATACACTAAAGAGACAAATAAGCTCTGTGATCTTTTAATATAACACACCTATGATTGAGTTTATTAAACTCAGAACTCGCTCGTATTTACCTTTTTTTTAATTAATGTTTGCCTCGATTAAGTTTGTTTTCTGTGTAATTCAGTATAAGAATAGTAGTTGAAGCACTTTAGTTCGAAATGTAATTTTAAATTCGTTGTTCGAAAATTCCAGATCATGTCCAGACTTCCGTATCTCTGTCTCTTTGACCTGGGGAATGTCAATTTCAACGAGAACCTGACATGGAAGGAGATGCGAGATGTATTTAAGTCATTCGATGTTAATGGTAACAAGTTTTTTACGTTATTTTAATTTTTTTAAGTTACGAAATAGCAAATAACTTCCATTATTTTTGCAGATAACCCGCTGTCATTAGTGTGATATGCAAGAATCTTAATCAAGTGTTTAATTAGGTGAGATAGCACCACAATTTAAGACTCCATCGTCACATTTATGATGCGTGCCATCTTTTAAATCTCTTTACTAAAATGTTCACGAACATTGTGGTGCTGAAAATCACTGCCTAATCACTATGGTAAGTAGTCTGTTGAACAGATGTCTGAATCTTCTCCACAGATGATGGAGAGGTCATTGTAACCGAGGTACAAGCAACGTGTGGATTGACCTGTTGCAGTAATAATGCCACGGTAAACAGGATGTTCAACAAAGTGGACGCGGACGGCGATCGGAAAATACAACTGACCACCGAAGTGAGGAGTTTCTTCAATAGTTCTGACACCGATGGTGAGACTGGATACTGGTTTGTTGGTGCTTCTGATGCACGTAATTATGGGATCTTCTTGGACGTGTTTCATTTTAGTTTGGGTGGGGATTGTGTGCATTTTATATCTTGCTTCAACTCACCTTTTAAAAATTGTAATACTTAAAAAGCACATAGGTATTTTGTTTGTCGGAAATGCTTTTCAATTGATCAACATTGTGGACAGCGGGATCGGTTGTTACGCCAGTGCCGCTGTCGCCGTTCGATTCCCGATAAGTTTGGACAGGTTCTATTTTTTTCTGTGAGACTACTTTTCTGACCCAGCCAGCTGTTCTCGATTACTTTCCTACCTTTAAGATGGATTCTAGTAAATTTTATAGGCAGCTGAGATTATCTTTCTTTTGCAAGAGCCCAGAAGTACATTTCAAACATGAAAAATCAATACATAAATCGGGTCCACTAGACTGTCCCGAGTATATCTATCGTCATTCCGAAACCTGAGCCCTTCGACCGACCGCGCCCTTGTGCCGTCAGAATAGGAGCCAGTCGAGCGGGAAATAAATTCTGAAACGTTCCAACATCAGAATCGAACCGAACAAAAAGGGAGCCGAAGCCAGCTTCCAAATTATTCAGCGTCAAACGTTCTTAAGAATGAATACAGCTTTCGGGAGGAAAAAAAGTTTGCTAATAAATCATGTCAAGCGTCTAACCCGGGCAACCCGTAACTTTCTCGAAAACTTTGCCAGCATTTAGTAACACGACATTGGGGTTAGAAGGGAACTTCCAAAACAACAACAAAATTTATAGCCACTGTAAAGCAGAAAAAGGAAAGACAGGAACATTAACTAACTTGCTTAATTAGTACTTGTAATGTTTAATTATACATGCCCCTGTCTCCAATATTTTTAAGGGTTCGACACGTGTTAAACATTCGTGTTTATTTCATTTATAGGTGACAGCTTCGTGACGGATAAGGAATTCGTGGAAAAATTCGCAGAGGCCTGACTGAGAATACGCAATCAGTGAAAAAAAGATATATTCATTCCTCTTTTGTGTGTAGATTATTAAATTAATTAAAGCTGATTTTTATCATGCAAATGATCTAATCGTTTTTATTGTACTTTCTTAACGGTGATTTCAGTCGCCATTTCGATGGTTCCAGTGGCGGAGTGATGATGCCTATCTGTCTGGGAAGGTTAGGTGCGTCGAGACCGATTTTCGGACTTGCCGTGCTGAGGTCCTTTTCCCAAGATCGGTTCTTTGGCTGGGGAAGCGATCTCTCTAACGTGGGGCGCTTTCGCCCCTAACCCTGACCGCTTCGGCGGCTCAACACGGCCTTTTAGGCCCTTACGGGAGCTTGCTCCACACCTGGCTTCGGCCACCTCCACACCCTTCTCCTCGGAGATAAACACGCATACGCGAACTTTCACACGCACCCACACGAAAGCACCACACAAAAAGAAAAAAACAAAAAACTTCCCAATCCTTCTAATAATCAAATAGCGATAACGTGCAAGATCGTGACGATCGCAGAGTTTGCTTGCATAAAATGTCGCATTAAGACGAACGAAAATATTCCAGGCTTCCACTACAGTGCCATCAAGGAGAAAGGCTGCTAATTATTTAAAAGTGATGCCATATTAACTTTTAACGGAAAAAGTAAATCTAAATTTAGAAATAGGTGGTTATACAATCTGCTGAACTTTCCCTTCCTCCCCACTGTGCCAAACTTCCGAAGGATTTCGGGTCTATTGTGTATCTAAACTTAAAGATGTTCTACACCAGAACAAACTTTACTTACACTCAATAGAAATATTATAATAAAAGGTAAATCGCGGGGTAAATAGAACGAGTTAGAACACCAGCACGAGCGGTTAAACGAATGACTAGTACAAACTTTTCAATTCATTGGAATTTTATTTTTATTATACATTTTGTTTTAAAATAATACCTTTTGCAAGTAACGGTTTGGGTGTATGCCAGTTAGGCCGTCAGTGGCCTAGTGATGCTTGTCAATGAAGTGATGGTAGACCGCGTCGAATTCCTGGAAAGTTATTTCTCCATTATCTGTGCAAAAATCAGATTAAATTAATTCCAGCTCTTCACAAAGATTCCCTCGTCTTTCATTCTTTCACATAATAGACCATTCGTTTTCTTTTTTCGAGGTAACGAAACTGTGCGGAATTTCATAAATAAATAGAGGAAATAAACATCAATCTGTTTTTTTAAAAAGTGTCTTACCATCCAAGTCAAACATCGTGAAAAGATGCGGCAGGTTGTTGAGCTGAATTAGACCATCGTCATTAATATCTAAGGCGTTAAATAATTTTGAAGCCACCCTCTTATTTCCAGTCTGGTATCGATGCGTCCACACTCGAATGAACTCGTTCCTTGTGATGTTTCTATTTCCTGGGTGAGGACAAATGTAATATAATGTTTGATACACAAAATAAGAATATAAGAACTGTGGATTCATAGACTTATTACTATGCACATTCTTTTGGTTAAACTTGCATCAGCGCTCATGCCTGCAGATGTTAATTTGCGATCGATTAAGGGGGAACTGACCTAGCGATTTGTGCTGTTAGAATTCTTCAACGTGCTAAGTAAAATTACTTAACGCAGAGAAAAAAAGTTAACCATTAATAATTAAGTAAGCGGTAAGCCATGGATATTTCCACCGCACACTCTAGTTTTAGCATCTGAGTCTGTCCTCCTCGGACGCAGTATTTTCTTCATTAATGACTTTGTGACAGAAAGTTGTAAATAGTCACGTGTGCCCAGCAGTTTGTGTTCGATACCTGTAAAAAATATCTGTCCTGTTCTCCGACTTTCCTATACTTTATTCATTTTAAGAAACACAAAGAACATTCAATAAAATCAAACCCAGTATGTTAAAATAAAGATTCCAGATTTGCGCAGGCGCGGAGATTATCATCTTTCGGTGTTACTTTTAACCTTCCTTCTACTAAATGGTGTTGGTGATGCTAGCCATATTTGTTGTAGTTCGAAGACAAACTGCCGCTACTGGCCAACACATCCACTTACACCAGTAGATCTGTTTGCTATTTTATTCTCAGGGCACATAACTCCGCATGTTATAGGTTTGTTTCACTGTGATATTTTTATCGTTTTGTTGAAATACTTTAGTTTTACAAAATATATCAATACAACTTTCCTCAATCCTTTGATTCCTCTCTATTGCTTTAATTTTGTGTTATGTCTTTGCACTAAAAACTACTAGGCGAGAAATAAAACTAGATAAATTAAACTACCCCTGGTAAGCTTATCAAACCTGGGCTGCCTTCATCAAAGATTACAGAAAATCTACTCTAACAGGTACTGGACGCCATCTAACTAAATCAGAAGGGGGATAACTTTACTTTTGTCTTATTCGTAGAAAAATCTTTTATGATAAAACAATGGTAATCTGTATGCTTGTGCGATGTTGTAACTAGATTTGACTACAAAGACAGTCCCATGCGTGTGGAATTCTCTTTTTGTTGTTGATGATAATGAGATGAAGAACAGTAAACAAAACAATAGAAAAGACACTAAAAGTCTTACCATTTGCATCGAGATTATAAAACAGGAAGTCAAACTCCTGCATTTCAAGGACTCCGTCTTTGTCAATGTCCATTCGATTAAATGGGACATGGGTGGAATTTTCTATTGTGGTGCTGATAGTGACGCCATATCTGAAGAGAACAGAATCTTGTCAGTAATGCGGCCCTCGAAACACTAAAACCTTTCAATATTCTTTATTTAGCTGCGCACCATATTGATCTCAAAGCGAGGCCGCTAAGTCAAGTATCTGTCAGTAAATGGCTACGGCAATATGACAGCATAACACTGGGTTGGCACTGTTGCACGTGACTTTTAATAGATGATGAAAAGCATGACACAGTGTCATTATTACATAGATTCCCAACAAATTGATGCATTAGGGGTAAGATTGCGAGGAAATAAGTCGAGGCAGAGCATTAAATGCTAAAGTGACTGATAATATTTTTCCATTTATTCTCATATTCTTAGTCAAACGATGAGACCAATCTATCTCACTCGTTGACAGTCAGAACGTGACTTCGTCACCAAAATCTTAGCACAATAATTAACGTGTAACAAATAATATAGTAATAAAGGACACAACACCGACAAATTAGGTAATAAATTTAAATGATGGCAGTACTAATAATTATAAATAATAAATTTCGTTTGCCATTATCTCTATTAAATGATTGAAAATAGTAAAGTAGAAAAACAGTATAAAAATTTCGGCCTCGGCTATCGAGTGATGGACAAAGCGGTGGAGAAAAATGCCTTGGTAATAATAATAATAATAATAATAATAATAATAATAATAATAATAATAATAATAATAATAATAATAATATAATAAGAAGAAGAAGAAGAAGAAGAAGAATAAAGAAGAAGAAGAAGAAGAAGAAGAAGAAGTAGAAGAAGAATGATAAAATAATAGCTTTAAATGGTTCTTAAGACAAAGCCTTGATGTCATATAAATTAATAGTTCTGAATAAAGATCTCTCACATTGTTGCGTTATTGGCTGGAGAAATGATATACTCAGACAGACTTTCGACCTACACCAACTAGTTCAATGTTCTGCGACAGTATAGAAATACCTGATATGTATATATTTTAGAATAAAACTTCAGTAATAATAAAGGCACTGCAGATCTCACCTCTTTTGCCTTTCCCTCCAGTCTATATTATATTGTCGGTTAGGGTATCTCCGTGAACTACTTATTCCATGCATCAGTTTTGAGCCTTTCCTACGGGGACATTTAAAGATTGATCATTTTAAGTCTGACCAGTGTCTGTTGGAAAACAGGAAAATACATGGAAATGACTTACACATCTGACAACACAATATCCGTCAGAACCACGAGGAAAGGAATCTGAGAGAGAAAACAAAAAAAAAAAAAATAACAGGATATTAATATTTTAACAAAGAGTAATGATTTTATACAGATATTATACTATACGTATCATTTTTAAAATAAAATTCCATATTTCTACAATATGCCAAGAAACTAGTAAATTATACTAATACCATCGTATGTCTTCTCGTTCTTTCCCGCAAACATGAGAACGTTATTACTACCTAGTTAGATTTAAAGTCTGAAAAGGGTGCAAATTTTGTAATTACACAATTAGGCAGGCAGTAATTAGTAATTATTCATAATTATTTAGTATACAAATGTTCTAAAATTAACCCAGAGATTTTTTTTGAAACTGCATTTGCCATCCACTAAAGCGACGTTTCTAAATGTATTCCTTCATTCACCGCCATTAGAAGATGAATTTGGACAGAATTCCCCGCTAGAGTAATTACTTGATTTCCACGTAAATCCCTTCGTACAATTTAAAATAACGGATCTAAAATACGTTAACATAGTTATTTCATTCTCGGTTTACAACAAAAAACTAAAAATGTACAATAGGAAAAATTACTTTTAAATACCAAGTAAAATGCTGTTCTTACCATATTTTTTATCTATCTACCGCGCATGTAAATCGTCTCAATGTCTTTACAGGTTTTATATAAACCTATACCTGGTTAGTACGGACTTCAACTGGCTGGTGTCGACGACGACGACACCTGGTTAGTACCCAAGAGATAATCATATTGGCGATCGTCATGTTCTATGTCATATCACGCTTGTAGGATAAGTCTTACATTAATTACAAGAAAACAAGAACTCTGGGGACATAAACAAGTTGCATTTGCATTTAGATGTCATAACAGTAGACTATATGGGAGTATTATTTATAAAACGTAAACCGATTTATATTTGAGAGAAATTCAAAATTAAAAGTATCTGATTTTGAACATATTCCGCAAAGCATATTTCATTAAAGCAGAATTTCCATTTTGTTAAATTTAAAATCGGTTAACTTGGGGAGGAAATAAAGAAGCATTCCTAAAATATACACTATTTCATGTAAATCAGAAATTTTTTTTAGATAAGCAACAAACTAAAGTGGGCCAATTGAAAAACTACATAATTTCCGGTAAATTGGAAAAGGTTTTAGTCGTGAAGAAAAATAGAAGGGCTTATTAAAAACCTACAATATTACACGGTATCGAACATGGATCAGTAATTCAACAAATAAAATGGGAATATTTCAAAAGATGCGATATTGCCTGTAAATCAGAAAATGTTCTTCTTATGGATAAAATAGTCTGGACTTTTTCAAAAAATTATAATAATGCATGTAAATCAAAAAACCTGTAATTACATCGCAAAAAGAAAACTACTTCCGTGTCAATTATTATGAAGCAACTATTGTAATTTGATAAAAAAGTTACACTATTGGTTGTAAATGAGAGAGAGTTTCAGTTATAACAGGGATTATTTAAAAGTTACACTATTGCAGTAAATAAGAGAGAGTTTCACTTATAACATAGGGTTTATCTAAAAGTTACACTATTTCTGTAAATAAGAGAGAGTTTCAGTTATAACATAGGGTTTATCTAAAAGTTACACTATTGCTGTAAATAAGAGAGAGTTTCAGTTATAACATAGGGTTTACCTAAAAGTTACACTATTGCTAGAAATAAGAGAGAGTTTCAGTTATAACATAGGGTTTATCTAAAAGTTACACTATTTCTGTAAATAAGAGAGAGTTTCAGTTATAACAGGGATTATTTATCTAAAAGTTACACTATTGCTAGAAATAAGAGAGAGTTTCAGTTATAACATAGGGTTTACCTAAAAGTTACACTATTGCTAGAAATAAGAGAGAGTTTCAGTTATAACATAGGGTTTATCTAAAAGTTACACTATTGCTGTAAATAAGAGAGAGTTTCAGTTATAACATAGGGTTTACCTAAAAGTTACACTATTGCTAGAAATAAGAGAGTTTCAGTTATAACATAGGGTTTATCTAAAAGTTACACTATTGCTGTAAATAAGAGAGAGTTTCGGTTATAACATAGGGTTTATCTAAAAGTTACACTATTGCTAGAAATAAGAGAGAGTTTCATTTATAACATAGGGTTTATCTAAAAGTTACACTATTTCTGTAAATAAGAGAGAGTTTCGGTTATAACATAGGGTTTATCTAAAAGTTACACTATTGCTGTAAATAAGAGAGAGTTTCTCTTATAACAAAGGTTTATCTGAAAGTTACACTATTCTGTAAATAAGAGAGAGTTTAGGTTATAACATAGGGTTTATCTAAAAGTTACACTATTGCTAGAAATAAGAGAGAGTTTCGGTTATAACATAGGGTTTATCTAAAAGTTACACTATTGCTAGAAATAAGAGAGAGTTTCAGTTATAACATAGGGTTTACCTAAAAGTTACACTATTGCTGTAAATAAGAGAGAGTTTCGGTTATAACATAGGGTTTATCTAAAAGTTACACTATTGCTGTAAATAAGAGAGTTTCAGTTATAACATAGGGTTTATCTAAAAGTTACACTATTGCTAGAAATAAGAGAGAGTTTCAGTTATAACATAGGGTTTATCTAAAAGTTACACTATTGCTGTAAATAAGAGAGAGTTTCAGTTATAACATAGGGTTTACCTAAAAGTTACACTATTGCTAGAAATAAGAGAGAGTTTCAGTTATAACATAGGGTTTATCTAAAAGTTACACTATTTCTGTAAATAAGAGAGAGTTTCGGTTATAACATAGGGTTTATCTAAAAGTTACACTATTGCTAGAAATAAGAGAGAGTTTCAGTTATAACATAGGGTTTATCTAAAAGTTACACTATTGCTAGAAATAAGAGAGAGTTTCAGTTATAACATAGGGTTTACCTAAAAGTTACACTATTGCTGTAAATAAGAGAGAGTTTCGGTTATAACATAGGGTTTATCTAAAAGTTACACTATTGCAGTAAATAAGAGAGAGTTTCACTTATAACATAGGGTTTATCTAAAAGTTACACTATTTCTGTAAATAAGAGAGAGTTTCGGTTATAACATAGGGTTTATCTAAAAGTTACACTATTGCTGTAAATAAGAGAGAGTTTCGGTTATAACATAGGGTTTATCTAAAAGTTACACTATTGCTGTAAATAAGAGAGAGTTTCGGTTATAACATAGGGTTTATCTAAAAGTTACACTATTGCTAGAAATAAGAGAGAGTTTCAGTTATAACATAGGGTTTATCTAAAAGTTAAACTATTTCTGTAAATAAGAGAGAGTTTCGGTTATAACATAGGGTTTATCTAAAAGTTACACTATTTCTGTAAATAAGAGAGAGTTTCGGTTATAACATAGCGTTTATCTAAAAGTTACACTATTGCTAGAAATAAGAGAGAGTTTCAGTTATAACATAGGGTTTATCTAAAAGTTAAACTATTTCTGTAAATAAGAGAGAGTTTCGGTTATAACATAGGGTTTATCTAAAAGTTACACTATTTCTGTAAATAAGAGAGAGTTTCGGTTATAACATAGCGTTTATCTAAAAGTTACACTATTGCTAGAAATAAGAGAGAGTTTCGGTTATAACATAGGGTTTATCTAAAAGTTACACTATTGCTAGAAATAAGAGAGAGTTTCGGTTATAACATAGGGTTTATCTAAAAGTTACACTATTGCTGTAAATAAGAGAGAGTTTCGGTTATAACATAGGGTTTATCTAAAAGTTACACTATTGCTGTAAATAAGAGAGAGTTTCACTTATAACATAGGGTTTATCTAAAAGTTACACTATTGCAGTAAATAAGAGAGAGTTTCACTTATAACATAGGGTTTATCTAAAAGTTACACTATTTCTGTAAATAAGAGAGAGAGTTTCGGTTATAACATAGGGTTTATCTAAAAGTTACACTATTGCTGTAAATAAGAGAGAGTTTCGGTTATAACATAGGGTTTATCTAAAAGTTACACTATTGCTGTAAATAAGAGAGTTTCGGTTATAACATAGGGTTTATCTAAAAGTTACACTATTGCTAGAAATAAGAGAGAGTTTCAGTTATAACATAGGGTTTATCTAAAAGTTAAACTATTTCTGTAAATAAGAGAGAGTTTCGGTTATAACATAGGGTTTATCTAAAAGTTACACTATTTCTGTAAATAAGAGAGAGTTTCGGTTATAACATAGCGTTTATCTAAAAGTTACACTATTGCTAGAAATAAGAGAGAGTTTCAGTTATAACATAGGGTTTATCTAAAAGTTAAACTATTTCTGTAAATAAGAGAGAGTTTCGGTTATAACATAGGGTTTATCTAAAAGTTACACTATTTCTGTAAATAAGAGAGAGTTTCGGTTATAACATAGGGTTTATCTAAAAGTTACACTATTGCTAGAAATAAGAGAGAGTTTCTCTTATAACAAAGGGTTTATCTAAAAGTTACACTATTTCTGTAAATAAGAGAGAGTTTCGGTTATAACAAAGGGATTATCTAAAGTTACACTATTGCCTGTATATTTTTGAAGTTATTTTTTATTTATGAAGGAAATAAAGTTGCATTATTTAAAAGCTATTGTGTTGCATGTAAATTTTTTAAAAAACTTTTCTTTTACGACATAAATGACGTCTTTTTAAATCCAAGATTATCTAATCTTTCTAACGAAATATGGTACCACGTTTGACATTTTTAAAAAATCGATTGCATGTTATCTATTGAGAGATCGGACGATTAATCTACTCTCACCTTTTGTTATTAACACTAACACATATGTCTATTGATCTTATTTTGGTCTATATAGATTGCATGCATCATATTGTCCACCGTTTGTAGGCATCTTAACAATGGCAGGTTTTACCACGTTACTTATTTTGAATTAGTTGATCTTTAGCTATTGTTTTATTATGTTAGTGATAACGATTTTGTTTTTTAATTAGTTACCAATTTTGCACGCGTATGCATACGAACTTATATATAACTGAAAAGGGCATTGTACAAGTACTTTTTAATCTCAACTATTTTCATTGAGTGTCATTTCTTTAAGCAAATGATACAAAAACTAAATCGTACATTAACTCGCATTTAAAATTCCGGAATATCAAATATAGTTTTCTTGAGATAATCAATATGAGTTAATAAATAGTTGTTTTATTTTCAGTATTTTTATTATATTTATTTACATATTTTGCAGGTTCCCTTAATTTGGCTTATTTCAGCATTGCTATCTACTGCGACTGGAAATGAGTAAGCTTTATTATTATTATTATTATTATTATTATTATTATTATTATTATTATTATTATTATTATTATTGTTATTATTATTATTATTATTATTATTATTATATTATTATTAATTATTATTATTATTATTATTATTATTATTATTATTATTATTATTATTATTATTGTTGTTGTTGTTGTTGTTGTTGTTGTTGCTAAAAATTTAATTTTAGGATGTTTACGATGTTTATTACAGTATAAGCTACCACGATATTTAGTTGCACCGTAATTGTTTAACTCTCGAGGTAAAGAGAAGTAGATCTATAATGCTAGTCGATTCAGCAAAATATGAATATTAAATTTTAAAAGTTGAAGCGAATCTGCTTGGAGAAGTAAAACAACGAATCATTGTTGAATTTCAGGAGTTGAAGCCTGTTCTGGTGGAACCTAGTATACATCATCATAGTTTCTGCCTTTTTTGTAACGCCCTACATAAAGTTAACACCCCTGTTACCTTTAGACACGACCAAAGGTTTTGTATCACCTGAGAAATAAGAACAACAAAATTTATCTTCATATCATACTCAGACAGCTGGACGCTGCACCCATGACCACGTTGTAAACATCTGTTTTTGAATACAGTACTTCTACACTCCCGTTTGTCGTCAAGGTCTCTGTGAGAATCACGTGTTCGGATGATAGATTTCATATTGTCACATTTCACAATTTCGCTCATTTTCCCACGTGGAGGTAAACTACACAGCGGATTTCCCTTCCATACATTAATAACCTTACACCATTATGCAAATTAAGCCGGTTTAATTTGACTTTATCAAGCAAAATTAGAAAATTATATGATGATGCAAAACCTTTTGTCATGGCTGTACGTACTATTAGGGCGCATTACGCAGTTTATTAGTTCTTTTATCAACTTGTTTTTCTTGGTTTATTGTTTATCTGCATTTTAAAGGGTTAGTTTTATTTGACCGAAATCAGATTTTATCTAAAAATGGTGAATAATTGATGCGTTGTTTTTTTTAAGTAGCGGCCTTTCTGACACTCCACAAAGCTGGACTCTCATCAATACAAAGTTATAAAGGCAAAAATGTCTGATCATACCCACTGACAGACTAACCATTATAGTAGCTCTCGTTGCTGGCTAATAATACTGATCAAAACAGCTCATAACAAAAATTGTGGGATTTTCATATTCGCACGTTTTAATGATAGTCTAACTATCACGTTGAGACGGTGGGGAATTATTGGCAATCTTTCTTCTCAGGGAAGAGAAATACTTGTCAATATACAGTTCTTAAAGTGATTCCATTTGTTACTAATAGCTACCATCACCGTTAATTTCTTCCATTCATTTACAATTCCAGAAATAATAGAATTCCTCTCACCGTCTTATTAGTAATGGACCTAAATGATCAAACTACGTTTCTAGGATGATTCCGTGTTGCCCATAATCAAGATTAAGGCCGTTTTTTATTCGAAAATATTTGCGTTGATTTTCTTTGCAGCAAAAAGGAAAATTTTTTTGATATTACTTTGGCACAACTTGCATACAGAAGCAGCCAAAAGTTTAAGAAGCGCAGCAGACCGAACATAAATCAACAAGAAAACTATGTAAAAAGCAACCGCTCCAGCACGGTCATTACACCGATAGAAAACCAGTTGTTCTTTCGCTTGACATGTAGAAATGTACACCAACATGACCAGTAGTAAATATTTTGCATACACTCGCTTTTCCTACATTATGACGGAATTTCAGGGCGACAAAGGCTGAAGAACGAGTTGAAATGTTCAAGATTTTGGCACAAAGCCCCCACTTTTAAAGACCACATGAGATAAGCAGATGGAGGAAGTTTTAGTGTCTGGTCGTGTAGCCATAAACCCCAGTTACAGCCTGACAACGATTATGCACGGGGTCCGAAGACGAAGGCATCGGTCTGTGCAAATATCGGTCCAAATCGACTGAATCATCCGGAACAATCGATCCAAATTTCCGGTTTTATTCATCTACACGGGTCTGTGTCTATATCGTTCCATAGATTCTCTATCGGATTCAAACTAGGGCTTTGAGCCGCCTACTTTAGAACTGAAATTTCCTGATCTGTGAGATGTCGCTTTGTGATGGCGGCCGAATGTTTCAGATCGTTATCATGTTGGAAAATATAGCTGAGAGGAAGGCAATCCTCAGAAAATAGTCATAGTATAGTGGTCAAAATGTCCAGGTAAAATTACCGATGAATTATGCATAGGATACGATAAATAGGGTCTTTCCCTTTTTTGGAGAAACAGCCCCAAACGAAACGATAATGGACCCACCCAACCTTTGATCGTCGGTTTGGTACACTTCGGATAGAATAATTCACCGAATCTTCGCCGCAAATAAGTTCGACCATTTGATCAAAACCTCTGGAACCTTGATTCATCGGACCAGAACACACAGGCCCACATTTCCAAGCCCAATAAAATGGTCTTTGGAAAAATAAAGTGAATTCTCCAAAGAGACAAAGGGACACTTCTTGACAACATGCCTAGCAATTCCAAATCACAAATCCATTTCTGCGCAGTTCTCTCGGAGTTTTTCGTGGTCTGCCACTTCTACGACGTCCGCTGTGCGCCGCCCGTTTGTCCCTACAGCTTCCAGGTTAGATAATAACCAGCCGTTTTACTACTGCGCCGGACCCGCTTAGCAATTTCGGAATATGAGAATTTTTCTTTGCTCAACTCCACCATCCGAGAGCGATTTATTGGACCTAAACCGACTTTTCTACTCTTTGTGGAATACCAAAAAATTACGCATTAGTTACTATATTCTATTATTTGCCCCAAAATTCCCTAAATATGAGCAGTTGACTTTGTCGCCATATAATTCCATGATAATGTAAGAAAAGCGATCGTATACCACCGATCGTAAACGTCGGTTGATAAAACAAGAAATTGATTTCCTATTGGTGTAATGCTCGTGCTGGAATGTTTATCTTTACATATTTTACCTGTCTATTTATGTTCGGTTTGCCATCGTTCGCAAATGTTTGTCTGCCACTGTATGTAATAAATGATTCTTGACTGATAAATATAAAAGAAAGCGAAATGAAATGATCCACGTTTTCACAGGATCAGATCCTCTCAAACGTCATTTTATGATACCAAATATAACTTTTATTTGTACCTTTATTCTTTCATGTGCAGAGATTTCGCCACAGTTAAGGTAACGGAGAATTCCACCTCTAAGATTTGGCCCAGAATTGATTTTGACGGAGATGGACTTCTTGAGATGCAAGAATTTGACTTTGTTTTCTTCACTCTTGATATTAATCGTAAGTCAGCTTTCTATTTCTTCTGGAGTTCAATTTATTAGAACAGCATATCTTTTATTTGCTCGAATAAGAAGATAAATGTTAAAAATTAACATTCATGCTAAACATTTAAACAGATTTTTTAAAAGCATCTACATTCTGTCAAAGAATGCATTGATACCGTGACCTAACACGTGCTAAGTTAGAAAGGTTTTATATTACAGTTGTCCCCCGGTATTCGCGGGGGTTACGTTCCTTGAGCACCCGCGAAGAGTGAAGAACCGCGAATATTGGACGTGGTCCATAAAAATGCCTATAAACGTCAAAATATAACATAAAATATAATAAAAAATATATAAGTAAATATATAATAATAATTTAATAAAATATACAACACTCAGCGAAACACTCGAGATAGCTATACGCGGTAAACTGGGATGATGCGGGGCTGCATCTGCCTGAGACAGCGCCTCGTGGGCAGCAGCCAATCAGCAGCGAGGAGAAATGAATAACGCTCTCGGATTGGCTACTTTCAAACCTCCAGCCAATAGCGTTTATTTTATATTGATATTTTGCTGAATTTACGTTAGTATTTGTATTACAAAATTAGTAAATTATATTATTATTAATAATTTAGCGTTAAAAAGCCTGAAAAAATATATATATTGCCACGAAAAAAGCCATAAAAATCGCAGAAGGTATTTGCGAATATGCGGGGTTTCCACGAACAATTATTAGTTAGGTTCTAAGGGAAATTCCGCGAATAACCGGGGCTGCGATTACGCGGGGGTCGACTGTATTTACATAGAATTTGCATTATTTATAATCTATATTGCTTTTCTCACCAATATATATACTTCTATCGTACTTGAAAATACTGACCAGTTTTGGGAGTCTAACGTAGAATTATTACATTTTTGTTAACGCATGTCTGCGAACTTCTGGCAGAAATGAAACGGTTATCTAAGTGCACACATACCCCTGATACGAGTCCAGAACCTAAATTCCCTAAAGAGCATGGTTTTCAACGGAATAAGCTTTTTGATGATTTTCTTACGTTCTTTGTTGTTTTTTTAATGTTCGTAATCAGTTGAAGTTTTCCATGGTATTACGAGACCCCAAAGTTGATTTGCACTTTGGCAGGGTGTGCAGGTAAATACAGAGTCCTCGAAACCTAAAAAAGTACATAAATTATTTCAGTCAGCAAGTTGCTAAAATTTCTTAGTTTCAACCAATCGGACGCTCAGACGACCAACTTTGTGTTTTGTTTTCAACAATAATATGTGTGTGTGTGTGTGTGGTGTGTGTGTGTATGTTTATTGGATTTACTCGGATCTTATCTCTAATAAAAAAATTCCCATTTATTTATACATTTTACCATATATCTCTATATCAATGAATAAATATAGTTAATGAATGAACAGCAGTAAATTCAAATAATCTGTGGTAGCAAATTTAGTTTTTATCTACATTTAAAAACACCATTAATTAAATATCTGTTATTTTAAGTTTGTTTTAAAGTTTTTGCTGTAATATCTTGTAGCCCCATCTCGACTTTTAAAATATAGATCTTTATCCGTAGATTTTTAATTATCAGCATAAGCTTTTCCTCTAAGAAAATTCTAGTTATTGCATTTGAAGATGGTATAGTAGTTTTTAATATTCAATAAAATTGATAAATAACCCCAAGAAATCCGAAAACTTTTCATCTGCCTTTCCTTAAACGTAGTATATTTTTATTAAATATTTCATAAAATCTAAATGAGTAATTTGGTCGGAATGTTGCCATAACATCTATACATTTTAATAGATTTGTTTATAACCACTTCCAGAAAATAGTCTGGGCTAGACACTGCTCAGAACAGATCAAACTGATTTGTGATATACTAGTTTTAAAATAAAAACCTTGTCCTTTTCCAACTTTATTTTCAGTGGTCTTGTAATAATAATAATAATAATATAATAATAATAATAATAATAATAATAATAATAATAATAATAATAATAAAATAATAATAATAATAATAATAATACTAATAATAATAATAAATAATAATAATAATACTAATAATAATAATAATAATAATAATAATCATAATAATAATAATAAATAATAATAATAATAATAATAATAATCATAATAATAATAATAATAATAATAATAGAGAAATCACCATTTAATTTACGTTTATTCAGTCTTAAAGTAACTTTACAAAGTGCTCTCATCATCATCAGTTTTTGCTTTTGATGTTCACTCAAATAAATCCATCAGAAATATACTTCATTTATTTAGAAAAATATAAATTAACATTTTTAAAGCTACGTTCAACTTATTACCATCTATATGCACATTTACAATTCTATCAAACAAATCAACTACAAAAGCATGATTATTTGTAAAACAACGTTGGTCTAAACTAACCTTAAGTTTTTCATCAATTATGCTGTTTTTGGTCTTTCTAATTGTTTACTTACATAAAAATGATTAAAAGATAGAGTTCTTTATACGAATGTATTTTTTTTATTAACGTAAACTATATCATCTATTTTATATAAAGCTTATGCTTAAAGTGTCATTTCTTTTTAACTTCGACTGTAATGATTTCTTCCAAAATCCAAATTTAGATCAAAAAGCAGTTGTTTATATAGGAAGTTGACATCAAACAATTATCAAATAAAGCAGGAATTGTTTCTTGCCTTTTTAACAGTTTAAAATCCCCAAAAAATATATCTGTTTTTTTTTGTTTCTGGTTAAATAGTCAACCTCCAAACAAAATGAGTACTTTCGGAAATGTTACTGAATTACAATGTCTATTAGCATATGGTTTGATTTTCATATTATGCAATTATGTCTTTTTTAAAATTAATCCTAAATTAGCATCTGATCCTTTGTACCAATACTGATTCAATCTCTGAGCAGTGGCGAGGCTACAGGGGGGGCAGGGGGGGCGACCGCCCCCCCCCCCCCCTGGTCGGATTTTGGTACCGTCGGTCGGAAATTTACATGTTGGAAAAAAAATGTACTGTACATAATAGCATTATAGGGGACCATTATAATGGGGACAAATTTTGATGCAGGTGAATTAATTCAATGATGTGATAGTTGTGAAATAATAGCGCTAGTGAAGAACATTTTTTTTCCAACATGTAAATTTCCGACCGACGGTACCAAAATCCGACCAGGGGGGGGTCGCCCCCCTGCCCCCCCTGTAGCCTCGCCACTGTCTCTGAGCTTTACTAAAATCATCTGGACGAGTTATCAATCTTTTCAAAGTTGCCGCTTAACCAGGATGAAATATATTTAATCTGAATGAACAGTGGAAGAATTTCATTATCTGTACGACTAACGTTATCAGAATCAGTATAAAGTGTATCATGTTGTAGAAATTGTTCTTCAAACAATAACCAATTTTTATGCAGCAACAATATCGTATCTTATTTTTGAATTTTATTATTAATTTATGAAACAGAATTATTTAAATCTATTAAATAGATGGGTTTATATTTATGAAACTAACATGTATTAATACTGTTCGTCAATAACCAAATCTTTTACTTTGTCAATTTATCTCATTCAATATACTAAGTTTCCTTATATGGCCTACAGAGCTGTATTGGCGTTAAAAACTTTTCATCTTTTTGTAATTTCACCAAAGGTGCTACTTGTGTAATATAATTTAGCACTTAAAGCAATTTTCAAATTTTTATTTTGAATTTTAGAACTTTCAATTTTAGGATCCTAATTTATTGACTTGAGCTTCTCGTCTAAAGATTCGCAAGCTTTTTTAAACTTTATAAATACTTTCAACACTTTCACTAACAAGTGCTTTTATTGGTTCTGACTATTCAAAACATAGGTTCAAATGAAACCTAGCTGAAATAGCATCGCCGTGATTTTATCCAACCTCTATTTCTTCGATTGGTTATTTTTCCATCTTCACTTGTAGCTCCAATTTGGAAACATAAAATAAAATTTTCTATTAAATGAAAGATAAATTACATTTTCTTTTCGGTTTTCAAGTACTGTACATTAAAGTGAAACACCTGGAAGAATAAATATAATCTTTGAGAACTACGTCCATTAGTACATTATTATTTTATTAAATCACACTGCACAAGAAGAGAATTAATAGATAAGATCTATAAACAAGTAGATAAAATCTTAGAGTTAAATCCTGACAATTAGAACTAATAGTAATAATAGACTTGAGAGTAACAGGATTCAGGATTGACTTTAATGATACTGTACTGTACTTTCCTCTTTTAATATTATATTTTTTTAAATACCTTATAATGGTCAAAATTTGAATCTGCGATGCTTTTTAAATCTAATTAATCACGAAAGTCTTTCTTTCTTAATTTACTAGTAGTTACATTATACTTTATAAAGTTACCGATAAAGGAACATGGAGAGACAATTTTCCTTCTAAAAGTTTCATTAATATGTACATAAACTGCTTTGATTTTAGATTAGTCTCTAACTTACCTAAATTGGTCCCCTAAATCTAAAAGAAAGCTATCACGAGAGACTTTGTTTAAAATTAAAATAAAATAGATTTTTTCAAATTTTTGTGACATAACAGAAATAGAGTCTTCTTTAGCTGGATATTTTTTTTAAAAGGGGGATATAGGTTTGTGTATAGATCGATTTTCAATTAATTATTTCAGGGGACACCAACATAACGCGCACTGAGTTCATCAGAAAGTGGAACTCGAGATACCTGCTGCACAACTACAGAATCGCCAGCAAGTTTTTCGCGGCTTTGGATATTACAGGAAAAGGTTTCATCACTTATCACGATATTCCTCATCTTTACAAACTCTTCGATTTAAACGGTAAGAAATCTGCTCGCTCCCTTTTTTTGTTTGTTTTAATCTCTGCAAAGATAAATAAAATTAGGCAACGTGTAACAAGTCTTGGTATTTCATAGAATTTTTTTTTAAAATAATTTTTATTGAAGGCACACTTTTAAAACTACCCCAAGCTACGTAGTAAAAGAAAGTTATCCGAAAGTGAAGTCCCTTCCATCATATTTACCATGTAAATATACTAATCAAAATGAAGCACAGTTACGGTAATATTTTATTTTGTGGTAAACGTGCTTTCAGATTGAAAGTAGGTCTATTTCGGATTTTCAGGCAGTTACAGTGCAAACAAAATTAGAATCGTCTCTAAAGAAACATAAATAGGAATGTTGAAAGATGTCTACTTACTAACCGACTGTACGAACTTAAAGCGCACAGATTTTTTGCTCTAAAATGACATAAATGACTGGTATGGTTCTTCGGCGGCGTCTGTATTCGTAACAGAGTTTAGTTCCAGTGATTTTAATCCTTATCTGTTTCCATACTTTCAGATACAAGCGAAAAGGGGATCGAGCTATTAATAGAGATGCGTCTATTTTTCAGCAAATATCACTTTTAAAAAATAAGGTTCTGGTGGTATTATAGAGTGGTTGGATTGGTACATAAGGATTTTGATAGAATAGTTGCGGTAAATCGTTTTGTGTGTGTGTGTGTGTGTGTGTGTGTGTGTGTGTGTGTGTGTGTGTGTGTGTGTGGTGTGTGTGTGTGTGTGTGTTGTGTGTGTGTGTGTAAATCGTCTCATGTTTTGTAAACGAAAAAGTTTGAACTTATGAAAAACCGTCGTTCATTAAAAAGCAAGTTGTGGTTCTTAGGAAAGTGTAACCGGTGCATAATAAAAGTCACAGTTACTTAAAGTCGGTTACCGCAATTTTGACAATGCACAGCATTCTTGTTTGAATATTCATAAAGTAAACAACTCGGATATTTTATTTTACTCTGATTTATTTTCTACACAGCTAATGGAATAGTGGACTACAACGAGTTCATCTCCACTTTCGACCACATGGTTTCCAAATAGTTTGAAAGGAAGCTGCGATAGATTCTTCCAGCTCCGTCTAAATAAGCATATCCAATACAGAATCAAGCTAAATGTAAGATTATTAACAAATAAAATTGCTTCCTTCTGATATCTTATTACATTGGTACTCTTTTTTGGGAAGATGGAATGTGAAAGAACGCTAAACCTCAGACTCCACGGTTTATTTGAAATTTCAGGGTTGATATAAAAGGTGAGGTCAGGTTCCTGAAATGTTTTTTAAGCTCTGTGTGTTTTTACGAATAAGCGGATAAGACAGAGCAACAAACGTATTATTTCAAGAAGATGAGGCGATAAACATTTGAGCAATCAATGGCTGATAGTGTGCAGCTGTGTCGATTCCCAAAGACGGATTTCTGTTATCAACTTACCGAAGAAAAACGTCTCCTGGGTCTCAGGCATTCAAAGATTGGCCAATAAATTCGCTATAATACGTTGAAAAAAATGTTCTCTAGTTACCATTTCTAAAGATCGCTGTCGGAATGGCATAGTCAACCCCCCAAAAAAACATTGTCTTCATAGGGCTGTTGTTGACAACACGCAGTAGACGTTACAGAAGAGCAGTTATGTATGAAATGTGCTGTAATTCTTTCGCCAGTGTCACTGACCTAAGGAATCTCTGAACAACCAACAGCTGTAAAAGTCTAATGTTATCAGATCGGCATTTACGCAAACTTCATCTTGCCAAGCAACGTGCCTGGTGAAATAGAGAACATGAAAGTGGGAAACACAAGACAGATAAAAGTTAGCTTCTCCAAGGCCGTCGAGTGATAATTTGGTGATACAAAGGATTAGATAATCGTGGAAACACTTCTGGATTGTTGTATTTGGTGGTGGATTTTTCATCGTAATGATATGTATCTTATGACTGTGAGGTTGGTTTTACTGCTGTGCCTGGAACCGTAAGTGCACACGGGCGAAGACATTTTTTGAACCTGTCATTTTCCATTGTTTTGACAATTTCCTGCTAGCTAGTAGAGCAGTGTTCGTGGACGACAACGCCGGACCACAGTATACGCCCGAAATATTTCGAGGGTAATGTTTCTAAATCCCATGCACGAGCTCCGCCAAGACTTTGTACGAAAAGCGTCAGAGAATACCATAGATATTCGTTCGACGTCTTGTGGAAAAGAGAATTCTACACTTGATAGTGACATTAAACATCACGTGCGAGTTTCTAGAGAATGGAATAACATTTTACATAATACCAATAGTGCATCTAACACTGTGTTTTTGCAGCACGATAGTTTGTTTTGGAAAACGGCAAATAAAAACAAGTAATAAAATAAAATTTTTTATGTTAATGGGGGATTTGGATTCCTTTTACAGTACAAAAAGCATCTACTCTGCTTTATGTTTGGCAATGAAACAACAAATTTTTGTTATGTCACATTCGTAGGAGTTTCCTTTAATTCCATCATTTTGGCGAGAGGTAAACGGGTTTTTGTCAGCTAACGGTCAAACACCACCCCCACCCCCAGGTAGTTGATCGAATCAAATCCAGCTCTCTCGCACGCCCAGCGACGATGCCGAATTTTTCTATTTCTCTCCCGCACGGAGGTAGCAGGAAGAGGGGCGTGGCATGGAGCGCTATTCTCCTGAAAAATATGGACGTCGAATCTCAGCATATCTTGTTGGTAAAAAAATTTTTAAAAAGAAAATGTATAAGTCTTTAAAATGAGCAATGTATCTCGTATAATAAACTATCTTCGAAGACAACTAATTCTGTCTTTTTACTATGACAGGTTTCAGCCTCAGACCTATAAAAATAGGCGAGAAGACAGAGTCTTTCCAGACATGCTCTCTAGTCAGATCTTCTGACTCGTTTATTCCAAGTGGATGGAGATTGTTATTTTACGCACTGTGCACACATTAGAGCAGTCAGTGAAAATAACAACGGACCCTTTGGCTCATTTCGGCATGGTGATAGTACACGCTGGTTGTCTACCCACACCTGCGTGAAATATGTAAATTTTGGTCTGATATATTTATTTATGAGGTTGGCCAATTAATGTGGCAGAACTCACAGTGTAGGCTGCTTTTCAGTAATCTTGCAAATTTCTGGATAATATTGCAAAGCTTCATTTAAAAAGCATAAACACAAGTGATAAATTTAATTCTTGGATGACTAATTATTTAAATAAACATAAGATAGATTTAAATGTCTTAACCTCTTTAATGGTAATATAAACTCCGCATCCTGTTCTAGATTTACTTGCCCGATAGCCATTGTTGTGTGCACGTATCTGTAAGGATGCACATTCTTTCTTCAAAGAACCATTTCCTGTTTGTGACGACAAAAATTAAACTATTGTTATCGAAGCATTCGTATTCAATGAACAAAAGTTTGATATATCCTTCAAGTGTCTGTGCGATGTCAGATTTCGTTTCCGCGTTTGCTTTTTTCCTTCACCGAATAACCAATTGGCATTTCTTTATGCACCTGAAAATATCTTTAGTTCAAATATTATACGTCAGCCTTAAACAATAAAATAGATACAATATGTAACAACATTCTTGATCCTTGAACATTATTCGCAAGAGCCTAGGAAACCCCAGGCCTATCGGCCATCAGCTCGGACAGATCCATCACCTGAGAATATATAAAATTTTGCTTGATAAAGTCGAATCATATCTGCTGAATTTCCAAAGTACTATTACGTTGGAGTATTGAAGTGTACGCCGATTTGTATTTTTCTACGAGCCTAATGGAAAATGACCAAAATCGAAAAACGTGAAAATTTGGAATCTAGCATGCAAAAACTTTGCTCATGGCTGTGTAGTTTAGCTCCACGTGGGGGAATGAGCGAAATGAAATGTGACAATCTGAAATCTACCATGCGAACACGTGATTCTTACAGAGATCTTGACGACAAGTGGGACTCTGTAGAAGTACTGCATTCAAAATCAGACGTTTATAAGTGGGTGCGCGTCCAGCTGTCTGAGTAAGACATGAAGATAAATTTTGTTATTGTTGTTCTGGGTTGATACAAGACGTTTGGCTTTGGCTGTAAATATTAAAAATGATGTTATTGAATTACTGATTACATACGCATCGACCATCTGTTTCAGAGTAACCTCCCTTCCAATAATGATTCCCAAACAGCGTATCTATCATGTAAAGATTTGCAAACCAGTAAGTGACTATATAACCCTAAAAAGTATTTAAATTTATCGTTTTATTAATGTTTTCGGTAAAATTAAAACTCAGTTTGTTTCTTTATTTGTATTTTTAAAGTTCCGTTTGTTACTATATTGCTGTCTGACTCAGTACCCAAAACCTAAGTATTATTTATGTGGCACAGACAACTACAATGCTTTCCAAAAGTTAAGCAACAAACAAAAATATATTTCCAAAACGGCTGTAGTTTCTATTCATCGAACGAACAACACAAACTCTTCATGTAACCTAACATTTAGCAAAGAAATATGCAGATTACAAATAAGTTCAAAAACAATTCTAACAAAGAATGTAAACCAAAGTTAATGAGAAGCAGTCATTATGAGGTGTGGTGTCCCACCCCTGATGGCAATACGTGATTCACGGCGACTTTGCATGCTGCTCATAGCCCTATCGACATGAGTAATGGACAGTAAACTCCACTGTCTTCATATCAGAGAAATTTGCAGTTCTTGCAGGGTTTTGGAAAAGACAATATTTTCCAAGAGCGTTCTCAACAGGATTTAGCTCAGGGTAACGTGCTGGCCATATCATATTGGTAATTATTTAAATTTGAAAATAGTGGTCGATTGCACGTTCCTTATGAGGACGAGCGTTATCGTTCGTTAAAATAAGCTTATCTCTAGTTGTACCTGCGTACGATCTGACATAGGGATCCAGAATCTTGTCCGTGTATCTTCCTGAAACACATGCAGGTCTGTATAATAAAGCTCTTGTCCAGACCACTACCACCACCGTCGAAATGATTTCTTTCCGTGATGTTTGTGGAATGGCTGGATGTTCCAAGTTCGCCCTAGTTGAGTATTTAGTGTGAGTCACTTGAAGACTAAAATTTGACTCACCAGTAAAAAGAAAAAAGCTTCAGTTATGGGATGTTCAAGCGACATGTTTACGACACCTGTTCAACCACTTCTTTTTGTGGCGGCGAGTCGCAAACCATCGATCGCCCGCACGAAGATTTCTTCCACGCAGCTTCCTGCGTGTTGTCGAGACTGATGCCAACCTCCCTCTGGCTGAAGAGAGACCACAATCGAGTTGGGTCGGTGTTGCAGAACTTCAACACCAAGCTAAAAGTGATATAGAGCAATCATCTGCTGGGGTTGTGACTTGTGGTAGAGTTTGAAATGGTCTTCAGACAATGCCTTTGTGCAGTTGAAATTGTTTCCATACTCAAGAAACCACACTTTTGTTCGAGTTTAGCCATTCCGCCACCTGGATCCGTGACTGTCCCGCCTCTATCCTACCAATAGCTGTCCACCTTAGAGAATCTGCTTAACAACTATGACTATCGTTTTGTAATGTTGATAAAATAACAAAAGGAAATATTCCATGACAAGTGTACAGAAATCAGTCTTAGCTAGTGAAAGCTACTCCATGCATAAAATTGCAGCCAGACTTCATGCTTCAGAAGGATCTGTATGCAAGACTTTGAGAAGGATACGAACTGGTATTGTTGACAGTAAAAATGGTCGAGGAAGAAACCAAATTCTACAAACGTGATGCTAAGTACCACAGCGTATGTACTTTACCTGATAGATTACGAACCAGTAGGGATCTTGTCAACGACCTAGCTGTAAGTTCGGTTGTTTACGTTTCTTCAAGAATAGTATGATACACATTAGCTCGAAGTGACCTCAGTGAATGTGTAGCGGACCAAAAATATTTGAGAAGAGGAAACCAGGGCAAGATTAAAATGGGCAGCAGAAATGAAACAGTGGGATGACCAAACCTGGAAGAAGATGCTCTTTACAGATGAATTCAAGTTTGAACTGTTTGGCAATAATGAACAGCAGTTTGATCGAAGGCGGACGGGGAAGCGGGGAGGGTACAACAGCTACAGAGAAGTATGGGTGTAGTTTAATAGAAATGTGGGGCTAGATATTAGTTAGGGTGTCGGGGATTTAAATGAAATCGAAGGTATACTGACTGCCCCACAAGTACAAACAGGTTTTCACCTATCATGCCATTCCCTCAGGAGGACAGCTCATAGGGTTGGGATTCATCTTCCAACACGACAACGACCCCAAACATACAGCCAATGTGATGAAAATCCAAAGGAACATAATGATGCTGATGGATCACTCACAAAGATGCCTTGGCCTGGACAAAGTCCTGATATGAACGTCATTGAGGCTGTATAGGGTTATGTAGCTACACAAGCAGCAACCAAATATCTGGAATGAATTGCAGAAGGTGCTACAGGATATTTATAACAACATTACAGGCATAAATTGGTAACCGGTACGAAATGACACGATCTATATAAAGCAGAGAGTTCGCATACTGTTTGTTCTATCAATTAAATATTCATAGCTTTTTTCATTTTTTAAGTAAATATATAAAATTTCTCCCGTAATTAAGCTGAGAATCGGGAGAATAGCTCTGAAGCCAAACACATTTTGATTAGTGGAGTTTCGCTAACTACTACACTGGCTGAAAAATGTAGCTTACGTAAAACATACAGGTGCATCTAAAAAAATGAGAATATCGTGGAAGAGTTCAATAATTTTTGTCAGTTATTTCAGAAAGTGAAAAATGTATATATTTTTAATTTTAATTTTGATAATTACGGCCTACAGCTCAAAAAATAGAAAAAACGTATCTCAAAATATTAGAATATTCCATTTTAAGTTTGAGTAAATCACTATTTATGCAGTATAAATACCATGAATCTCTCGGTCTGGTTCAGTACACACAACCTCAATCATGGCGAAGACTGCTGACTTGACAGTTGTCCAGAAGACACTCATTGACACCCTCCACAAGGAGGGTAAGCCACGGAAGGTCATTGCTGAAAGGGCTGGCTGTTCGCAAAGTGCTGTATCAAAGCATATTTATGGAAAGTTGACCGGAAGGGAAAAGTGTGGTAGGAAAAGGTGCACAAGCAATAGGGATGACCGCAGCTTTGAGAGGATTGTCAAGCAAAGCCGATTCAAGAACTTGGGGGGAGCTTCACAAGGAGTGGACTGAGGCTGGAGTCGGTGCATCAAGAGCCACCACACACAGACGTGTTCAGGAAATTGGCTACAAGTGTCACAATCCCAGTGTCAAGCCACTCCTGAACCAGAGACAACGTCAGAAGCGTCCTACCTGGGCTAAGGAGAAAAAGAACTGGACCGTTGCTCAGTGGTCCAAAGTCCTCTTTTCAGATGAAAGTAAATTTTGCATTTCATTTGGAAATCAAGGTCCCACAGTCTGGAGGAAGAGTGGAGAGGCACAGAATCCAAGTTGCTTGAAGCCCAGTGTGAAGTTTCCACAGTCAGTGATTATTTGGGGTGCCATGTCATCTGCTGGTGTTGGTCCACTGTGTTTTATCAAGTCCAAAGTCAACTCAGCCGTCTACCTGGAGATTTTAGAGCACTTCATGCTTCCGTCTGCTGACAAGCTTTATGGAGATGCTGATTTCCTTTTCCAGCAGGACTTGGCACCTGCCCACAGTGCCAAAACTACTAGTAACTGGTTTGCTGACCATGGTATTACTGTGCTTGATTGGCCAGCCAACTCGCCTGACCTGAGCTCCATAGACAATCTATGGGGTATTGTCAAGAGGAAGATGAGAGACACCACACTCAACAACACAGACGAGCTGAAGGCCGCTATCAAAGCAACCTGGGCTTCCATAACACCTCAGCAGTGCCACAGGCTGATCGCCTCCGTGCCACGCCGCATTGATTCGTGCAAAAGGAGCCCCGACCAAGTATTGAGTGCATAAATGAACATACTTTTCAGAAGTTCGACATTTATATATTTATATCCTTTTTTTATATTGAACTTATGAAATATTCTATTTTGAGATAGAGGATTTTTGATTTTCATGAGCTGTAAGCCGTAATCATCAAAATTAAAACAAAAAAAGGCTTGAAACATTTCACTTTATGTGTAATGAATCTAGAATATATGAAAGTTTCACTGTTTGAATTAAATTACGGGAAAAAATGAACTCTCCCACGAAGTTATAATTTTTTAGATGCACCTGTAAAATTAAACAGCGACGTGTGCAATGCGGTGTTTGGCTTCGAGACAGTCCCAGTAGGATTAAACCTATCTGCAATGGATAACAGTGCCAGGGATATGTCCAGGAAATTCAAAATAAACACGCGTGATTCGTTTTGCTATGTTCATTCAACACAGGTAGACATTATATTCAGGCCTAGCTGTTTCTGTGGTAACACGAATTTCCACTTCCTGTTTGCGTTATTACCACAAGAGAGAGGGATCTGATGATATAACATCATATTTTGTTGGGAGAAAATGTAATACTCAATTATGACACATAGATTGCTGGGTTTTTATCTGAATCTCTGCTCTGAATACCTTTTTCTAACAAAATAGCCTTTCATTTATCCTGCGTCTTTCTGTCAGTTCGAATCCGTTTTCATTGAGTCAATAACACAAAATTGTGGTATGGTACCAGCTAGATTAGCTGCGGTAGTAACAGCTGACTAATTTTGAGCCAAATATAAGAGATCGTGAATGTAGATTACTAAGAGTTTTCTAGCTTTTTTATGTCCGAAATTGGGGGTCTTGGTATATGTAGTTTAATTTACCTATATCATAAGTTTAAGATACAGCGACGAAAGCATTCCACGGGCTAGGAAATGGTATAATATGCCAAACCTAAGAGACGCGAAGTGTTACGGTTAGTGTATCGATGCTACTGAGGAAAGTTAAACCTTTTAGATGGTACTATTAAACAAAAGCAGAGAGTTTCCCTGGTGTAAAGTGTTGGTTAGATCTCATCCATAATATGCAGTTTATCTTTTTAGTCAAAGATTTGGGTAATCCATTTTATGTGAATCTATTACAAAAATTGCTCATTTGGATTTAAAGATGCAAAGATCATTTTAAAAATTATTTGTATAGTTATTTGGTGGTCTTCTGTGCCAAATATCATGATTGTTCTAGAAACTCTGTCTGGCTATTATTCCCAAAATTTCGAGAGCAAGCGTAGAAGGAAATTATAGACAGCGGGATATGGGGCGTATTCGATAAGATTTTGAGCAACCTGACTGACCTGGGTTAAATAAATCTTAGTTGTTCTTCTTTTGCCTCTTTCTGAACCAGGAACCAGTACCTACCTGTAGAAGATGGAACATGGACAGGTGATGGAGGTCGGTATTTTAAATTTTACCTGAAAATTCGGCTGAGCTACTTCATTTTTATTTTTTTAATGGAGAAACAGTTAAAACTCCATTATAGCGTTGGTGCGTGGAACAGGGTTAATAACTGAATATGGTTTTAAGAACTATGCGCCTAGCCAACGTTAGCAGGTGGTAGTACGATCTCAGCAAACAAATTTTATGTGTGTAGTGTAATTTCCTAACTTCCTGTTTCTGATGTTCTATTAAGTGGGATGCTGTGACGGCTACACGAAAACCAAAAAGTAAATTCTAAATGATATAGAAGTTCGTTGTAGTGGTTTTCCTTTTATAAGAAAAGCCCGTTACAAAACCTTTCCTTATCGTTTATTCTAAGAATAAAGAGAAAATGTTAAGTTTGTTCAATTTGATATTTACCAACTGACTGTATTGTGATCACTTCCTGGCTCTAGTTCAGGAGTTTGCATTTGGTCTGCGGGAAGTTCCGCTTAGGTAGGGTGATTGGTTGGTTATTTGTAGAGAGCAAGAAATTGTCCCACAACTCGTATAAAGCCACCTGTTCTTCTTTATCAGCTATCTGAGGCATTTTTAGAGAAATTAACCCTATCACATTGTAACCACTTTTGGCGCTGACCAGTCTATGTATTCACCATTTACGGATGCCCAAACCACTAGGATGCTTACAGTTTACGTCATAATTGAATTTTCGATTTGTTAATGCTTCAGTTAAACTTTCCTTGTAATCTTGTACACCAGACTGGAAAGCTTAATTATACTAATTTCGCTGAATAGCTACGATCGATCATTTCCCAAATCTTTCTTCTAAATCGCTTATGCATTTCCGGCTTACCAAGCATCCTTAAGGTATGTCCTGAAACTTCAAGGCTCCAGATTGACAGATTATTGTCTACTTTGTATGTATGATATATATTAGGGCAGGTCGATGTTGACACAGGAGTGTGAGTAAGCAATCAGTAGTTGCATTTCCATGTATAATACGTTAAAATCACAAATATATGAGTTTAACTTGAATATCTTTTTGCGGATTTTGAAATAACTGTTTAATTTTACTTTTTCACTAGTGTTTTCGGTGCATGTAACCATTTTTTTTCAACTGTCCTTGTCTTGCTATGCTTTAAAAGTCAATGTTACGGACCACTGCGTGTCCAGCCCCCTATTATATATATATTTATAGTTTAAGGACGGTTCTCTGTGTTTATTTTAGAAAATATACGGTGTATTGCCTTGCGCCGACGGCGGACTGGAATCTAGCTTATAGTGTCATTGCGAGGCCGTGTTTTGCATAGTAACTTACTCTGTAATAATAATTATTTTAGTGAGTGTTTCTATTATTATCATCGGAAAAAGGGGGAGGATTATGAGTATATTACAAGCTGAAGACAAGAGTTTGTAACATCATTAATTTATATATCAGATTTTAATATTGAATTTAATTACATTTAAGGTTGTCTGAGATATTTTTGAAAAAATGCCGAAAGTGAAAACAACGCCGCTAACAAGAAAGAAAAGTGAAGAGAAATATGGCGGTGGTCCTTGTGATTTAGTGCTCACAGATCCCAGCACCTACAGACAATTGATTCAATATTATTATTATCTAGAATGTGCCGATCCCTGTGCAGATTTTTGGGCTAAAGTGCAGCATGTTACCAGGGACTTGATCAATTTGGTTGTCTGTGAATCCAAGATTACCATTAATTCATGAAAAATCCATTGACAGAAAAGTTAAAGATCTCTTTGTGACTGTGAAAGACATAAATCGCAAGCATGCTAAAGCAAATGCTAAGCGTAATCTGGATTCTAAGTTGGACAAACTCTTTGATATATCAGCCTGTTCCTGTCCTCTGGAAATTGTGCCTTGCAACGATTCTAGGATATATTGCAAAAAAGACAAATGCACAAAAGAACACATCATCTGCGTTTGTCCAGCAGCTGCAAAGGTGCCAATTGAAGAAAGAGCATATCTTCGAGATCAGCGTTCAAAAACAGGACCCAAGGGAGCATTTCAGATGTCTTCGGTGGACATATCTGCTGCCAAAAGAGATAGGAGAGCTAAACTGAGAGAGCAACATGTCTTATCTCAGGAGGACATTGAATTAGCAGGACCTTCTACACAGCCTACAGATATCCCTGAACAATCAAATTCTGAGGTTCGTGTTTTTTTTTCTTTGCCTTAGTATATATGAACTAAACGATCATTACCTTGTATGCTATGTTAGTATTTCGAATCACAACTACTTCATGCAAAAATTAATGCATTTTTTCTTGTATCTTAATCTGCTGAAGAAGTAATATTCCCTATCTAATCTTTTGTGATTCTTATATTTTCAGGGAGATGAATGGCAGCCTAACAGGAGGACTTCAGGAGACTACAACCTTCTCAAGTTTCCCAGATATGCTATGGAGCTTGTCAGAGCTGAATGTTCTCCAGTCTTGGGGCAGCTCTTGGTAATGCCTTGCTCTATGACATCAAACACCTATTGAGGCCAGAGGTTGACATTAATCAAATCTTAATTGACAAGTGTAAGTTAGACAGGGCTAAATCAAAAGTAAGAGTAATTAGTGAAGAAGTTGAGTCAGAGACGAAGACACACCTCGTTTGCATGGGTGTAGATGGAAAGCTTGATGATAAAACCTTGACATATAAGGAAACAGAAGCGCAAGAAGGGGGAAATGTTCTCAAAAAGTGTGTTGCTACAGAACATCATCTCACATTCACATATGAAGATGGAAAATCTCCAGGCACCTATTTGACCCACAGAACAATACCTGTTGTAGGTGCTGCTGGCGATGTTCTTGCTCAGGAAGCATTCAGTGTTCTTCAAGAATATGACAGCCTTGAGAGTATACATGCTATTCTTCTTGACAATACAGCAACAAACACTGGTTCTAAGAGTGGTTTGGTGGTAAAGCTAGAAGAAATTCTTGGGAGGAAGCTGCACACAATTGGCTGTGCCCTTCATCAAAATGAACTTCCACTAAGAGCCCTATTTAAAAAACTGGATGGAACAACAACTGGCCCAAGAAGCTTCAATGGACCCCTTGGGAAAAGGTGCTTAGAAGATATTCATGGTGAACCACAAGTACAGTTTGAGCCAGTTCAAACACCAATTACTGATGAGTACATTCCAGATGAGGTACTGAAGGATCTCAGTCATGATCAAAGGCTTCTCTATGAATATTGTAAGGGTATCGGAGTGGGAAGAGTAGATGATAGATGGGCAGCCTGGAAAATAGGTCCACTCAACCATGCACGATGGTTAACACTTGCTATACGACTTCTTTGTCTATACACACGAGACAACAGTCCAAACAAGAATCTGACAAAATTAATCCAATACATCGTCAAGGTTTATGCTCCCTCATGGTTCAGCTTAAAGATGTCCTCTAAACTACATGATTCACCTCGCATTCTTTTCTCTACCATCAACCACTTGAAACTGATTCAGTTTGATGATGTGAGACGCATTGTAAAACAAAATATTCAGGGGAATGCTTTCTGCCTGCTACCTGCAAACTTCCTTTACGCCATGGTGAAAGATGATGATGGCCAGATCAGAAATCTTGGACTTTACACAATTCTTACTCTCAGACGCAGGTATTGTTTGCAAAATTTGTTATTTTAGATATTTTTATTTTCAAAATAATATATTAAGATTTGAACAGAATACTTAGGCAACGTCTGTGGAATTTTTATATTTCGAATTTTCAGAGCAAAAATAATAAGGAAATAGTTTTGATTATTAGGCCGATATTATTAATATACATTTTTTTTATTTCCAGAATGAACAGCAGCCAAGAAATGGAAAAGAAAATTCCTCCAGTGAACTGGGACGCTGACACCTGGCCAGAGCTTATTGACCTTCCTGACGCTGGTACAATGGAGCCACCAACTACACAACACTTTTCTGATGAGGAAATCCAGACCTTCATCAACAAGAGCACAAAGCCGGATATTCCAAACCTACCATGTCATTCTCAGAGCGTTGAAAGGAGTGTAAAGTTAGTGACAGAAGCTTCTCATTCAGTGTATGGGTTTGAGGCCCGACACAGATCTATCCTTACGAAACTGCTGAGCAGGAAAATGCGTCCAGTGTTTATGTCAAAAGGACATTATTCTCAGTCATATGATCATTTATATTCCTAGTTTTATTGGGTCATTATGGAAATATATTGTTCTCTTTTCCAAATGTTATGTAACTTATGATAAAAAATATAGAATATGAAATAAACTTGAAACACAATTAAACTTTAATCGCAAATCCGCAAGCGGAACATTAACCTAAAAGCCTAATTTTTTTTATTGTGTACTACTTGAATAGATGCAACTACTGTATACTTACTCATATTGCGATTTTTAAAAAAGTTGAAAATCGACCTGCCCTAATATATATATTAGTATTATTGATATTGTATCTAATTCTGACGGTTACCTTTCTGTATCTATCTCATGTCAGTGTTTGCTCGTGTTATCGAATGGGCAGTAATCATGTGACATAATGTACAATATCCGTGATCTAACACTAAATATTCCAGCCTGTCTAGATACATCCATCGTTCCTTGATTGGCAGTATTTTCACATTTAAAATGAAGCACGCAAATAAATAAATAAATAAAAATAATAATATCACCTGGTCGAATCTTGTTATGCATACTCTTTGTTAGCTCATTTATCCTGAAAACCATGGCCATTTCAATTAACTATGAATCACGCAGACGACTTTCTTTGGCTTCTCTCAAAATAGGCGTCTGAATGAAAGGACGAGACCCAACTGAGAGAGAGCCAAAAAAAAATCGAAAGTTAGTGTTTCAGGCCAACTGGTCGAGGAATTTTTCAAAGCCATTAATTGCCATTATTTTGGTCTTTTACATTGCGTTTTAAATTATAATTACATACCTACTGACAAAGGCGATACCGCGCAGTCTCACTATTTCTTTGCAATAAGATATTTTTTTTTTAAATATTCAAAGCTATATTTTTTTTTTTTCAGAGCAGCATCAGTGAAAATGCGTTTTTCGTTGACTAAACGTCGTAAAATAAATATTCCAGAAACATCTGGTTTCCATATTATCATTTTTTTAAATAATGCGTGTGTATTACAGACTGAATAAAAACAATGAACACTTAAAACAGGCAGGCTATAGTATTTCTGTCACAGCTTGTACGTTTATAGACTTTCACATTATGCAAATAGAAATGTATTGGAAATATCTATGGTTACGTGATTCTTTTCCGTGTTGTCATTTTATATGAAATACTGTATCCATCCAGTTGCATTTCTCTTCTCGAGGACCCTTCCACGAGTCACCACGGGGAACTACCGGGTTAAATTAGACCTGCTATTTCGACTGTTTTTAAAGTATACCTCAGCTTTTCATTCTTAACAGATGATTTTCTAGTCTTCCATTCTCGTAATTCTCCCAAATTTATCAGAAAGTTATTGCAATTATTTCATTTTTCTCTTTTTCCATCGTCACTCATTTTCTTCTTGGTTTTTCCGAAATGACAGCTGAAGTTTTGAGGAGTTTGCGATTTTAGTGAGACCACGTAATCTTTTCTTTTCATTGTTTAAAGTTCAGATGCACCCCGACTGGATGTTTACTGTGTTGATCAGCCTATCGCCGATTTTCAATAGCTCCAGGTTTGTGGCCGACCCGTTTGGACGAAAAACAAATGGGTACATGGAATACAAACTTGAGCAGTTCACGGTGTATCTCCACTTAGACGGAGTTGCAGACTCTGTCTTGTGCCTGTAGTTAGTTGTCTCGCAGAGTCCGTCTCCGAAATTGCTGTGTGTCACACGCTTTGAGTTACACGGCACAGGTAAAGGCACGCCTTCAAAGGGTCGGTGACATAAGGGGAAAACAACGTTCTTCTCAAAACAAAAACTTTTTCTCTTGGTTGTTCCATCCCAAACGTGAGTTTTGTTTTCCGAAAAAAAGAATAAGTCAATAAATGGCCACTCGTATTCATACCGGGGCAGTGTGCGTAGGCTTTTAGGGTAGAACTTCCACTGGAAGTTACTGGGGGCGTAGATACCAAACCCTGGTTCCATTGCGAGGACGTTAGCAATTTTTGATTTCTCCGAACCGTTCATGCAGACGTCTACGTCGTCATCCCAGGGGACAAAGCCGTGGTGACGGTACGAGCCTAGAAGCGTGCCGCCGTAAAGGAAAAAGGTGATGTTGTTGACGTAACAAAGGTGAACGAATATCTGTAAGGTGAAGAGCATCAGTAGTCTTTCTTCTCGCGACATCAGCTGTCGAAATAAAACAGGAAGAGCGTCTGCACTGTTGGTTGATATTAAAACGCTGTCATCGCAGGGGGCTCCGATCCTGGAATATTCTATAGTCACATCGGCCTGACGGAGGTCGGGAAAGATAATCCGTTGGCTTTCTAATTTGCAACTTCTCAGCCGGACTGCGCTCGCATTATGGGTGAGGGAAAATCCGCACCTAGATTTCACGGGAATTTCTGACCGGAAGTTCTTTCCGTACGTCTGCAGCAGCACCGATATTAGCCCTATGGACGCTAGGAAGATAAATATCAGCAAAACAAAAACTCTTTGAAAGGAAATAAACAGATAAGCTTTCATACCTTGAGAATCCGATACAAAGATAATGCGGTGGCCAAACAATTCATATGTGCAAAAAAAAACTAGATGCTTTGTCGCTGCACTAGTTTTTTTTCTTGTTCCAATAACATTAGTACAAAGCTAAGCCCCAGAGATGACGTCATATGCAAATGACATATACCTAGTCATCATATATATATATATGAGATGAAAACTTTGCGGAGCTAGAAAAATATTTAAAATACACTACATGGTCTATATGAGTCATACCCACAAAATCTATTTCTTTGTGTAGCTAACTGTGACTAGATGATCGTTAATAATACATTATCCAGAACAGTATTTTTTTTAATTAATAACTGGATCTTATCTTTTGTTAATTGGTCTCATATCAGCTGTAACCAGTCAGAGTATCATATCATATTATGTTTGCTTTAAAAAAATGATAATAATAAGAGAAATAATAAGGTTGTAAGAATTGTTTTGGTTTTAGTAAGTGTAAGTATGTTTGTAACAAGTAAACCATTAATGCTGGACAATGTTATAAGCAAAAGAGATATTTATAAGGTTTCCAGTTGTTTTTGGTGAATAATCAACATTTTTTCGCTACATTTTGTCCACTTGAATCGAGGTCACCTTATTTCAACAAGGAAGGAAACCATGACAACAAATTAGTAGTGATGTAAATTAACAAGTATCTACAGAGTATGTATAATTATCTACTGGATTATGTCTAAAACTAAAGATGTATGTTTCAGATTTATGCCGTATGTTATTAACAAACTACCTAGTAGTCAATTGTAGTTATGAAGTGGGGACGGGGAAATTATGATATTTCATTTTCGAATGGAATGAGACGAGATACTATAGTAACGTTTTTAGTTCTTTTCTAGTATTACAGTCGACCCGACCCCCGCGTAATCGCAGCCCCGGTTATTCGCGGAATTTCCCTCAGAACCTAACTAATAATTGTTCGTGGAAACCCCCGCATATTCGTGGAATCGCAAATATCTTCTGCGATTTTTATGGCTTTTTTCGTGGCAATATATATTTTTTACGCTTTTTAATGCTAAATTATTAATAACAATATAATTTACTAATTTGTAATATAAGTACTAACGTAAATTCAGCAAAATATCAATATAAAATAAACGCTATTGGCTGGAGGTTTTAAAGTAGCCAATCCGAGAGCGTTATTCATTTCTCCTCGCTGCTGATTGGCTGCTACCCACGAGGCGCTGTCTCAGGCAGATGCAGCCCAGCATCATCTCAGTTTACCGCGTGTAGCTATCTCGTGTTTCTCTGAGTGTTGTGTTTTTTTAATTAAATTATTATTATATATTTACTTATATATTTTTATTATATTTTATGTGATATTTTGACGTTTATAGGCATTTTTATGGACCACGTCCAATATTCGCGGGTGCTTTAGGAACGTAACCCCCGCGAATACCGGGGGACAACTGTACTTCACTTCATTAGAAATAGTAGTTTCCTCACTACATCAGAATATCTGTGTACAGTACAATTCTTGCCTGCGAACTCAACCGCTGACAATAGATAAATATCAATGTAGAAGAATCGTGATAATTCTCACTAATCTTTTCAATTCCTACATACACCGATCGCATCACATATCGTTTCTGCTTTGTTTCAGCAGTTATTCAAAAAATTGTTCACACTTTGTTTAATATTCAGTACGCAAATTAACTATTACCCCGTAAGAATAATGTGAACTAAAATATAGTAGATGAACTTTAAACTGTCAACTGTCTCGAATATATAGTAAAACGTATTGAAAATCTTACAGAAGATACTTTTAATGTGTTACCACCACTGCTGTGAATATTTCAGAGTGTCCTCCACCCATGGGGAAATACATCACAGCATTTCAGAATTAATACATATGAGGTTAAATAATTTCGGTGATTGAGATTCACCATCAAATGATAAATGTGTAGACATATATGAAATAATCTGGATACTGTAAAATGCTATGCAGTTGATGCAAAAAAGTAAAGACGAACTCCAAGACAAGCCTCGCAGCGAGCATCAATCGTTAATGAAGACAACACACAGAAGATTGATGCACTGATCTGCAAAGATCGAGGAATCACACCGCGTGATCTGATAAATGAGTTTCGGTATCAGTAATCACGCCATAAAATTGGTTACTGATAACTTTGGTAAATCTGAAACTTGTTCTCGGTGGGTTCCACGGATTTCGCACAAATCATAGAACATCAAAGATTGAACGAATCGGATTGCGCTTCCACATCCGAGAACTAACTGCTAATCATTTTGATCACGTTTAGCTAGTGTTGTTAATTATATTAAAAATTGTTTCTGTCCTTGAACATTTCACCTAACAATACTACTTCGTGATCTTTTTTTTCAAATCCAACTATGAATGTTATGTTGCCGATTATAATCGTGATAAAATATCCGTAAAAATTCCTAAAGGCAGGGCTAAAAGGTCAGTTTTATACTACTCACATAAACATCTAACTTTATACTGTCAGCCTAAATATGCGAAACTAAGATAAAAATCAGTTAATATAAAATGTTTTAAGATTCTTTTCAGTTAGTTTATATTATGATATGCACTTTTTAATTACAGCAAAACTGTAGAATGTAGTTTTGTAAACTATGAAAAACCAGCAGCAAGCAAAAACTAACTTATTAATCTACACGATCTGACTTGACAGACTTCAGTTATTGTGAGTATTATCTTCTGGAAATCTTAGATCTGGCAATGAAGAAATAAATAGTCAATAAATTACTATTTTGTAAAGACAAACTTTAAATCGTTTCTAATCACTGCTGTGGAAAGTAGATCAGTTACTCCATCTCCAGCGTGTCAGTGGGCGACGCTTAATGTTGTCTTAAAAAGTCGGCTATAAAGGACCGAAGTCTACAGTCTAAGCTATCGAGATAAACATGTTAATAAGGCGGACCTTACATTCTTCGCAGCTGCTCCGCTTTTTTAAAAAAAAAGTTTCTTTGCAATTAACTAACAAATTCTAATATCCTTGGTCGCTTATTTTCCTCTCTACATGCGAGATGTCTAATCCTCCGATGGACCGGGCCGTAGCCGTATTTACCAGGTGTTCCCGTCATTGCCAAAGTTGGTTCTATCTCCTTCGACCGACGACAGATGGGACCATGCGAGAATCCGTACGATCAGAGACCCGGGGGGAGGATGTGTGTGACCCTCTACTACTAAGCTAATAGCACCTGCGAGCAAGGTACGAAATTAGTCTGCACGGGTGGATATACTTCTATCGATCTATTCTATGTATAACAGTAACCGTCACGTGAGACTGTTTGGTCAATGGTTACTTTATTCCCATCAACAACAAAGGCGACGTGCTCAGTTCTCATCGAAGAGTTTACCTTTAATGACTCTGTACATGCTAATCGAGCAGTAAAACAACATGAAAATAGAGATGAGCACAGAGCAACAACTTTTATTTGGCTGAGAGGGGCTGCGTGAATACTGGACTTCACCGACAAATTACTGCTTTCAGCACACCACCTGGAGCATCAGTGATCAGTTGACGTTTACAATTTGCTTTCTGAACCCAAATAGTTAATCCGTTGAGCATTTTTTAAAAATTTATTCCCATCAGTAGTTATACTGGAGAAAGTGTGTGGATGTGCGCTAGAAACATTAAAATCACTGGAGATCAATATTAATAAACATCGTGGACAATCGTATGGCATGTCTCTATCATGTCAGGACATTACAATAGCCTTCAAAAGTGGATCAGTGATGCCAACAAACTTGCCGACTACATCTCTTTTGCGGCACATTCACCAAATTTGGTAGAGATTCAGTGTTATCTGCTGCCTTAACTTCTTCAGAATCCTGAATAAAATGCATTCACTTGCTGCTAAGTCCCTGCAACTGAAAACAAAGGAATTCTCAGTGTGGAAATGGTCAACAATTTGACAGTCCTGTCGGGCAGTCAACAAGAGCGTCACGTTTGAACTACAGGAATTTTTATGACAACTTGAAAGAACTTGCTGATGCAGAAGGCCAACCCCCAACTGCAAGAACAGAGGCATGCACTCAGTCTTGAACAACTGGAACAGAGAGCTCATTCCATGCTGCAAAGTCAGTTTCTCTCTTCAAAGTCAGACTAATGACTTGTTCACTGGAGGATTCCAATCACTTAGAGACCAATTTGACAAAATGAAAACAGCAAAACAATGCCTTCAATTTCTCAAACATACAAGTATAAAAACAAACGTGATAAGCAATGGAAACATCAAGCAGATGAGTTTGAAACATTCTCGGAATCTTCTAGTCAAAATTTCCAAGTAGAAACATTTTTGAAGATATTTAAAAAATTGAAATCATCACACGTGGAGCCACAAGCAGCTATCACAAGACCAGTTTTCTACAGGATTTTGCTACTGGAGATCGTGAAAAGCTGAGAAAGAATGTTGCTTGGATCAATAGAAAGTATAACGTAGAATATTTTTTAATGTTCAAATTCATGACCACAATCAGCATCAGTCTACTGGACACATGGATCTACAATTAAAAGCAAAATTATCAACTGAACTTTAAACATTTCGTTAAAACAAAGAAATTAATGCCACATTTCCAAATTTCATTGTTGCACTCGGAATTTTTTTAATTGTACGTGTGACCATGTGTGAAGGAAAGCATTTATTTTCTTAAATGAACCACATCAAAAATCTCTTTTGATGAAGAAAAATTGAACTGCCTGGCCATTATGACAATTGAAAGTGACATTTGCCAGAGTTTGAATTTTGCAGATATTTTTTGTATACTGGCTGAGCAGAAATATTGTATGAAAATATGGAGTTTTAAAGAAATAAATGGTACAGAGTTTATTTTATAGTATTTTACTATTTATATGCATCTTAAATGAGTTGCATGGGGGAGTCCCTGGAATTTTCAGTACCAGAGGCCCAAAAATCCTTAACCTGACTTTGGATGAGAGTTATCTATCATACACTGCAAATTATTTTTTGGTAGGAGATAGTGTTTTATTAACTGCCCTATTATTGTATTTGTGCTCCAAGTAAGTTGTCAATAATTCTGTGATAAGGCCTCTTTTGCAGTTAACAGACAGGCAATTTGATTTACAAAATAAATTACAATATACATCACAGGCTGTGTTAATTAATAATAATATAACACTCACACAGCCTTAAGAAATGTGAGAGAGAGAGAGAGAGATATTATATATATATATATATATATAGAATTAAAAAATGATAACAAAAGCTCGGTAGAGAATAGGCTGAATTCAAAAACCTCCTTTAGAGTATAAATGATGAGATGGCCAGAAAGTGATGACCTGATGCTGAACTTGACAAATGATCTAATTACTTATCAACAAGATCTAACCAGGGTTGGTAATTAGATTTGAAATGCCTGGATAATTGGGAGTCTATTAGTTCACAATAAGAAATAGATTACAGCATTACAGAGCAGGATAGTGTAAATTCTGGATGCAATAATAAACATCAATCATTCTTGCTGCATCCAAGGTCGAGAAGTTGCGGTTAAAAAATTAACCCTCCAAAAAGAGAAAAAGATTTACTTACATGTATAGTAATTAAAAATGAAAAAAAAAAATGTTTATTAATTATTTAAATCTTTATTTTCACCTTTTCTGTATCCTTTGATATACAGTGCAAATTTGTAAATAAATATAGAGAATAATCCAAGAATTATTTGGCATTTTAGTCAAACAATTTTTTTTGTTCCCATGGTAAAAAATACTTATTAAATTTATCTCTTGAACAATCCAACTAACAAGTAAATCTTAATTTTAAAAAGTTGCCCTTCTGAAACTGAGATGGAAATATGCTGACTAATGAGAAAGAAATTAGGTACGACCTTCATAGAAATCAAATATCTGATTCAGAACAGTGTTTACTGCAGAATTCATCTGCTCAAACATTTGTGGCATCTTCACCATCAGCTCAATGCTACCAATAACATCACTTTCATCATCAGCCCAACCAATCAACATCATCGTCATAATCATCATCAAATAAAGGTGGTGGTTTGGGTTTCATATCCTAAAAAGAAAAGGGGAAAAAAAATATTTTCTTGATCAAAATTATAATTTTTATTCAGTTTTAGAGAAGCCTGAGATGTCACAGAAATGCAAACATAAGAAAAAATGTACTTATATTGTTACCTGAAGGCTTGAGAAAATCAAATACACATATAAATGGTACTAATTCAAGTATTACGAGGGATACCCCAAAAGTAAAGATCCCTGTTTACTTTTTGAAGAATGGCAAGTGGTACAGTAACAAAAATCACACACAAGATTCTTTTATCTGTTCAGCCCCTGCTGTGTAAGTTGTTTTTCCTCCCTCCCCACCACAATCATAGGAAAACAGCCCAGCAGTTCAAAATGATGGCTAGCATTGACACACAATTAACCATAGAGCAGTTAACTAAATTTCACACAGCTAAACAGTTTGGCCAACCAAGGCTCTGCATCACCTGATGAGTGTGCACAGAGACGCATGTTTATACACGTACTGTAAGAGCACTGGTTTGTGAAAAGTGGAAAAACTAAACTCCAGCATCAGCTAACAACAACAGGTCCCTGATAACCTCAGTTGCTCTAAAATGTCTGTGTCATGGTTTCCACAGAGCAAACTACTTCCACTGAATGCATCAGCTGGACTGCACTTTCCCACCCTCTATGCAGACCTGACTTGGCACCCTCAGAATGCCAATCATCAATGGCTGCACAACAGAGACAAGTCACTTTACCATAACAGCATACCTGAGAAGGCACAGAATGCATAAGTGTTCTTGCAAAGTTTTTTTTTTCCTTTAGATTGTGAGTAGGAATAACAGTAGTACCTCTGTAGACTTGTCCACCAGCAGTTTAGGTGCTACTGCAGCATCAACATGTTCAGCTACACCAGGTGATTCACTGAAATCAGAATAATAAAGTGGCCAGATAAAAGTTTAGAGTCTGATGAAGGAAAGACCAGATCAATAACTACAAGTTGCTTGTTTTTTTTATTTCCAATCAATGTGCTTGTGTCACCTGAGAGGGGGGTCTCTGGAAGAAACTACTGACAGACAGTTGACTAAATATCAAGTAGTAGCCTTTTCTACCAACAGGTTATAAATTAACTCCCTGCTTTACAAAAGATTAAATCATTTTTAAAACCTGGTAGATGCACATTATTTTGATGAGTGGTTCTCTAAGCAAACTGCAAATATCGTACACTTCTGACACACCTCATAGCATTCATTAGAGCTTCAAATTTGCACAATTAAACAAGGAAACTGTCATTTAGGAGTTTCTGTCGTATATAAGCAAAGCATGAACGCACCTTTCATTCTCATTCCAGTCCAGCATGTCTGCAACAGCATCTGGCTGACTAGCTGATTCCTGATGTAATGCATTTCTTCCTCCATCTTTACTTTTCCGGTTATCATTCACACTTTGTTCTTCATCAGCCGCTGTTGACGAATGAGTTTCTAAAATAAATAAAATGCAAAATGTGAAAAAGAAAACAGTTGTGGTGTTGTGCACCTATGTTAACAACAGAAATATAACTTCTCTACATTGGAGAACACCACTGTCTGTCAGAGAGAGAGAGAGATGAGGAGATGGAGAGGTGGAGAGAGAGAGAGAGAGCAGGGTCATGAATATCTTCCAGAGTTTATTGCTTGATTCTGTTCTGCAAGGGACCTGGCACTTCTGACATCAGCAGGAATATCACTACCAGAACAAGGGATGTGCCAATTATCAGAATGGCCAATTAATCATTAATCAGCCAATTAGTACAATTCATAACAGAATTTTTGGCCCGCTCTGACTGGGAAGCCAGAAATGTGTTTGCGGTACAGAGTATCATCAAAAACGGATAAGTAAATAGGTCTAAAGGGCTGGCCCTTTTTCCCACTGGGACAGATATGTCCAAATTTTATTCAGTTTCCCAAAATCTTAAGAGAAATTTATTTTCCAATGAAAAGTAAAGAGTAAAAACAACCTGAAAAATTGTTCAGTCCATGTAATCTTTGGTAATTTGTGGTATATTGCAACATTCTGCCAATATCTTATTTTTATGATGGCTAAAACTTATTCAGCATTGAATATTAAATTATCATTAACAGGAAAAACACCTGTCATCAGACTTACAAGCACCGGGTATTAGCAATTTTACCAGGAAGTGAAAACCGTCCCCATCACAAACACTTGGCGAATGCTGAGAGTACTAACGGCTTAGAAAAGCCCAACATCCATTTTTTTAAATAAAACAAAAAGTTACCCTTGTTGACTTTTGTCTCGTCACCACTTGTAGTTTCCACAATGCTTTTTTCTCCTGATTTCACAGCTATCTCATCTTTGGCATCATCTATTGGCAGGGACTTAGCAGTTTTGTCTTGGGCAGGACTTGTCTGCACTAAATCAGATTCAGAAAAACCTTCTGCAATTCCTGAACAAAATTTAAAATAAGATTAAATATCTTCAAGAAATAAAAAAAAAAAAAAAGCTCATAAAACCACTGGTGCTTATAATCTCCCCTCTCTAGGAACTTGTTGGTATTTTTTTTCTGTAATTACTCCAAAGTTGGCAAGTTATGTATAAAAAAAAAACTTCAAGTCTTAAATTAACCATAGCTTTTGCACTTTAAATAATTTAAAGTGCAAAAGGTCACAAGAGACTTGTCATTTCTCTTCCATTAATATTTCAAGCCAAAACAAATTGGAGAGAACTCCAGATAGTAATTTTCCTAAGACATTTCAACATGAGACATTCTCTACAATGGAGTCTGGTTAGTGATATTGGCACAATTGTACTTTCCGTTGCACATGCTGAACTAATTACTGACACATGAAAAACTCATAATTTCTACAGTTAAGACTCAACAAATTTAGAAAGGTTTTGACATTCTTCAAGAAAAGAAAAAAAAAAAAAAATCAGAAATACCTCTCTGTTCTACTTCTTCATCAGTGTCAGTTCTCTCTTCCAGAACTTTCTCACTACCATCAGCATTGCTATCTCCACTCTCCTCCTCACTTTGTTCTACTAGCTTTAATGTTGTTGACTAGAGGGGAAAAAACGTAATTACAACAGAAGTTGAAGTAAAATGTACAAGGAAACAACATTACAGTGACAGTTAGCTTACAAAATTTCAACAGATTGCTTTTCAATCTGATAAAATGTTCTGGGTAGCACTGACCATTGTAGCCTTCGTTTCACATGGGCTAATTTTACCAGTCCAACTTCTTACCAGCAACATTTCTCATGCTTTCCAATAGTGAAGAGAGTTCTTCCATCAAAATATGGAATTTCTTCACCACCACCAGTCAAAGCAAGTGGTCAGTTTTGCACCAAGCCAGAACACAGGCACATTGTTCTGGTACACGTGCTACTCTAATCTCCGCTTCCAGAAGGCAGTTTTAACACTTTAATAGATTTGAAGCTTTGTTCTTTTGAACAGACTAGTTACTCTATAATTTATTACAAATTTCAAAAGATCAAGTACTGAACTGTGGCATGGTGCATCTCTTGGATTTCCTCAACTCTTCAGCAGTCAGATGCTTGTATGAGAAATACCAAATGCATTTCGTATGCACAAAAACACTCTTACTTTAATCTGTTCCTGTGTGTACAACACTACATCATTGCTCAACCTACCTTAATTATACCAAGGATGGTGGACAACACTTCACTTGCTGAATATGATTCTTCCACATCCAGCTCATCTCGTATACCGTGGAAAACTGCATTCATTATTTTCTTCACCTTCAAGTATAGATATAAGAAAAAGCTACTAACAAACTACTCTGAATAAGCATAAGACTTGAAGTGAATAATATAATCTGCGTATAATTACATAGACTGCTGTTAAATGTTTGAATATTTCAATAGTTATACCGAAACAAACAGTCCATATTTTTCATGTATCAATCAGTTTATAAAACTGAATTTTAAAATAATAACTGCTAACAATGTAACATGGAGATATTTTTTAAACAATTGCCAATCTGCGTTATCACTTGGAGTATATTTTCCCAGTTAACTTGCATCAAAGCAGAAATAATCAAAAGAGAGTGAACTCAGATTTTGACTAAGACCGCATATCTGGCTTCTTTGGTGCATTCTTAAATAAATGTTAAAAACGGCTTCAGTGTTTTGTAACAAAAGACAAATTTAGTTGAAAAGAACGCCTTGGTGAATAACCTCGCTTGTTATATCTACTGAGGCAGTTGCAATGCTTCCTGTCTGCTGCTCATTGTGCAACTGTCGACTCTCATCCTGAACTCGATCCAACTCATCATTAAGGTCATTTATTCTCTCTTCATATAGTTCTTTCATGTCTGTAGCTTGTGTGCGAAGGTTATCATACTGTAAAATAAAACAAATTTGTCCCATTAATTGAGATTCCTATTTATCTAAAATAGTTCCAACCTTAAAACAAACTCCAGCTACCAACAAATAGCAGAGGATTCAATCAACATATTACATCATTTGAAAAGACATTTAGATTAATAATCTCTATGTAACAGATTAAAATATACAGGAGACATTCAGATGAAATCCGGCTGAAATAGAATTTCCATAGTGGTATTCTTGGGTGGGTTTTATCTGAATGTCCCTAGTGTATACTTATTTCTGTCATTTGGCATTAAATTTCTAAATTCAAATTCAATCAAATTTCTTAGCTATATACTGAGACTTGCTAAATGTTAATAAAAAAGCAACAAAATATGAAAACCAAACAAACAAAATATCATTGCAAAAGTCTTCCTTATAGTATAGACATTATTTTAAATCATTCATTAGCTACACAGTTATAGTTCAACCCTGAACATACTAATATGCAAACATTTCAGTGTTCATTGCATTAAAGCAACTCAGAAATATAGATGCACAACTAAACTAAATTGTTTGAGCACAGAATTATGGAAAACGTAAGATGTTTTTGTAATGAATCCTGTAACTTCGGTTTAGAAAAATGGCTGTGCTTGGAAGTTGGAATGTGTTGCTGTTAACTCAACCAAAATTCAGAAAATAGTGGTAAAGATGGAACGTGCCTCCATATAGGCTAAAGAAAGAAATCAATGGAAACCATCCCAGTTCTAATTTATACAGGTTGAAACTTATTACAAACATTGATAATACATGTTCTTGTTGCTGCAAGTTACCACTTGAGGTAGCACATTCTATATCAGCCACAAATAAGCATGTTGTGAGTGTATATTATTAAATAATGAAACTGGTCATACTCCTTTCATCTGCTTCTGACATACACAATTTTTTTTGTTTTAATTTATAAACAATACAAAGTATAAGATCCCATGGTATTGGTGTCATTTGTTGGTATTGTTAGCACAAAAAAGAAAATAATTAAATATTTAAAAATGCCTGGAAGTCAACTCTCACCAAGCTAGTATGTGATACTAGCTGGAAAATTTGAGAATAGACAAACGGGTGAAAAGAAGCTATTTTGACAATGAGGATCAGGAATACTGCAGTAGTTACCTTTTCTTTCCACACTGCTAGCTCCTCCACTTGCTCCTGCAGGTTAACTACCTGCTTCAAGCTCTGTGTACCTGATGCCTTTGATGTTAGAAGCTGTAAAATGTTAAAGTTCTACATTATCCACAGGTCAAACAAATCATTATCATAGTTAATTAATTGAATATTAGAAAAAAGGAAATTCACACAGATGAAAGATGTAACAGTTTTGTCAATGTTACTTTTCCTTTTAGTATTTTTGCAGTCTCCCTTTTGTGCCAGATGGTGGTAGGAGATTTTAGAGAACTTTTGAGAACGGAAAGGAAATCTAAAGGAGAGATAAGTGTGTGATTTGGAACAGACTGACTGGATTCTTTATGTTGGTTGAGATCTGTGCAATAAACCTTGTAAACCTGAGGAGTTTTAATTGCCACATGCTGACTGCTTCAAAGCAGTGGCCAACACCTATCAATAGAAAGAGGAATCAAGGAGAGATATTTTTATGTTTAAACACATGGTGGCAGTGAAGAGGATCACAACAATAAGGAAAATAAGAACTAGGCACGCAAAGACCATCTCGGTTTTGACAGAGAAGAAATGTCACGACAGACTATCAAGATCTTTGAAATTTTGCGTTTAAAATACGTAGTGTTCAAACTCTTCAGTTGGCATTATCAACTTAACAGTCAACAAATATGCTCCTTCACAAAATGAGATCCTGTACATAAACTTCAACATAAAGGACAATGTCACTTTTATGATGCTGCAATGAGCCAACAACTTGTTACAGTCCTCCTCCTTAGTCGCAGGTGAAGGTCTGATACAGTTCAACTTGCACAAATGTCATGGTTCTTTAGCAAGTCAAAAGATTAATAAGGAGCAGCAGCAGAGAAAGTCTCAGCCTAGATAAACAAACCTGACACATTACTGACAAAGTAATTTCCACGATAGTTAATATTTGAAGTCAGAACTTGATGACAACAACTGCTCACTTCAATTTTCACTTTTAAAACTTCAATTTATTTCCAACATTAAAACAAAAAAATTCCAAAACAAAAACAAACATGAGTGAGCATCTGATGCAATGCATCACAACATTAAAACAACTCAAAATGGTATGGTCATTGCAAATGTAAAGCTGACATATTATACCTTTTGTTCCAAATCCTTGATTTTCTGTTCTAGCTCCACATTTTCTTCCTTCACAGTTTGTAGAGCTCGAGAATTCTTCTCTTCTGACAAAGCTACCATTTTGTCATACTTCTGCCATTCATCATTTAATTCCTCCTACATATGAAATAGATATAATAATAATAACACTCTTACAAATTCATTAAAAATTGAACTAATATGTTTGAAAATCATCTTTTAAAAGAGAAATTGAAATATTTTTAAAATGTACACTAAAGAAAAACGGTCTACAGAGAGCTTGTTGGTAGGTTTTGTAACACTGAAGTTTATTTTAGTTAAAAAAAAAATAAAAGCTAAATAAATCCGACGACTTATTTAAAGCCTCCAAGCAAAACAAACGCTTATTAGTACAATTCTTACAAATTGTTTCATCCTATGTCTAATAATTTATTCTTTTCATTTAAAATTATATTACTAAATGTTTTCTTTAATATCAATCAAAATGTCAGCAAATATATAACCATAGCTGGCATCTACTATTGGTAACTGTAGATAAGCAAAAAAATTTGTAACGAGTCTATGGGCCCAGAGAACTTAATTATTTCGAAAATCTATCACATTTCCCATGAAATATCTAAAATCCAAACAGGGTAAATCTAACTTTTTAAATCTTTCTTTATCTTTTAAGTGTTTAAAATCTGAAAACATTCCAGTAAATCTATGCTAAACTTTCTCTCTAATAAAACCAATATCTTTTTTCTCAAATAAGGATGCCATCCATACCCGTATAGCATATTCAAGATGTAGACAAACCAAGAATATAATCAAGAAATGAATTTTTTCTTGGTTTTGTTTGATGCTCTGGTTAATTAATACCAGCTGAATTACATTGTTCTTTTTCTATAAGATCTTTGTTAATAATAAACTACATCTCCCAATTCAGAGTATCTCCTTTAATAATGGTTTTAAATGTACAGTAGTGTCTCGGTTATCCGACTTCTGTTATCTGATATTCTGGTTTATCTGACATACCCACGTGACGTGAGGTATTTCAAGGCTAAAAGTGTCATAATTTATATTTGTAGTATAGAGATGCGTGTGCATTTGTTTTTGTCTGTCTCAGTCTGTCACTTTTCGCCACCAGAGTAAATTGTTTGTTCGTCTGCTCTAGTAATTTGTGTCATACAAACTGTGATCGTGATTTATTTTTCAAGTGAAAAGAGAAAAAAAAAGTGGTCCTTTTAATTGAGCAAAAACTTGAGGCGTTAAAAAGACTAGACAAAGGTGAGTCCATGGAAAGAATTACATCCGAACTTCATGTGGGGAGAGTTACTGTTAGTGTTAGCGATTGGAAGAGAAAAAGAAGCGAGTTTGAGAAGTTGTGCTCCAATCGAGCCTCTAATTATGAAATAAACACTAGAAAAACCATGAAGAAATGCAAATATAAAAAAGGTGAGTGAAGTTTTATTCTTACCATTCACACAGCAAAGAGACAAAGGCATGCCTATACCAGGCCCTAGACTGAAAGAGAAAGCTCTGATTTTCCAAAAGGAATTAAATGAAGGGGACCCTGATTTCATGGTTAGCGTAGGTTGGCTTGATCGCTGGAAAAAAACGATACGGAATAAAACAGCTCAATATTTGTGGGGAAAAATTATCAGCAAGTTCTGAGGAATTTCTTGAATTTAAAACAAAATTTCATCATCTTATCAAAAATGAAGGAGTATCAAGGGAGCAGATATATAACTGCGATGAAACTGGATTAAACTATAAAATGTTGCCTGCAAAAACTAGCTTCCCATCTTGAAGCTCCAGCTCCTGGGTATAAACGAAGTAAAGAAAGAGTGACTATTCTCGCTTGTAGTAACACTCCTGGTAACCATAAACTATGGCTCACATTTATTGGAAAGTCGCAAAAAACCAAAGGCTTTTAAAAACCTGGCTCCTGCTGCACTTCCGGTTTCTTATAGGAACCAGAAGAATGCATGGATGGATTCAGACATTTTCCGAAGCTGGTTTTTCAATGAATTTGTTCCATCAGTAGAAAGGTTTTTGAAATCACTATACCTGCCAAGGAAAGCAATCCTTCTCATCCTGACGAGGGCAAACCGAAAAGTGGTGACATTAGAGAAATTTTTCTTCCTCCTACTGTCACCTCATTGTGTCAGCCAATGGACCGGGGTGTTCTTCAAGCATTAAAGAAAAAATATCGCCGTAAGCCTTTAACTACACTTATTTATGTGATGGACAATGGAAATGGTATGCTACACTAAAAAAAATGAACCTTAAAGATGTTATTTACTGGATTGCACAATCATGGGATGAAATTGAACCACAAACCCTGGCAAGATCATGGAGAAAGTTATTTTCTGAAGATGAAAATGAACAAGAAATGCCTCAAGAAGATGGTGCTTCCTTTGTTACAAGAAATTCCAGACTGTGAGAAAGCAAATGACGATGACATACAGGAATGGATTGGATGCAGAAAGACTAGCAAGAAAAACTGACTGACAGTGACGTAATTGATATGGTGAATGGGAATGAGAAGGAAGAAGAAGAAAATGGCACTGAGACTGCGCTGGGACTAGACGAAACAGAAAAAATGAGTCATAGTGAAGGGTTCAAAGCCTTCGAGGGGGCACTGGCTTACGTAGAACAAGAGAAAGCAACTGCTACTGACGTCGTTATTGAGACAATGGCGCGACCTTGCCACAAGGAAGAGAAATAAAACAGTAAAGCAAACATTAATCACTAAATTTTTTAAATAATAACTTTTTCATTAACCATATTGTACAGTCATGCATTTGCTGTAATTACATGTAATTTAAAATGTGTTGTTCAATTAACTAAATGAATCTATTTTTTTAAAAATAGTTATGAATCTATTTCTGTAAAAATATCTATTACAGTACAAGTGGTTGTATAACGGTTACTGGACAGTATTAATAAACAAGATTTCAAACTTATACTGGACTTCCATTCAATTTGCATTTCTTTCATCCCGCATCCACTATTTTCGTATTATTCAACATTTTCGTTTATCTGACCACCTGTCGGTCCCGTTTATGTCGGATAATCAAGACTCTACTGTGCTTATTTTTGTTGTTAAAGATTGCATGAATGATTGAATCTATGAAATTATATCTGCCCTAACAAAGCATTAATATTTTAATTTGGAAGTGTGATGTGTAAAAACCACACTGATTTAAATCCTGTTAAGAAAGATCAGACCAAAATTTTTCAATAAGTGTACCTCTATACTAAGTCCTGAAGAATCATTTTGCCCTAAAAAGCGGGTGGCTCACTTAAACAAGTTCGATTATGGATGTTCAAATAAAACCCAGTTGAGATAGAATGCCTTAATGGTATCCTGCCAGGTTTCATCTGAATGTCCCTGGTGCTTTACTGAGATACATCCATTGAGAGATGTGTGTGCACTGACCTGTTCTGCAGTAGCTACATTCTTGGGTACCTTCTTAGACTGAAGCTTCTTCTTAAGAGCCTGTATCTCTTCCTGGAAGAAAAACAGAAGAAAAGGCCAAAAGAAAATGGGTTCTTGGTTTACCACGATTTTAACCATCTAGAATTCTACTCTCTCCGAATCAAGAAAATCAATCTGAGAAACGACTGTAGAGTTGTTTTTGAAACATTCACTTTAAAATGATGCAAATAATCTTTAAGTTAGATTTCCGAATGCAGACTCAAAATGTTTGTTTGCTTTGGCATTAATACAGACATTGGCACACATGGCATCCACCAGAGAAAACCTAGTTCATTTTCCCACAAGCAGAGATTAGCTGCATGCCTATTGCAGAAAGTACCTGGAGTTCTTCCTTTTTTTTTTAGATGTGGGAGGAAACCAGAAAGCCCGCTGGCTGGAAGAAAAGAAAACAGTGCTAGAGACGGAAAGCAAAGCAAGTCAGTGCCAACCAGAACACAGACTTGGGCTCTCAAGCTTAGCAGTCGCGGAGTCTGCCACTCGATCACTGCTCCACACATGCCAAAAAAAAAAAAAAAAAAAAATGCCCTTACTCAAGTGTCTGCTTACTTCAAACTGGCTTTTCATTTCTTCAGCCTCCTCTGCCAATTTTTCTCTTTCTTCTTGCATTTTTTTCTTTTTATCATTTAAACTCTGAAAATCCAAACAACAATGAAACAACTCATTAAAACAAACATCACTGGCATGTCATCAAAGCCCAGTAATTATCAGTAGTTTTCATTTGATCTAAGTGATTTATCAGAACTAACCATACTTCAATAAAGGAGTCTGCAGAATTTGTTTGCTATATTTACAGTCTAAGCTGTCATATATAAGACCAGTTGAAAAATTGATTTTGTTATGTAAACATGTGGACTGTCCAAAAGTTTGAACTAGTCATCCAAAAGCTCAGAATCCATGTGATTACAGAAATTCTACACAGAAAATTCATTTTCATCTATTTACTCATAAGAGAACAACAACAAATCTTTAAAGAATGGTTCAGCATCAGTCTACAAACAAAATCAAACAAGTTTGTTTAAATAAAAATTAAGATCCAATCAGGATAACATATAGATAAACCATGGTGTCTGAGTTACATACTTTTTCTAAGGCTTTGTTGTTGGCTTTCATATCAGCCAGTTCTTCCTCAAGTTGGCTCAGGTTACCTGCAATTTGCTTTCTCTGTTGCCGTTCTTCCTTCAGTGACTGGGCCATTTCAGATACTTTTTTCTCATTTTCTGTAAATGTTAAAGCAACATTTTTGTTTAGCATAGTCCTAGACAATGCTGGCAAAAGACAACAGGTATCAATCATTCTATCAATAAATAACTCAGATCTACCTATTCCCCTTATGTGTAGGTATTCATGCAATGGTATCACATTTCACTCCAAATAAAAACAAAACAAAACAATGATTATAGTAAAGAGTTGTACAACATATAAAGTCTTCACTACCCATAATATTTTGTTAAAAGTAAACAAACTAACTTGTAAAGTTTTAAGGCAAATTTCAGTCTGCTCATTGAAGGAAGACTCCATTAGATCTAAGTTATCACCTACCTTTTCTACTTTATTAAAAGAACTTTTATTATATTAAAAAAACAGGTCAGTGATTGCATTCCAAAGAAACACTGCTGAAGTTAAAGTGTGGGCTATAACTTACCTGCCTGAAGCACTTGAAGTCTATCTACTTCATCTCGTCTGCTACTGCGGTCATCCAAAGATGAGCCAAGCTGTTGGCGAAGCTCCATCTCTTTCTTGCGAATGCCAGAAAGTTCCATCTGAAAGCTGCTAAGAGCAGCTGTAGCCTCACTCAGGTTTGTGGTCAGTTGAACCTGTGGTCAATAACAAGAGGTAAGTCAAGACCTGAGGAAGTCTCAGTAAGATGTGCTGCCTAATTTGATTACTATTAGTAATCCTCCTACAATGATTCAGGTCAGCTAATTAAATGTATATAGTTAGGCAGTCATAGAATATACAACAATAATACATCTTGGACATGAGTTTATCTGGACAGTATACTAACCAGAATTCATCTGGTTAGAAAAGAGGAGACTGGAGTGCCCAGAGAGACAAACCCACATAGAACCAACTAGTACTGAAGAGCTAGAGAAAGAAGCCATATCACTACATGGCCAGGATATTTTAGCTAATTTCAATATGGATGTCTGTATCTTTAGTTGTAAGGTACAGAAACTTAAGATAATTTAAAATGGAATATACCATAAGAATAACGGAGATTTTTTTTAAAGCTTTTCAATGGCTAAAATAGGGTTTGCCCTTGTTTCTGCCCTGCTACCAGCCTTACATTAAAAATCTGGTGGTGGAAGAAAACAGGTGGTGGGACCAGTACAATGGTTATTGAAGTAGATGAAGTGATATAGCCCTTACCTTCTCCTGTTCCAGAGCCAACACTCTGGCCTGTGACTGAGCAGCAGTATTTTTAAATGTATCGTTACGTTGTTCTAGGAGAGAATGACTTTGCTCCACATACCTAAAAGAACAAGAAAAAATACTGAGCAACTGATGTCAAACTGGTTTACATCAGTAAAGAAAATGAACAACTGTATAGTGTTAAATTGTTGACATTTCCAAAAAAAGGTGTGTTAGAAATATAATTTAAAAGATTTTGTTTAATTGCATTCTAAACAATTAACAAAATCCATTTTAAAATCAATGTCTATTTACAATTGTATTCCTTTCATTGTTGATTTTTTTTTAATACTGTCTAAAGACAATTTTACATTTTTTTTTTTCAAATTCTAATATATTTTTCTTTGCTCCACAATATTAATATTGAGGTCACACTTATAACTGATTAGCCCTATGTGAAAGGGATGGATTCTTGGTTACAGCTACAAAGCACTGAAGAGCTAGGCCAAACCTTGTCTTCAGCAAGTCAAGATTCCACAATAGTCCTTCTGACCAGAAGTGGGAGGCAGGCATAAAACTCAGAAAAAACTAAAATAAGCAAGCTTTTTCCATGCTAAGAATCTTTAGGGCTATGTTGGGTGCCAAAATAAACACTGCCAAAATTGAGAAAACAGTTGAGATCGCTTCAGCACCTCAATCACCAACCTAACAACTGAAGCATCAAATAAAAATTCTGGGTATTGTTTTCTCCAGAGATGGAAATGTAAACTAGGCAATCCTAAAACTACTACAGAAATTTGCACAGCAAGAAACATGGAGAGCGTTAAACTCTCAACTCAGTCTCTCCAAATGTGAATGAGCTTGGCAGAGCTACCTTAACTCAGGTCTTCCTGTTGCTGTTGACAATTATATCTGTTAGACGGCTCTATCCCTGCTAACAAGCAAGTAGACAACTTACATTGTACTTCACTGGACAACACAATTTCTCACACCACCATCTTTTGCCCATGATCTGCTACAATACATAGCAAGTGATGTGCACAAATTTAAACTGTACCAGAACGTTTTTGGCTTTATTGCTAAAAAGAATGAGGATTGCCTGTTCAAGTTCCTTATGTTTTTGGCTCATTTGGAGTAGCTACATGGCTTTAGAGGAAGTTAAGTCCATTCCTACTGACTTGGTTTACCATGATTTCTTATACAAAACTTATAATCTGAGTATGCAATCAGTTCAGCCAGTATCGTTGACCAAGGTGCTTCTGTGGACCAATGGTAGATTAATGACACTGAAGGCCACATTGATAATGAAAACAAATTAGTTCTGCATATTTAACATGCAAGTTTTTGAAAATGTTGGAGTTCTAATTCTTGATTTCTGGACACTGATGTACACAACCCCAAAGAAAGATGATTGTTATCTTTAGTTCAGCTCAAATGGAATACAGAATCAGCTGGCCAGCTACCTCATACCACACATGAACTTTCACAAGGGTAGATAATCCTCAATTATAAACAATTATACAATGGTTGAATGTGGAACTGATACTGCCACAATACACACATTCTAATTTGCACATCAGTTAGAACTTCCTTCATAAATAAAAACTTTTGTGCAGCATGGTGTTCCAGTAGATAAGACTGAGCCTGACTGAATTCAATTCCTGCAGAGAACCGACTCAGTTTGGCGTATTCCATGGCATGGTTTCCTGTCTCGTTCTTCTTCACCAGCAGGCCATGTGGGTTTCTCCTGGTCACTCCAATTTCCTCACACATCTAAACAAAAACAAATATTTTTTAACAAAGAGTTCTAGTAAGGATTTCTCTGCCAAAGTTGGAAGTGCCAGGCCCCAAATGGCAGAATTGGCAGTGCCTCCTAATGGACAACTGTGGCACTATGCTTCCTCGAAAAGGAAACCTCTCTTTTAGGCATTAGTGTACATAAAAATAAATTTAAAAAAAAAAACCTTTTCACACCACCAGCATCAGACATTAATCCACCCAAAAAATGAGCCTGGCTTCTGAAGAAAAAAACGAATATACATACACAAGGGGCAGGCTGGTTACCAAAATGGCCAATTACTGGTTAATCAGCCAATTAATTGAATTCATAACTTTATAATCAAAATTAAAGATAAAAACCTGAATAATTGTGAAATTCATGTAAACTTTGATCATTTGTGTTATATTGCAAAATTCCACCAATATATCGTTTTGATGGAAGAAAAGAAACATCAAAGACACTGTCTATGAAAAATATTTAAAGGATGGTTGGAATCAGAGAAGACTACTGTGTGGACTGCCTGTACTTCACTGCATTATTAGTAGAATATTCTCTTGCAGTATGTGAAGTAGCATTTTTTTCTACAATAATAGATCTAAAACTTTGTTTTGATTATGGAATGTGTGTGTCTCTTACATATTCCAATGTAAGCAGCCAATATAACATTAAAGTCTGATTTTTGTGATATAGAAAGCCTCTCCATTGTTTTTCCCTAATCGTTCTTATTTTCTTCTTTTTTTTGGCAGTGGTGGTGTCTGTCTGTCTGTCTGTGTGCGTGTAACTCCCTTAGTGATATTATCTGTGATGACTGATCAGTAATTTTCCTTTAAAATATTAGCATGAGTAGAGATTAAGTTGCCAGGTTTTCTACAGGAAACCAAACTTGCAGAACCTCAAGAACTAAAACAAAATAAACACGGCTGACACACTGCCCCAGCATCAATCCTGGAAAGAGGAGGAGTCTGAAGAAATAATTGCTCTCCAAAAATACAAAATTTAATTGAAATTTGTGTGTATATAGACCAGTGGTTCCCAACCTTTTCAATAATATGCACACTTCAATGAGACAAACAATTCCACGGCACACCCAACTTTTTTCAGCTGAATTCGCTATAGTTATGGTCTTGCTAGAGAGGTTTACAACATAGTGCATACAACAGGCTAAATAAGGAACAAATGCACACCACAGAATACATTGTCTTCGACAGCGAGCACAGACAAGTTTACAAAATCTGCTCCACTCAACTCATTTCTAACCATTTGTAGCCCTAAATCTGTTCCACACACACCACTTGATTCAAGTGTCTGAATTTTGCCTTTTCACGTCATAAATTTCACATTTGTAATGATATTTTTAAAAATGTGATTTTTATTAAATAATTGAACTTGAATGGATCAGAGCAAAACAAAGTAGAATTAATAGCAACTTACTGGGTTAGTGGGAAACCTGACCCTGCTGGTAAACGCAGAGACTTTTGATCTAGGGAGGAATCGATGAGAGAGCCACCCGCAAATCTTGCTCCACTGACAAGCACTCCCACCTGCTGTATTTTTATGTGTCAGTGTTGAAAATGCTGGCTCGCAGAGGTATGTTGTAGGAAACAGCAAGAGTACAGCAATAGCATGGTCAGAGATCATCGGATATTCATGTAATGCAGTCAGCCAAAACACATCCAAAGACACCTTTCCAAACTTCAGCTTCATTGTGCAATAAATCCATAGCTCTGCATGCTGCTGCTCTTTTTTTAATGTCAGCTTTTGTGATGAATCAGAAGAAAGTTAACTAAATGTATCATGTACTCAGCATTCAAACTTCTCTTGCAGCATTTTGAGATGTCTGAATATGAGGCTGTGCACCTTGACAGCTGCATCTGTTGCTGACGATGTTAGCGGAAGCATCTCAAGTGAACCCCATGCCAGTCTCTTGCCAAAGGCCCAGTTTTGACCTGAAACCTTGAAGTTTATCTGTGATGGTCAGGATAGTTTCATTCTTCTGCTGCATTTCAGTATTCAGCTCATTCAGATGGCTGAAAATGTCTAAGAGATACGCAAGCTTAGCCCACCAGAATTATCAGACAGTAACTCTCTATAGGGCAGTTCATGCATTGTTGAAAACTGTCAGTTCTTCTCAGAGCTCATGAACACAAGAGAGAACCTTATGTTAAAGAAAAATCTGATGCTCAGCCCCCATCTCTGCATACGAAATAGTGAACAAACGTGATTTCAATGGCCATAATTTAATGTAATTCATGGTTTTCTCTAATACTGCAACTAACTCTGATGGCAGGTTTTTGGCTACAAGAGCTTCTTGGTGGAGGATACAATGGTTGGTATGAATGTCAGGATTTTACTCTTTCACCTTACTGACAAATCCTTGGATTTTCCATGTCATGGAGGCTGATCCATCAGTGCAAATGCTACAACACATGGCCCAGATTAATTTGCTTTCCTTCAAGTATCTGTTACTCGAAATAATTCATCACCAGTTGCATGATTCAGTAGCTCCTTACAAAATAAAAAATTCTCCTGAATGGAGTTCCCATCAATATACCAAACATTGGCTAGCAGATGGCAGTATCCACTTATATCGGTGGACTCATCAATCTGCAAAGCAAACTTCTCACTAGTCACTAATTTCTCTTGCAGCGCCTCCTCGATATCAGCTGACATGTCATCAATTCACTGTTTAGCTGTAGTATTAGAGAATGAAATTTTATCGATCTCTTTTGTGCATCAGCCCTCTAACATCACACCTACAATTTTTTTTTTTTACATGCAAGCATGATTAAGGTTTTTGAAATGGTAAAGGGGCTTCTTTGATTTTACAAGCTCAGCCACCAGGTAACCAGCCTCTTGAGCTCTATCCGATACTCCCACACTCCTCAAACATTGGGTCTCTTTCGTGTTTTGTTCTTTAAAGTACTTGAAATACTGAATGTCTTTGTTTGCAAGAGATGGATGTTTTGTCAGCAAATGGCATTTTAACTTACTTGGTACCATCACAGCAATAGTCAACTTCTCTCTGCAGATGAGGCATTCAGGTAAGGGGCAAGCAGCATCTCCTGTCCATGAAAATCCAAAGACCAGATAGCTCTCATTATACTATCTATGAGCAGATTCTTGTTTTTATTTCTTGGAGTTCAGATGCTTCATCAACGATTGAATAAGCAGGGAAAATGTCTCTTTTGACAACAAACTTATCCATTTCTTCTTAGATCAGGGTATATAAAATAGATCCAGCAAAAAATATGGATATGGTCAATTTGCATTTAGAATATTTGTGTTTTAGAAATGAAAGACCAATACCTCACATTTAACCCTTTGAACCTTGAGCTCCTGAGTAGTTGGAACAGCAAAGATTTCCAAGAAACTGGCTATTTTGATCCACCATTTGCAAACAACTAGTCTAATGCCATTAGTAACGAGTGTGCTCATTATTGGCCAATAGAGTTATTTACATTTACCATGTACTAAATCCTTAAAATATTGAGGTAATTGGATATTGTAGATGTTTCTAGTACCCTGAAATACAGGGGTTACAGATTCTAAGGGTTAGAGTATTTGATGATTAATTTTCACGAGTTTTATGAGTTGTAATTTTGGTTGGATTAAATATAGTTTAAGATGAAACAATGCTTGTTTTACATTTATTTTTATCACCTTTGTACAAAATTTCATGGCACATCAGTTGGTAACCACTAATATAGACTATACGTGCACGTGTGTGTGTGTGTGTGGAGGGGGTGTATGTTGATCAAATGGCTACCTATGGGATTTACCATCTTTGCCCCCCTTCCTCAAACTCAAGCCAGGTTGATGTCCGTGGTTGTGCGTTAATCTAGATGAACTGACTTGTTGATAAAACTTGGCACAATATGAAAAAAAAAGAGCAATATTCCAGTCCTTTCTGACTGAAAACAAATTAATGTTTTCTATTTGCTGTTACAAAGCTTCATAATCAACCGATTGATTAATTGCCAAAATGGACGATTACCAATTGTCTACCAATTAAACATTATGTCGCGCCACCCTAATCATTCTGCCAGCCTTGCTTTAAATACAATTACATGCAGTCCTCAGAAAACAACAAATCAAAATGTACATTTGTAAGCAAGGCTTTCTTTCACTGCACGCAATAATTAGGTCTAAGAACAATGACCTTGACACATACTGTGTTGACCTGCTTACAAACAAAAGACAAAAATAAACTAGAAAATGAGCCTTACTTTTGACTCCTCTGAAGTAGTTCTGCAATCTTTTCATTTTGTGATTCTATTTTGCTGCTTTTTTCCATTAATTCTTCCTTCAGTCGCTCTTTCTCCTGCAAAGATGATTACATACTAACTTGTCAATTGCTGCCTTATTGTCAAGATTAACCAGTAAATGATTAAATAGAAATTTATCTTACCAGAACAATTCTCTGAATGTTGTGCATGACAATACCAGCCTCCATTGGTACCTTATTTTGTAATGCAGTACTGCCTGAATTTCCCATGTGATCCAGCTATTGAAAGTAAAACAACTGCTATTAAATATGACTAACAACTCAATAAGCAATTTATTACTTTTTAAAAGGCAACAAGCAACAGATGTATAAATGTATCTCCTTTTCATTTATACACCAAATAACTAGTACAGAATTGTTTACCTAAATAGTTCAAAGGCTACAAGTAAATAATATTAGTTTTATAGAGCTCAGTTTCATTTATATCTGCTACTTTTCTAAATAAGTTAAAAAGTAATTTTGCAACACTCTTTAATAAAAGCCAGTATCAAAGTTAGTCAGTTAAGACAGTCACAGTCTATCAACTAAAATCCAAAGAAAAAATCAGAAGCATCATAATTTCTCTTCAGTTCCTTATTTCTGGTTTTTCATCACACAAAGGCTGCTACATCATAATTAACCAAAATTTTAAAAACCCATTAAAATAAAAAAACAGTGTAAAGAAATTGTCTGAAAAGCTAAGCAATGCCCAATAATTTTTATAATTAATAATTCTTAACAGTTTTATTCATCTTCAGCTGTTTCAATATAATTTGGTATTTCTGCTTCATCCCACTCTCCCCCCCATCTCTCTCTCTCTCTCACACACACACACACAAAATGAAGCATCTTCCTTTCTCTCTGTCTTTCTTCTTATCTACATTCTTCTTCATTTGAATAGATCTTTACTCTGTAGTAAATTTGAAAAGCAGAGTTCCCAAACCTTAAAATGAAAACTAAAACATGGCACTGCACTGAAGACACATCATTTTCTAATCAATCTTGGGAGCTCTGCTAATCATGAGAGACTGCCTATTTCTTTCCACACAAAGCCTCTCACCTTTTCAAGAACCCTGTCTATCTTGTCCGTCACCTTACTCATCACTAATCGCACTTCAGTGTTCTGCTGCCGAGTTTCTGAGAGAATGACTGGTGCATGCAAGTCAGCTGTGCCAACTGACGCAATAGATGAGCCTAAAATTAAACAGCCAAAATAGTCACCAATGTTGAACATCATTCTCTGACATCCTTTTTTGTTTTCTTTAAATACAAGTTTTGAAACAATAAGTTTTATGAATTTAAGTACAATCATTTTTATTCTTTAAAAACAAAAGTACTTTCACATTTACCTGGAAATGGCTGCTGCGGATACAGTTGGTTATACAGCGGCTGCTGGGACTGTGTATTTGGGTAGCCATAAGGAGGGTGATAAGGTGACTATAATAAATATATGTAAAACTTTTTTTTTTAATTTTAAGCATTTAACTGAATTGCTTACTATAAGAACAGTATCTCTCTCTTAATCAATCAAAACTATGGGGATAAAATCATTTTGGAAAAGTTATATCCCATTACTATGAAATAAACTTCACGTGTGGCAAGGATGTGGTGTAAAGTTGTCTCACAGAATGTTTAAAGATTTCTGTGATTTTGTTGAATTACAGGTGTGGTACAGAATTTTAAAAAAAATTCTACATGTTAACTGGTCCACATATGGCAGATGGGGGCCCACGCTTTAACATGGTTGGAATGGAGTGGTTGTGAATGGGCTGCCTCTAACCCTACTACCAGCTACTATTCTGAAGGTTTCCTCATGTATTTTTCATATGTCTACATCCAAACTTCAACCTTGATTTTTTTTCTTTTTCCAGACTGATAATTATGAGGGATACGCTGCTGTTATGCTAGGCATCTCAAATTTAAAAACAATTCAGCTTGTTTACATACACCTGTTTTAAACTTTTATGGGAAAACCAGCAGAATTATAAATTGAATGATATCAATAATAAATTACAGCCAAGTGTTAATCTTTGGTCTTTCTTGCAACCTTACTTCAAAACTGTAACATATTTAGAGTTTTGAGAAAGAGATCAGAGACAACAATAATACACCGTGTGGAGTTTTCACACCCTACCTGAATTGGATGCTGCTGTAGCGGCTGCATTTGTGTAGGGGGCTGATACAAAGTCAGCTGCTGAGAGGCTGGAAGAGAAGCAGGAATATGCACCAGTTATGAACAAATATTGATAGTTAATTCACACTTGTTTTCACTAGTTTTAACCCTGGTAACACAGAAACCATGGATACTTCGTTTTACACCATAAGCCAGCAGTTTTAAAAGCAGCTTAAAAATTCAGTCACTGAGTCTACTCACAACTTAGCTAATTAAGGATCTTGATAATTATTTTGATAGTTTAAAAAATTTAAGAAATTTTTTTGGAGAGTTCACATGTTACATGATAGCTAACTTTTACAATTTATTTTCCCAGTTTTGGTAAAATTGTTATACAGAAACAAATTAATCTTGACCAAGGGTTCCTGCATTTCATTCAAATAAATCTATCAATCAGATTGTACAATACAGATTCTCCTGAATGCAAAGTAATCAATTTGAAAATTCAAGGTCATTGTCTGCTTTTGTATTTATACTCCCAGCTATTAAATAAAAATCATCTCACACCTTGACCACTGCTCAAAAGCCCTATAACTGTACCTAGGTAACTTGCTTGGTCACCAAGACTAACACCCACTCCCACAAGCCTCCCTCTTCTAGCTCCATGCTATGAGCTGTCTTTCAAATCTCAATGCCTGAACAGATTGCACACAATGAATAATAAGCTGTTTCCAATTTTACAAAACCATCAACACAATCAATTTTGTTTCTTACCACAACAATATTACACACAGTAACTCAAGAAACATCAATTAGTTTGAAAATGTGCTAATATTTACAATACCAAAAAGGAAATCATACACTTGATGGCGAAAATTTGTGGCCCTCACAGCTCACTTTGAAAAACGCTGTAGTAGAGTACCGATGAGACACTTTATTTACATATGGTAAAGCCATAAAGAATTAACAAATACATTGTGTACCAGTCTATGAGAGATTCTTATTAGAAAAAAAAATAACTCATTACTTTCAGATGTTTAATTTTCTTTTGCTGAATTTGTTCTACAGTCCTATTGAGACTCCTCAAATATATCAAATTCAATGGACCAATTTCTGAAGCATCTTTAACTTCCAAATCAAATCAATGGTATGCACAGGTTAGCAAAAAATTCACTTATGAATGGCAGTGGTTCATCATCAAGTGCTGTATCATCAGATGCGCACTCAAGCTTTTTTTATACTCTTCACTCCACAGGACAGAGTTCACAATATCTAAGTCATTAAGTTCTTTGTTTATTGGTTCCGCATAATCAACATGAACCCAGATGTCTGACAATTTGATTTTAGCGTGGCTTGGACAATGCCACCTGCAGAGGGCTCCAAATAATGCATTGTGATTGGCTATGTCCTTCTCATCTTCCTCCTCTTGAAAAGAATTAGCATTTTACTCAGAATTATCTAAGGAATCTCCCAACCCTTTCATAAAGCACTTTTCAATCTACTCGGCATTGCAAGAATTGGCAATCAAGTGAATCATTTCTTTCACATTAAATGACTTGAGAAAGTGAGGAGACTTTGTCCTGCACTACAATCTTGCAGATTAATTCTCATCAGTACACACACTTTAGATTGCAAATGAGACCCATATCCATAGACTAGAGTTTTGAGGTGATGTTAGGCAGCAGAAAAGCAAATCTAATTTTCCTATCCCTGGTCTGCATCTTGTCCATAGGAGAATGCACAGAACAGTTGGCCATCAACAGGAGAGCTTTCAAAGGAATTTTTTGTTGATGCATGTAGTTATTCATTTCTGGTGCTAAGTAATTGAAAAACCAATCTTTCATAAGAACATGTCATCCATGCATTCAAACTGCACCTGTAGATCACTGGCAGATAATATGGTACATGTGCTTCATGGTGTGAGGATTAGCCGACTTCCCTACAACAGATGGGGAAATTTACAACTTCCAGTCTTAATAGTAGTCACAAAGATTGTAAAACATGACTTCATTTGCTTGTAGTTCTCTACCTGTTTGTCCTGTGAGTCACATCTGGAAGCAACTTGCAAAACAGTCCTGCCTAATTCAATGACAAATCCTCCATCAGCAATTATTTTTCTAAATTCAAGTATCCAGGTAGTAGATACAGTATCTGCATCTGCTGATTGCTGTTCCCTCACATTTCATGTCGGTTGCTTCATGTGGTGCCATTTTTGCCAATGCAAAAGCCATCATCACTTGCCTTAAATTTCCATTCTCCTTTCTCTTCTGCTAGCTTCACCTTAGGTGTGCTGCTATTTAAACCAGGTATGTTGCATTGTCGATCAATGATTCTGATTCAATGAATTTTCTTCCATTTCAGTTCCTCGTCACAGAACATGCTGCCTGCAAATCACACAATCCCAACTCATCTTTCATCCAGCCTTGCTAAGTTCAACTAGGAACACACCAAGCAAATCAAGACATTTTAACTTGAGATTCACCTGCTTTCAATCTTCCTACAGAATCCAGCTTTTCCTGGACACTGCATGCCTTCTGTTTTAATTCCCTTTTTTCATCATACTAGCAAATACTGGCAAGTACATAGCAGTCTCACCAAGTTGCATCACTCACCTATCACATCAACACCTAAGTATCAAAGAGCGAAACATGTTGCAGGCAATGATATCTGAAGCACATTATAAAAGAAGTCTGCAGAGAGGGAGTAATAAATACTACTAAAACAAAATTTGCTTGTAATATTTGAAGAGTCCTCCCCACTCAAGTCAGATGTGCTAGGCCTCAAAGATCTTTGGATCAGGCAGAGAGTGTAAACAGTAAGTGTTGAATTCCTTTGATGGCTAACCATAACACAAGGCAATCTTAACACTGTCGTACTCTCGCTGTGAAGGTCTGCCAAGCAGGAACTCCCACAAGCTACTGAAACCAGAGGAAAATGAATGGTAATCCAACTGGTTTGGAGGACATAAATCTGGTTGGTCATGACTTCTCTTCAGCATATGGAAACAGAGCTGATCTAAAGCAGACTTCCCATTTTCTGATTTTATCTGAGACTTTAGTTTGCCATGACTTACGTGAAGTGAACAATAGTTGCTGAGAGAGGGCAGGAACTTCGGAATGACCAATCACTGGCATTGTGACTGGCTTTGCTGGAAGAACTGGTTTAGACTGAGGGAAAGATTCTTTGATTGTTTGTGCACCAGCAGACTCCTGTGGAGAGAGATAGAGAGAGAGAGAGAGGGGGAGATGGAGAGAGAGAAAACAATGAAGATAAATAATAGAATAATTAAATGACTAAAGGCTAGAAAAAATAACATCAGAACATTCATCGGCAGAACAAATAGAAAAACTGACAATTTGTGTGTTCAAAAAGGAAAAAAAGTTTATATAATGAAGTAGAACAATATTCTTTAACAGATTAGATTTAGAAAAAAATTTCAGAAAGACAAGTAACATCCAGGATGATGAGTAAAGAATGGAATTTTCTAGTTTATTCACCTGAGACGAGATGGAAGTGCTCCTCTAAGACAACATTCTATGATTTCTGTAGGCTTTTTATTATTTTAAATACTTAGTCAGAATTTATTTAGTAAGATTTTTCTGATATAGAACTGGCTTTGTCCAGCCTTGTGCAGGTGAAGATATGATTACATTCTGGAATAAATGAAGTTCCAATGGACAACAAAAGCCAGATCCTGAAATTCACCTACATACATTGTTGAAAGCACTGAAGCAGTTTGAAAATCAATGTGACACTAAAGCTTACGGCCATGAGCTCCTCATCACTGTCCACCTGATTGGATGTTCCAGCCATCATAGGTAACATCGGCTGACCCATCTTTGCCATGCGGGAGATTAACTTAGCTTTATCAGTCTTTGGAGACTAAAACAGAAAATATAAAGTTTTATTACACTATGGGAAAAGAAATTTTGCTAAAGAAACCAAAGATGCAAAATTAAGCAGTTAATGCTTCATCAGTTTTGAAAAACATTTCTGGTGGATACCATAATATCTATGTGAAAACTTAGTTTATGTATTCATTTCTCAAACCATATCTATATTAGCTCCATATCTTTAAAATAGATGTAACCTGCATTTTAATTATGGAACATCAAAAAACTTCTGAATTTTAACAGCAATGAAGTTTTTTAACACACAGACCTCACTTACTCTATAACTAAAAACTATTTTTGTAATAACTCACCTACAACATAGATTGAGAACTTCAGTAAATTTAAATGTCCAATATTTTTTCCAGTGTGCATGTGATATCTTAGCTCTTTTGTCAAAATGACCAAAAAACAGCTCTCACAACATGGTGCTGTGACATAATTGTGCAAGATGGTATTTGTACTTGAGTTCTGTTATCATTTTTGTTTCATATTTTCATTTCAATCAAGATTTTGTCTCCAAAGTAATCAATACAAGTAATTTAAATAAGAATGTGAAGCTATTGGAAATGTGACAGTTACAGAAAGGTTAGTTTACACATTTCCCATCACCTCATTAGCAGTAAATACATAATAAAACTACATCTTGGCAATCTTTCTCTGTCATTATCAACACAGTACTGAAGAGAACATTTTTGTTAATTAGATTTTGTAGTAGCTGTTTTACAGTAAGGATTTCTATTTTTAAATTGCACAAGTGGCCTGAACTTGATTTGAATCCACAACCTATTGATTGCTAAGTTTTTTCTACCAATGCTTTAACCCAATTTGATAATTTGTGACTAAGACAGAAACCAAATTATAAATAGTAGCAATATATATGCTAAAGATGTATGAACATTCAAGGTTCCTATAGCTTTAAACAAACAATCATCAAAGTCTTTTAGACTATAAGCCAATGTTCTTTTCTTAATAGTTATTTTTATTATCTTTTACATTTCTTTCACCTGGGACATCTGTTCAGTCAACGACTTGGATCGACTCTTGACATTCTCATCCCTAGCTGCCATATCATTCTGAGATTCAGAAGCTGGTAGTGGAGGAGTTGGGGATGGAGAAATCTGGGCAGGGTCTCCTTTAGCAAGTTTCACCTGAGTAAAAACATTGAGATTAAACAGCTCAGAGTAAAAAAAAATATCTAAACAGAAAATCCTGATAAATTTTATTATATACACATCTTTCTGAAGTAAAAAAAATAAAAAATAATAATAATAATTCCTTAATAATCTAGTCATTCTAGAGCAGATTTCTTTAAATATTTGCTTATTAATTTTATTTATAAATTTCTTCTGCTACTCTTATTATATCCCTTTTTTAAGTTTAAATTTAAGAACTAAAAGGCATGTTTTTTTGCCACATAAATGACAGCTTTAGATGTACTTATTAATGTCCATAAAACTGAAAAATAAAATTATAAATGGATTATCTTCCACTCGTTGGTTTCCAAGTCTTTTAAACAGTTAATCATTAACTTGTCCAATGGATACACACAGCATTTACCTGCAAAAGTTACTGTGTACTCAGATTTTTTTTTTCATGACTGAGGTGTGTTGACTTTGTCAGGTTGTACATAAAGATTAAAACCCTTGATAAATTCCAATTAAATCAGGAACTGATTCCAGAAATATTATGCAACAACAACAACAAAACTAAATTTTTAAAGTATATTTTTATTTATCAAAAATATAAATTAAGCTGATTTTAATTTTGTATCTGCAGTAATGGTCAACAAATATAATTCAGCATGAAAAAACCCAAGGTGAAAATTAACAGATTATTCACAGTCAGCATTAGCATTGTAATATTTATTATAAATGTTGCTTTTAAAAATGTGGGAAAGCTGTGCGCATTCATATTTTTGACACATTTCCCTTTTGATGTCTAAAATAAATTATTCACTGCCTTACTTACCTGTCAGTAAACCGGCAAAATCACAGAAAAGGCATTTTTTATGTATCAGCAAAAAAACAAAAAAATTATTTATTTTAAGACTAAAAGAATGGAAAATATTACTTACAAACAGAAAATTTATCAAGCACCGAAGTTTTATTCTGATGCGAAAAATAAAGTTTAAAACAGTTGATACTGTCTTCATTTTATGAATATATCAGTCATAGTGAAATCTACTCATTCCAAAACTGAATGATGCTGAAATAGACGAGAAAGCAAATGCATAGTAGTGGATTTCTAATTTCAAACTATGGAACAATGAAACGAAAAAGAATAAAATTCTTGGACTTTTAGATCTCATTCAAAGATGCACTCTGCAGATTTAAATAATCTAACTAATTGCCTCGCAACAGCCAGCTAAACAAAACTCACCCGCACAATTTCTATCTCAAAAATTAGGGTGGAATCTGGAGGAACCTTGTCTCCCATCCCCTTCTGGCCGTATGCCAAGCTGGGTGGGACCACCAGCAGCCTCCTAGATGACTTCTTCATGTTGATAATCCCCAAGTCCCAACCCTGAAAAGAATTTTTTAAAATAACATTTACAACTGAATTTACAATGCAAAATGCTAATGAAATTTTCAAAATAATTCATTCATTCTTTCTTTTTTTTTTAAAAAAAAATTATTTAATTGAAATTACAAAATTACAATGATAGTAGGAGTCAACTTCAGGCACCAGACATATTGCTCCCAGTTACTTTTATCCTAGACATTTTGCTACTACATCATATTGCTACCAGTTTTTACTTCAGGAACTCATGATTTTTTTTTTGCTTTTTTTTACACCGTAATTTGGAGTATAAAACACCGAGAGTGTACTGGAAGTTTTTGGTATAAAAACAACTTTTAATGTTTCCTTTTATGTTTTCTGCATTACTGCTTTTCACTATTCATCAATCATATTTGTGTGTTTATACATATACATATTTATATGTTTAACAGTACAAATACATATATGTATAAACACATAATGGAACCATGTTTGAAGACAAAATACTGACTGCTTTTGACTACAAAAATAAATATGACTGACTTTATTCCAGGTCTTGGGTAGTTATCGTTTGTACGTCAAAGAGCGGGCATCTTACTACTCTGGCCTCCGAATTCTGTAAATAACCCATTTTTGTACCCCTCTTCAGTTATGTCTTGATTAATCACTTCGTGTAATGGGAAAAATTTGATGACTTCAACTACATCGATGAGAAACATAAAACAAAGGTCAATGATTCAAAGCAATATTGGATGTGCAAAAAGCATGCTTGTAATGCAAGGGTGCATAGCTGTACAGGTGATGAAGAACAAGATCGGTAAGAGTGTAGGTGAGCACAATCATGCTACTACAGCTGCAAAAGTAAAGGCTAAGAAAACAATTGCTGATATGAAAATAGAACCAATTGGCTCATAAAATGCTCCTCAATCTGTCATTTCCAAGGCAACCACTAATTTTAATGAACATGCTTTGGCAGAATTTCCATTTACCTCTTCAATGAATCACAATATTCAACATTGGCAGCAGGAAGAAAAAATGCTCCTACTGTTCCTAACAAATATAGCAAACTTGGCTGTGGTGATCAGTTTCTGAGGTCTGATAGCGTTGAAGATTAGTCTAACCAAATTTTGATGTTTGCAACAGATGCTGGTTTGGATGATTTGAACCTGCACATTCAAACTGACACCACCAGTTTTCCACAACTTTTCACTTTGCTTCCTGACAGAGTGCAAGCCACTTATGATCAATTATTTGCCAAACTGAAAGAACTACAATCTAACACAAGATCACCTTGATAATGGATTTTGAAAAATCTGCTGTCAACAGTTTCTCTACCAATTTCCCTGGTGCATCAGTAGCATGTTGCTTGTTCCATCTTTCACAGAATGTTTACAAGAAGGTAGTTGACAGGCCTTAAGCTAAGATGCCATCAAGATGATGAGTCTAATATAAAAATTAGATGTTTCCCTGCACTTGCTTTCCTTCCTGTTAGTGATGTCATGGATGGTTTTGAGGAGCTTGTGGTCAATGATGATCTTCCCCAAGAAATTGTTTCATACTTTGAGACTTATTACACTGGAGGAGCGAGGTCGTCGTCAGAGGAAAAGACGTATTGAACCTGTGTTCCCCATTGCTTCCTGGAACTTTCATGCCCACACTGAAAATGGCATGCTATGTACAAATAACAACACTGAAGGGTTTCACAGTGCCCTTCGAAGTCCATCCCAACAGTTGGACCTTGATTACTGCTTTGAAAAGGGGAGGCGGCCTTGGCTAGGACCAAATTGGTACAACATAGCCGTAGAAACACTGACCCTGAAATAAAAACTGGTAGCGAAATGTCTAGGAGCAAGATGTCTGATAGTGAAAATCCCTAGAAGTCTCAAATGCAGCATTCTGCTGGCATTGTGAAATCATTACCATTGAAGTCAAGGTTAATAAAAGTTATCCTCGTAAAACCTGACCCTGTTCATCAGGATGTCAACAGGAAAAGTTCCCCAAAAATTGTGTAAGAGGTGGTGTTTAAAACTTTTAAAAAGCGTGACATATTAAATACCATAGTTACACCACAAACATTCCATAATAAAATTCCACTAAAAAAAAAAAGAGAACAAAAAACTGAATACATCATATTTTTTTTTAAAAATAGAAAAAATAATATTTTAAAACCTGTTTAAAAAGTAAAAAGACTACAACAACAACAACAACAACAGAAAACCTGATACTTAGTATATAAATTTATGCAGCTAAAGTTATGGACAACAAAAGTAATTAAAGAAAATCAACCAAGAAATGTCTTCACAAACAAATAATGAAACCCATAAAAACATCGGGTATGTTATCTTGCACAGTTGAAACAACCAAAGGCCATTTATGCAAGCTTCCTGAGAGGTTAGCTATAGCATTGCCGTTTAATTTAGCACAAGTTTAAATTAATGATGTGTGTAAGTTGTTACAAATAACAAAATGGTTTTGCAGGTAAACTGCATTAATTATTTATTTAGTGTTTTAATGACAATAAAAACAATTAAATTATCACAATGAAGAATCTCTTTGTATCTTGTGTAAAAGAATACACAGCTAAAAAAGGGAAATGATTAACAAATGCAGAGATGTTTTAATGTATCACATCGAAACAACCTACTCAACACTAGTTTTAAAAAAGGGAGGTTTATTTCCTGCATTTAATATGAAAGGATTTTACTCCAAAGTTAACATCCAGAGAACAAAGAATAGAAAATTCACCTGGCCTACTAATGAGTTTAAAAGACCTTCTCAATGATTTGCACTGAAATACGTAAGAAAAACAGATGTTTAGTTGTTAAATTAGATATCAACAATTTTAAGGTGTTTACCTTGATGACTTTCCCACGACCAAGTTTAAAACGAAAAAGCTTATCTGCATTAACGTTGCTGTCAAATACCTGTAAAAATAAAAGGCTCTTGATTATTCCATTCAACACTAATTGAACATCTTTCAAGGCTGACACCAAATTAAAGGAAAGTAATCTCTCTGTTAAACAACATTAATCCAATGTGTCCTTAAATTTTTTTCTAAAATCATTAATGTAAGCTGAAATAAAGAAAATGTTAAAACCAAGTTTACATTATCCTTTTCCCTTCAAAAGAAAAAGTAATAAATAATTCAAATAATTTAGTGCTATAATTACAGGCTTAGGTCTATTCTAAAGTTAAATACTGACAAGCAATTTTACAAGGCAATACTAAATTCTGAGCTGAGATATCTGCTTTGCTTGCAGGCACTTACCTGTCCAAAGGAGCTTTTAGTTAACAGCCAGCCTGTGTACTTGACCTCTGCTGAATCACCAGCTTCCAGGGGTCCCCCATCACCCAGAGAAAGATCCTGCGAGATGACTGCAGTCATACTGGAACCACAACTGCTTGCCTTGGCCACAGCTATCTATTAATGCAAAAGCTGATATTCAGTATCATTTGTGCTGCTGAAACAATAGAAACCATTACTTCCACTCAAATAAATAAAAGGAAATCTTTTCTCAATCTGTGGGTGATGCTATACTAGGATCAGTTTACAGTAAACTGCACAAATGTGATGGCCACTGAGATTCTAATGACTAATCGTAGTTCACAATTTCAGAAGCATCAGTTTATGTGAATGTTTGGTGGTAGAGTTCAGTTGTAATGCTGCACAGTTGGCATGTATTTCTGACATAAAGGTAGTTTTACTTCCTGTTGAATAAATCCTTATTTGAGAAAGATATTGATTTATTAGAGTTTACATACATTTAATAGAATGTTTCCAGGTTGTCATCCTTTTTTTTTTTTTCTATTCACTAGTCTCTTCAAGGGAGAGTCAAGAGAATGTGGTGCTACATCTGCTAGACAGCGTTATCCTGCATCATGAGGGCCTAGCACAACTTTGGCAGAAAAAAATCCTAACAGAACTCTCCATTCATAGATATGGAAGCAAACTGGAGAGGCCAAAGAAAACCCAAACGACTGAATGGTGAAGAAAAGCAAAAAGAAACCAGGCCAGGAAGATACACCAAACTGAGCTGACCACAAATGGTTAGGCCCTCAACCTTGGCAATCCAGCAGCCTAACCAAAGAGCCAGCAGCCAACCCATTTCCAGATTTGAAGAATTTGGAATACAAGGAACAATTAAAAAATATCAGCATTTTAGATGTTTAAGAGGAGACCTAATAGGTTTTCAAAGTTAAGTTTTTTTTTTCTCTTTGCATGGACAGGAATAAGTATTTTTGGCTCACTACATTTACTAATACTAGGGGGTAATAACCACAAATTTGCTAATATTTCAGCATAATTAAATATCAGAAAAGTTTTTCTAGTAATAGAATTGTGAATAAATTAATGGCCAAGTGTAGTTAACAGTGATGGAATTAATCAGTTTAAGATAATATCTTAACAGTCATTTCTCTTCCCTGGGGGGGATCTCTGCATAAAGCAATGATGGCTTCCAGAATCCTTGCAACTACTAACTAGAGAGAATGCTTTAGGAAAAACAGAACACACATGCTTTCCATAATTAGTACAATTTCTTTGTGCAAGCAGCTTATATATCATGTGAAGAGATCAGATATAAAAATTACATTTCATTCTCAAATGTAAATTTATGGAAAAAATTACTCTTTATATGTAGAGCTTGTGTAATTAAATGGCTAGTCTAACCCTGCCATTTAAGCAGCTTTGTCTGTGAATCCACAAGTTTTACATAAGGAAATTTTATTTCCATCATTTTACCTTTCAAAATAAAATTAATTTCTTTACCAAAATTAGTTTAATCATAAGGATTATATTTCTCACTTCCTTTTATTAATCATTAACAAACCAAAGAAAAATAGTAGTAGTAATAATTCTAATAGTAAGCCTAACATCTCTACAATGCTGCTACTTTCCTATTCCAGTAAATCTACTCCATCAGTCAAGATGCAGTACATTTTAAACGACACCAACAGATGGTAGCTCTTCAGCATTTTTATGCATGAAAAAATAAACCCTGAAGAAGTATTTAGATGCTTTCAAGAATGTAATTATTGGCCTTTAGATTTGTTTTCATTTCTGATTCTAACATCTGGGTGAAACTACTGTAATATAGGAGCTACACTATCATCCAAGTTAATCTGTCTAGTCATTGTCCAAGTATATTATTTAAACATTTCTGGTATTAGGAGTATTTTCTTCTTGTGTGTATATGTTCATTGTTTAAAAATGACAAATCCTGCCAATAAAATACCAAACAATTCATATGCAGAAACTGTCAGAAGCATAGCATCAGCTTGTTTGTACACAAACTACTAACTAACTGTTCATTATACTGTGTTCTGAGGTAAAAATGCATTTTTAATCTAATAAAGCCAGTTACTGCAAAGCTTTGCTCTGATCCTCATGGGGCCTCTATACTGAGCATCATTAAGGTGGTAATTTACAGTGGAGACAGTATTAAACTAGTAAATATCAATAAATGCTTTCTTTACAATATTATTTTAATGAATAAAATCAGAACAACAAAACATTTTCAAAAAGTGCATTAGTGATGGTAAATTAAGACCAGAAAAAAAAAAATCAGAATTATTTTTGGTGCTGTGGAACAATAATTTTGGCTGCCTCTGTACTCTGAAAAGATCGCCACAACAGTGGCCGATTCTTACTAAACCATAGATGTGTCTCATCACGTCGAGGGGGAAGTCATTTTTAACTGAAGGACTCCCAAATAGTTGCCAAAATATGCAAATGACAACAATAAAAGATCTGCACTGAAGAGAGGCTTCTTTTGCAGGGAGAAGTAGAGAACTCACTTGTCTGGCACACTGCATCAAAGACTCTTCTGATTCAAACATGACTGACCAGCTCTGGCAAGATCCATCGTAAAAACTTGCATAGTTATTTGGTTGAACCTAAGAAAGGAGGGCAGATTGTAGTTTCATTTACAGCAGGTACTCAACCCATAGCAAACAATAATACAAGCTAAGATGAAATCAAACATTTCAGTAATATTACCTCAACCAAAAATTTAAAGGAACCAATATTCACTTAAACTAGTCATTGGCAATATTTAAGAAGTGGGGGAGAGAGAAAGAGGGGTGGAGATCAGATGAGTCACAAAATAGTATGTAGCAAAACATACAGAATATAGAATCTCGTTCACTTATTTTCTAATTTAGACAGACATTTTTACAATACAAGTAAATTTTGGAAAAAAGAACAGAAATTTGACCAAAGAAAATCCAAAAACAATACTGTACATATGTATAATACCTTTCTTTTGGGTTCTTTGTGTAAATTAGTGTGTGAATTTTAGTTAAATCACAAGATAACAGAAACAATATACTGTCTCATCAAAACTCTTTTGAATCACACAAAATTAGGTATAAACAATATTTTCTGCATTTACGTCTTATATACTCTCACAGGTGTGCCAAATTTGCTGTAAATGCATACAAAACCTACTCCTTAACATAGCGCTTTCGCCTAAGTTAAAAGCTATTGCCTTTCATTTATTTTTATTGCATTTACTTCCAAATTCAGTTTTTTTAATGATTTATACAAAATAATTATAATAATATTTTTTCTTGAAGAAAACCTGCATAATTATTTACACACAAAAGTAAAAAAAAACCCGTCAAAATACATTAGTTCCATCAGAAAATATTTTTCAATTACCTTCATCGCTCTACCAATTGAGCTCAGTGTTCTACAGATTGCGCTATAAAATCAAAAATAATTGGTGTACAGCCTGGAACTACCAAACAGCAGACTGCGACTGCTAAGGTCAAAGGCCTAAGTTAATTTCCCATACGGGTCAGCTTAGTTTAGCACACCTCCCATGTATGGTTTCTTCTTGTTCTTCATCACCAGCCGATCACATGGTTTTCCACTGGGGGCTCTCCAGTTTCCTCCCCTTCTAAAAAGAGAGAGAGAGGAGTTTTCAAGTTGGGATTTCCTTGCCACATCCAGCACAGAATTTCAACACTTCCTAGCGAACAACCAAGAAATGTTTTCTCTTAGGGTGTTTCCCTTAATAGGTATCAGTGTATGAAAAAAAATCAATCTGCCAAGTGAAATAATCATTTATCATCAGATTCAATAGATGTTTAGAGAATACGAAATTGTAATGTTAACAAACAGATAGCACAGTTTTGCTTTCATTTGAATTAACACACACACAAGATTTAAAAAAAAAAAAACATTTCCTTTCTTTTCTTAATTCTTACCGTAAATGTAAAATTTAGGGAAATCTTTGCATTGGTGATGTGTTGCTGTTTGCTTATGTAAAGCAGTAAATGATACTGAAAAACGAAAATAAAAATTAATTTGGATTATGTTAGATCAGTTGCAATAAATATACCATTATCTTTTATTTTCTTCTATAATGGCTGTTCACAGGGAAAATATAAATCTCTATATCAAAAAAAAAAGATGATGTCCTATTAGCAGCATTCGACAACAAACTTAAGCATGCTTGCTGAACATGAGAAATGGCCTTTATTTATAGTGTTCTTTAAGAGGAACCTAATAAATCATGCAAAACAAAGGGAAGTATATAATATACAATTTTTTTTTTTTTAATTGAGACTTGTCTTTATTTGTGTCAGTATTCATACTGGCACAATTGTTAAACAAAATGGAACATGATTCATAATTATCAGAGCCATGAAAAATACTATGACATTTTTGGTTTTATATAATAAGTCTAAATTTTCATTGGAAATAACACATTTTCAAATGTTCAGAAAGTAGAAAGTTAATTCAAGCATCACTTCATTAGTAGTGACTGAACTAGAAATCCATGTTTCGGTGATCTTTCTCTGTCAACATCGTCAGGGTGTAGTCGTGAAAACTCTTCTGATGTGCAATGATATTTAGTTACAGTACTTGTTTCTATTTTTGAATAGCGCAGACCAACTCAGGCCACTTGTGCAATCCAAAACTAAAACCACCTATAATGTGAATGCACACCAAAAATACCCTTAAAGCAGAGAGCAGATAAAGATGGATGCCCACTACTTTTGAAACACAAAAGTATCAGGTTATGCAAAATATAGAGAGAGCTGTGGAAATTCAACAACCCAGGATGTTGGAATGAGACAGAAAAGAGAATTCCATTAACTGAGGGCAGTATAAACAGGTTTCAAGGGCAGGCAGCATAAACTTGAAAGGGTTAAAAAAAACAAAAACAATGAGATGTTACAAATAGTCTGCAAAGCAAGAAGCAGATTATGAGAAAAACAAAACTGTAGCTTACTTCTTTATTAGAATGATTTGAAATAACAGCAAGACAGAGTTTTCCTTGATTTTTGTACTGACCTTCCACACTACAAAAAGATTAATATATATATATATATATATATCTCCCCATAAAACAGTTAATTGACTTCTGAAAAAATAAAAAACTCAATTCAAGGCTTAGACTGCAATATAAACTCTTCTGAATTGCCTTTGCAAACTTTATTCTATTATTATTGAATTATTATAATTATTTTCTATTTATTAACAGAACCAAGAAAACTAAACTATACTAAACAAAGCTTTTAACAAATATATTCAACAGAAAATTATTCTGAACACAAGTTTTAACCTCCCCTTTATGGGCAGAACTACAACTCGGGTAATTTATTTACAGAGTAATACTGAAAGTACTAAATTCTGAAAAATGTGCCTAATTACATTCAACCTTGGACCGCCATGTATCCCACAAGTTCTAACCTTACTTCAGTCTAAAATACACTTGTGTTACAAAATATGTGGGGTTGAAGCAATACAGATCATGTTATATTAACCAATATTTAGAGGTAACATTTTGGTAGATGTAATTAAAACTAGGTACTAATTTAGTTTTTCTATAACATTACTGCTTGGGTTAAGAGAAACAATTTTAAGTGCTGTATAGTTAAATTCTATTAGGATTACAACCCATGAAAAGTCCAATGTTTCTGTCTGTACACTAAGATGGTGTACTGCAATGAGTACTGACATCAAAAATAAATGGAAGAAAAAATTGAACAATTAAACAGTTCATTATGTATTCATTAAGAACTTGTTTGTTGCTGATTGAACAAATTTTACGCATCCTCTAGCAGTAATCTGCAGCTGTAAGCAGTGTAGGATTCCGCCCTTGTTTTATAATATCCAACCAACTGAATATAGGAACTGCCATGAGTAGACCATTTTAAACAATTTCTCCCCACTTCTGTCTGTGTGGAAGCATCTTCCCAACTATTCTGCAAATCTTGAACTTTCTAATAGTGTGCTAAGTGCTCCAATTACAGCCATTTGGCTAAACTCGGATTTTAACATAACAATAGATATCACATTTCATAGGATCTTCCTAACATCACATGGCCACCAAGTTAACATGCTCTTTTAATAACAAAGACTTTCAGACTTCTCACTAATTTGTTTCTGCTAATGTTTAATGATTAAGATTAAACCAAATAAGGGTTTACAATTAACACTAAAAATCCACAACTTTGATTAATGGGTTTCATATTTCCAAATACATATAACAATTGCAGAAATCAACTAAATGTCAAGTATCCCTATGAGCACCAACAATAAAAACTTTTTTTCAAAGATCCAAGAATTGAAAAACGTGAAAATATTAACAACAAATGGGGACCATCAATAGCTGTCCATCACCATGTGAGTAGGGGAGCTATAAAAACCTAAATGTAAATGGTGTCAGAAAGGTCAAAATCAAAAAATGTATGACATTGCAACTGTGCATCTTAATATTTTTAAATAAAATAAATGGATGTATTAAAAAACTATGAAACTAAATTTTAACTTCATTTGAGTATGTCAAAATATTAACAGGAGTGCACTGCATTGAGAGTTCCACCATGAACTATACCGGAGATAACCAATCTAGCATACTACAATACTAACACTATCTTTCTACAAGTGGCAAATATAATGCACACTTACTATTTATATGCATGGACAACACTGCATTGCATTACACTAGCTGATGCATCTTGTGAATTGCCAGTTTCTGAAAAAATAGCAGACAGACTGGGATTAGTCCACAATTATTCCAACAAATGACATCAGAATCTGTCATAAACAGCTTTAACTTAGAATCCAGGTGATTACATATAAAGAAATTATAATTTCCATTTATTTACTGAAGTGAACAAATCAATTCCTTAGCTTTAATGTAAGTAGTATTAATCTTCATATTTCCCAGTGTATGGCAATCAGAATCTCACTTTTTTCTTTTTTTTCTATCAGCTGTAAGTTACTTAATTGTACATAAATAATAACCTTTCTGTCATCCTGATCAGTGCAAAAGGAACCAAAAAAAAAAACAGATAACAAACTATTACAAGTCTTGAAAATTACCTAGCTGCTGGCTATAATCTGACGTCTGTGTGATTTTAACATTCGAGTTTTTTTCTTTCTTCAAAATCCACACCAATTTGCTATATAAAGTCAAGAATGCTTTTCTTTTCTTTTTACTTACTGCTAAAAATATCCATAAATTATAATGTTAAATTGCATCCATAAAATAATTTCAAGTTAAATCTATGAATCCAGTGTAACTGGGAAGTTTGGGTTAAAAGATGGTTTGAAATGATAGCACATAACAACAACACAAACAATATTTTAAACATAGCAACACAAGGATGACATCGTTAAATGATATCAAGTATTATGTTGATCATCTGATGGTGATAGATCCCCTCGTTCTAAAATATCATATAAGCGTAACTAATGCAGAATTTGTTAGTTGATTTCTTTCTTTTGCATTTATTTAAATACTTGGTATTATTCACTATGCCACTCAATTTTAAGCTTAACATTCACTAAATAAATAGTCAAGACTGTTGATAAAAAGTTTGGTATTCTGCAAAAAATTTGCATACTTAAAAAAAATTAAGACATTAACATAATTATTTCAGTTATTACTTTTATCATAGTACTCTGATTATTTTGCAAACACAAGGACAACTTTTTTCTCAAAGACTGATCAAGTCTAGCTTGATAAATCTGTAAGTGGTTACATTTGGCAGCTGTATGATGTTTTAAACAGTTACTTCTAGGTTTTATATGCTTCATCAATGTGTAAAAACATGGCAGCCAAAACGTTTTGTATCAAACTAGAAACATCATCATTAACTTCAAATCATGCTCATATAGCTGGACAATGTACACACGATCACTTGAAAACATCTGCTTTTAAATAATTCTTGCTGTCAGGATTTAAGAGATCTTTTCTGAAAATGTTTTTCAAATTGTTACTTTTTTTCAATTTTGATCATTTTTTCCATTCAGCAGGTTTAATTTGAATTTATCAAGCAAAATGAAAAAGAAAAAAACCTAGGGTAATGCAAAATTTGTAGCCATGGTTGCACTTGCTACCTTTCTTTTTTGGTTGTTTGGGTGCAGTATAGATGAAAGATTCATTCCCACCTTGGGCAGCAGCAGTGTCCATACCAAACAAGTTGGCCAACTTGGATCTTAATTAAAAAATTTAAAAAAAAAGAACAAACAAAATTATAAGCTGTCAATGGCTTTTAAGAATATAATTTTTAAAAGAAAGAAAAATCGCATATAATTCTCCAGTCAGAAATAAACAATTTTTCCTTTTTTCAAATAATGATACAGCAATTTTTTCCCCTTTCATCAGACCAGTCTTTCTTTCTGCAGGGCGGTCCACCTCACCTTACAGGTGTTGCGAAAAACTGATCGCTTTAGGGCGCATTTTCAAAATGCACAGGCAGCCTGTAATTTAAACTAATCTTTCTTAATTTCCCAATTTTAATTGGTGAAGCTCTTCGAATGGTTCTGCCAAAGTACGCTACACGGTCGCCATTAAAATGTTCAAATTAACATCAAAACATATTTTAATACTAGTTTATACAGGACCTTTCTTAATCCATAAATAAAGAACTTTTGTTTTTAAAAGATGAAATTTTGTAATGCCATTTCACAGGGCAGGCAGATTCTGCGTTTGAATGAGCCTGAGGGCTAACTCGTGATTAACAACATAGGACAGGAGAGAGGATATCAGCAACCCGCCCCCCTGGTCTTCCCTCGCTCTCGGAACTCTGGTGTGGTGGGGGAACGTGGGATTTCTTGGGGAAAATCTTTTTCCTTTTAATTGTTCGAAGTTGGAGGTGACAGAATCATTCAAGATGGGAGGGGAAGCTACTTGACATTCTTTAAGTAACACCTGTCCGTCGTTGTCATTTTAAAAAGAGACAGAATTGCCGAGCGTTTCTACTGCACCGACTGCCGTTAACTTAATCCGAGACCGAATGAAAACAGGAACAAACGCCGAGCCCCTCTCCAACCAGGAAAAGGTTCGTTATTTTCAAAAAAAAAAAACAGAAATCCAGAATATGATGGAAATCACATTATATTTCCTAGTTAACAAAACAAAAGGTTAATATCTTAGCTGACTATTCCGACTTTTTTGTAAACAGACTTGGAAGTTACCTCCAACTCGGGCAAAGCTGGTTCGAAATAGCAGGGATTTTAAAAGTTCTTTTTGTACTCCGCTGAAGTAATGTGGGAGGGTTTTATGCGACTCCAGTCCCGTCTAACGTTCTACTTACCCTCCAGTCGTTGACAAGAAATCATGATCCTCCTCTTTGTCAAAATACATCGATGGACACTTTCCTTTTCGGACAGCGACTCAACTCGCCCGCAAAGACTCGGAGGTCACGTGATCAGAAGAAGAAAAAAAATGACATTACGTATCCTAGGAAAAATAAAGTAGTTTAATTAATTTTTGATAATTAATAATCGAAACTGCTTTGTTTCTTAATTGTTTGTGCAGTAGTTCAATATTTGTTCAGCTATATAGTTACGAAACCTCGACTGCAAAAACTTACACAAAAGAAAATAGCTGAATACGTATAGATGTAGAAATGGCCAATATTTGTTTTCTTTTGTTTTTAACTTGTATAACAATGTTAGATGTGTGTCACCTTTAAATCCATCGAGCCTGCACACAAGTATTGTTAAGCGTTATGACTTTTCTCTGTGTGACTGAACGGTTGTGGCAGGAAGAAAAAAAACGAGTTTGAATTTAAACCTTGCGGAGTTATCCGTCCTTTATTTGGTAATTTTGTCTTGCACTGTGATAGAGAAATAGTTGGTGAAAAAAGTGTTGATTTGTCCAATGTCGTTATTAAATGTCCAGCAAAACAATTATCATGTCGACAAAAGGCTAAACACGAAACTGGGTAACATAAAAATAACGATTTCTACAAAATTAATTGTTTTAGATGTTGAACAAAATTATAATTATTACACACCCTTCAACTTTTGATAATTCAAATGTTTCTTTATGAATACACTTATAATTTCATCTTCTTTAGCAGCAGCTATTGAAAACCAATAACAGAAAATTTAAAATAACTTTTTATTCAACAAGCGAAATTTCTGAAATAGTTTGACAAACAAAACAGACAGGAGATGGGACTAAACAAGTTCACTTTCACTTACAAACCACTACTCTAAATATATATTTAACATATACTAAATTCATGCTTTCAGCAAAATTGATATCAAGTGCTTAAGAAAATATTTAAAATTTTAACAAATTATATAGTAATCCAAACCAGACTATGGCAGACAAATAATTTGATTTATTTATTCATTTATTCATTTTACTATATACTAAATGTCATTTGTAAATCCTCTCTCATTGGTTAACCTTTTGTTGGATTTTCATAATAAAAATACTTCAAAGTATAGGTTTTTTAAGAATAAAAGGTTTATATAAACATTTCACTATTGCAACAAAAAAAAGCATGAAATAAACTAAACAAATTCTACAAATAACATGTTGCTCCTTTAAATATTTGGTTTTCATTTTGAACACTCAGTTCACAAGACAACTTGTTAAATGTAGTTCCACTTTGTTGAAAAGTTATGGGTTGTGGTTCTGGACATGTCCTCTTCAACTCAAATAGCAAGCACACACAGACTTTATGACAAAAGACCAGAGATTTTTTTCAGTTTTTTGAAGAAGTTACTTGATTTTGGCAGAAACAGCAAGTTAATTGAGTAGATCACATGTACGTCCCTAGTTTTTCTCATTTAGCTGTCCAAAGAATATGGAGCACTAGTTCCAGTTAGCAATGTGTCATTTGGTTGAGGACATTGTTTTTTGAAGATTTGAAGAGCATTTTCTGCTTTAATTCAGTCATTGTACTCAATAAAAATGTCAGTGAGATGTTGAAGATAAAGTGCTCAAAAGCCTCTGGTAGATGACAACTACCCACCTTTGCGTTGTTTCTGTAGCAAAGTAGATAAAACTTGGCGCATCTCATTTTTGGCCGGAACATCTATACAATAGGGACATTTATCACACATTCTACCTGGTCCCATCCGTTTTGCTTCACCTTCAGCACCATCTTGAAACAATTGAACTATTTCCTCTTTGATTGGATTGATATACTTTAAACCAAAGCATGATCCATGTGTGGATCAGATGGCCCTAGCTTCTCTGGAATGCTGATATAAAACTAGTGTACTACATAGAATGAAATTAATCTCATGTTTCAATACATTTTTACACATTAACCAAAATAGCGTGCGTTGTATCGTCTCGACTTATAACACCTTTGCATAGGTGATAATATATTTTTATACTTTTTCTAAGCTTCTCACAAACAAAAATGAAAAAAATTAAAAATGAGTCTAGTTTTGGGCTTTTCAGATGATAAGCCAATTGGAAAAGTTGACTGAAATGCTATTAAGAAATCCAGTGTCAGAGGTTCTGTATGAAACCAACAAAAAACATGCCAGGCTGTCTTGTTGCAAAAAAGATTAACAAAACCTTAAATCTTAAAAAAAATTAGCACACATTAAAATCTTTAGATATTCAATTCATTAATTTAACTTTGTTATGTAATCTCATTATCTGACGTAGCACGAGCAGGTTTATTTAATTCTGTACTTTGTGGACATGAGCTACATATAGCAACTGTCACTCAGTGGAGGAATCTATAGTAGACAAACATTGCAATCACTAAGTTTTAATTCCCCCCTCTACAAAAAATTTGGGTGTATGCTTAACATTGAAAACATATTGTTTGCTGTTAAATTGAAAGTTGTCTTTTCTGTTACAAGTCTAATTTTTACGACTCAGCTGGTTCCACATCAACCCTCTCCTCACTAGTTTCCTACATTTCTTTCAATCTCCAAATTCATTAGCAAGTAAAGTTTAAATTGCATGTTTGTTTGTTGTGAAAAACTAAGTAGTGTTTTTGGTATCATTGTTGTTTTATTTTGTGAAACTCTTAAATCATCTTTAAACTATGGTAATGAAGAAACCAAAGACATGACACAATTTGGCTAACCATAACATAAGAGAAAAAAAAATTGACATAAAACACTGGAAAATTCTGCCTGTCTTTAAAGTTTACCATCAGAGATGGCAAAGGCTACTCCAGTGGTGAGCTACATGGATCATTAAGGCTGAGGGCCAGAGTTCAAATCCAAGTAGCGACCAGCTTGGTTTAGTGCATCTCCCAAACACGGCTTCTACCTCTTCATTGGCCTCGTGGGGGGGGGGGGTTTCCTCCCACATCTGAAAATAAGAGAGTTCTAGTAGAGACTGTCAGTTTGTTCACCACCATGCTAGGATTATTTCTGCTGACAAGATGTCTCACCAGTGAGCAGAAAATTACAACCACAATAATACCTGATTTGAGAAGCTTTTAGAAATGAGGAAGGAAAAAAAAAAAAAACCTGCTTAAATCAACAAACAAAATTATGCATTATCCCTTAAATTTAAAAGGGTGTATATTGTCAGTTAAAGCAAGGTAATATGAGAAATAAATTTGAAGCTATCATAAACCTGTAAGAAATCTGAACTTGCATAGTTTAGTTGTAAACTAAGATGTATGGAATCCAAAACAAGGGAGTCTCACATTGCATTGCTACAAACTCATCCCACCTAACTAAACATGGCCGCAATCTTGTCTTTATGGTAAATATTGAAGTTGGGAATTGTGCAACTCTCATTTAAGTGGTGTGTAGCTTCCATTGTTTTCTTAAGTGTTGAGTAAGTTTATTCCAAGTACTCCACTTCTTCCTTAATTAGGATACCATAAAACTCTTAACCCATCCAACTAAAACTTCAGGTGCCATTACCACATTTATAGTTGCTTTTTTAAAAAAATTTTATTAATGCAATTTTTTAATATCATCATTTGATATGCAGATTATTATGCAGTCAGGTAACATGCAAGTGCTAGTTTTCTGAGTATTAAGATGCAGCACATCACCTAGTTCGTGGATCACTTCACCTGCAGCTAGCCACAATACCAAATTGCAGTTTAATTAATTATACATCACTTATGAAAGCTAGGAAACCTTGCACAATAAGTTATCACTTATAGAGAGGTCAATCTACTGGATACACTATCTTCTTACATAATGATCAACTGTTTGGAATACTGCATTAGCATTATGTAACCACACCCATTCTTTTAACTCCTCATACTAGGATGGAACTATGTAGTATCTGAAATTATAAGGTGGTAACTGTGCTATCAATCTTTAATGTTTATATTTATTATACATAAAAAAAACAAAACAAATTTAAAACAATTTTTCTTTTTTTTTTACAGATTAAACTTTTATTTTCATTACAATGCTTCAAAAACAATTTTTTAATTTTATTTTAGTAGTACAGAATTATGAAGTATTTAACTTCATTAAGGACATTTCACCCCAAAAATAGGATCCCTGATTGAGAGCCAGTCAGGACACATCAGCAGCCCTTACAGAACATTTTTCTGAAGCTGGTGTCCATCTCTCCTCAACGGAAGTTCTTTTAAAGTTGTGATTTACCTAGCAAGAATTTAACCCTTTCAACCCAAGTGACTAAACACTCTGGTCCAATTTTCTAACAGCAAACTATATTTAGTTTAAATTCTCCACAAGTCAACTTGCAGATACATTACCAGATCAATATATTTTATAAACAAAGTCCAAATAAATTTCACTTTTCTTTTTAAAGATATTGAAATTAAACAATGTTTATTCTCCTACAATTTCTAATTTTTTTTTTTTTTTTGCTTTACATTTTAGTTAAAAATAATATACACAAATAGGACCGAAATAATTAATTTTAAAAAAATAGAATAAAAAAGAAGACAAACAAGATGAGAGATGATAACAATGAGAGATTGGTCCCAAATGAATAAAATTTTATTGTAAAAGAAATAACTGTTTAAAATAATTAATAATCGGTCACAATCTGAGACAGTAAAAAAAAAAAAAAAAAGGCTGAGACAAGATATCATTGTCATTCAAGTATTGATATCAAAAAGTAAACTTTATGAAATTTCCTTTTAGCTAAATCATTTTAATGTCAATATACTGCTGCTTCAAACAACAAAGTTGTACCCTCTTTGCATCTTAAGTCAATATAGGTAATAAAGACAATCATTAACAAATGACAAAAGACAAAATAATTGCATCTAGCTCTATCTAAGAGCTAGAGTCCAGAGCTGAAACATTTGAAAAGGTAAACAGCACCAAAGGCCAGAAAGTTCCATCTACTTAATCAGGTTGAAAATTCTCAGCTAAACTCAGTTTTAAATGTTTACCTAAAATACAGTGGGTTTCACATAAGAGTACATTTTAAAATGCAGAAACCCTGACAACAATAAAGAAAGCAGCCTAATCTAACGATTAAGGATCTTCTGTTTGTTTTCCAAAAATGGTCAAGGTTATAATTAAAACTAATAAATGATTGAAAACTAAATTAAGATCAGAGTTATCATCATAAACAATCTGTTCACAACAATTATTAAAATATGTAGAAACATAGCATAAAAATCTGTTGAACCAGTGTTTTTGCCATGTAGAAAGAAATATAATTCTTTTAAAGTTAACACTTTATCATTTCTACCCAAACAAAGCAGATTGATGCTCTGAAGATAAGTTTTAAACTTTCTAGCTATTCGGGCCTGTATACTAAACATTTTACTTATTACTTTAAATAATAATAATAATAATAATAATAATAATAATAATAATAATCAGCTATGTTGGATACAATCTACAAGGATTAAATGAGTATACGGATTTTTTTCACTTTGACAATTATTTCTCATTTTCAATTAATCAATGTAAACATAACCAGTTAAAGAAAATGCATAAATAAAAAGGAGAATCATCATCAGGTGGGAATGACATCATTTAAAGATGGGACTTTTTTTTTTTTTTTTAAACACACACATGCACAAAGTTACATCTCAAGTGACACAAATCTGACAAACTATTAATATAGCCAAAAAAAAAAGAAAGTCATTTCTTTGTTTCAGCCTCCTTCACAAGTTTTACTGCTACAATTTTGATACAGCAACAGTAAGAAAACGGGGCCAAAAACCAGTCTAAGTCGTTACTGCATCGCCTAGCATAAAATTAATTAAATCAATCAGCTATGAAGACAGTTGGCAATTTGGATTTTCTGCTTTGTTGAAGTTTCTTCCCAGTTTTCTGGCAGAATTTATTAAAAAATTTTACTTCAATTTCATTTAAAGGAAAGCCCTGAGTATCAAACTTAAGTAGGTCCCTGTTGAACTGCATCTACACACACACACACACACACACACACACACAGGGTAAACTAGGTTACTATTCAGACATGGTAGAATTTATGGAATAATTGTTCTAAAAGTAAAGTCTTCACACAAGAGAAGCTCCAAAAAATAACACAAGTAGCTGGTCACTGATATTCACAGCAATGATGTGTAATATTCTCATGACTTTGTGTTCTTAAAATAACAATACCTGGTCTTTAAGCACAAAATTCTTCATATTCATTACACATAATATTAAAAACTCAATAAACACACAAACAAACAAAAACAAAATTATGTTACCCTTCTGAAATCACAGTGGTACCGGAAGCATAATTTCACAAAAGATCAACAAATCAATGAGAGAGAGAGAGACACGCACACAGACAGACAGATGTTGATAATTCATGCAGGAAACCTAACAAACAATTGTGCAGTTCCACTTCTTACATTTCTGGCAACTTCATTTCTCTCTCTCTCTCCTGGTCTTAGGAATGTCTAACCGCATGGAAAATTCTTAACCACAATAGCAGCAGCATGAGAAAAAACAAAAACAGAGGCACTAACATTACTGTAGCTATTTTCACTTTATAGTCACAGTTTTCTATTTCTTAAGAAAATAAAATTAATTTAATTAATTAAATCCCCACTTGATTTCTTTCAGTACCTTTAATGAAATACGTACATGATTGTGACTGGTGCATTTCCCCAGCCCCTTATCTAAGGAACCTGGGCTATTTTGAACACTCAAGTTAGGTTTTCTCACCAGATGAAACAAAGTCTAGTTAACCTAAAAAGCTTTGCAACTTTAGAATTCAGCCGCTGAAAGAAAATTTTGAAATACCATAGCAACTAAGGTAAATGTTAAAGCTGGGTTTAAAATAACAAAATATTACTACTGCTAACCTAACTACTCTTGAAATCATTGACATTATTTATATATATAATCTAAGGATTATTTTCTTGCAAGTTTGGCTTTTATACATTTTAATTTTAAAAAAAAAAGTTTGAAATTGCTTTTTAAACAATACTAGCAGAACTACATAAAGCTTATCAGGTCCTTCTGCTATTCTAATGAGGGTTTATACTCAAATGGCTTTACACATAACACAGTGCCTTCCTCACAAACACATTCAATCTTCTTAATGTGTTAGCAACTTCAAATGAGTAATGATCATATTGATTTTTCCCTAAGCAAAAAATTCTGAAAATTTAAATAATATAAAAAATATATATTCTCATCATAATTTTCTGAGTCTCTTGAAAATGGTCTAGTGTGTGCTCTATAAGGACTTGAATTACTGTTTGTATTAAAAAGTAATAATAAAAGTGTAATAACAGTTAAAACATACTAAATATTATATTTTGTTTACTATGCTAGAGGACCAATATCAACATGACATGGCTTAAATCCATTTTTTTTTTTTTTTGGCAAAGTTCATACTAGAGAAACACGCAACACGCCACATTCTAAAATGGCAATAAGTTCTGGCGGTCCATCAACAACATGCCTGAGATGTTAGAGAACCAAGTAAACTAGCAGTATTCTCTGAAAAAATAAATCCAGAAGACTGATAATGTTTTCATGTTATGAGATATGGCGTATATTATAATTATCAACTGTCTATTCATTTTCTGTACTTATATTTTTTAAAAAATCTTTCTTTCTTTCAGCAATGTCACCAATCAGGTCAGTTCATTCCTAGATCTTAGAAACAAACCACAACCAGACATCTGTCTACATGGCTATATATATTATAGTTTTCATCTGTAAGCAAACAGTCATTGATTTTTTTAAAAAAAGATTCCTATTAACGTACAAAGAAACCTTTTAAACTGCTGGTCCAATTAAATAACATTGTATTTACATACTATGGTCGTTCAAATAAAAATTGGCTAAAATAGCATCACTGTAATGGTATCCAGCCCAGAGTTAATTTGAACCTCCATAACAGCATTAACAGAAAGCATAAGTAAAAATTTTACTTACATTCTCTGTTGCCGCCAGCTTGTTACTTGTTTTAGCTAAAGTTTTGCTATTGGGTTTACTGTTATTGGCTTTAAAGAAAGGTTGTCTATAAAAACTTGGCCACTATATATCTGAATAAAATTACCCACTAAAATATATTTGTCATAACAGAACAAATTTCTCATGACCTGGATATAAATGGAGTTGCAACAACTGCCGTTCCATATGATAATGAACAGAACTCTTTCTCATTAATGACAGTGTTCGTTTATGTCCACCACAATAGCACGCTTCCATCCAAAAGCAAAATAGCCAGCTCCAGCACCAAGGATAATGGCAATGCACAGCCAGATGTTGTATGTCATAAAGATAAGCATTAAGCAGTAGCTGACTGTTATCTGTAGGATGTGCAGCAATGTCTGGATGAAGTGATGCCAACTCAGTATTTGAACCCTGAAATATATTTAAAATATAATAATAATAAAGAACAAAAATAAATAATTTACATTATATTTGTTTAAAAAAAAATATTTAAAAAATGGTTCCTTTCTGTCACAATATTTCTTCTGATTAAAGGTGATTTTTTTTGTTTTTTTTTAAATTTAATTGTCACTTCCAACAAGGACTGTATCTCCATGCCCTGACATATAAATGTGGCCACCACATATATGAATGTATCAAACTGAAATTTACATACTTTACGTGCAACTAGTGTATATTGGAAATCTAGATGGCCAGGTAACCAGTGTGTACTATCACTATGCCAAAAACTGGTGGAATTTCATATTTTTCCATTTCTCCAAGGTTGTGCTGAAGACCATCCAAAATGTGGCCAGAGCCAAAATCTCAATGTTTCTCATAGATCTGTGACCAGTGTTATTGTGAAGTTCACAAGGTAAATGTCAGCCAGTGTTGCAGAAAAGATAGGAAGGCCTTCAACAGAGCCCAAGAACAATCCAACATCATTGCCACCAACTTGGCTAACCACAATATCATGGCAGGTAAACAGATGAAAGCAAGGTTGTTTCACTAATCTATCACCTAACTACAGGACCCCTCCAGAAAAATGCGCAACAACAGTTATTAATTTTATTAGATAATGATTTGCTGCAAGTAAAAATGACAGTTTCTTGCAAAAATAGCAATGTTTTCAAATAATGAGAGTTACTACTTTGTAAATTTAAAATGTAATAATTTAATTAATAAGAAAAGCTCTGCTACTGCAGGTCTCTTCATCAGGCTGAGTAATAATGCCCAAGTTCTCAATGTTTGCATTTCTTTCAATTTTAAGGTATTTTTGGCATCTCTGGTTTGTATACTAGTCCTCAATTACCCCATCAGAATAAGTGTATTAAATTAGTTTACAACAGATGAACATTTTTACTGTAAACACAAAAATCACCTACATTTGATCTGTATTTTTCTTATTTCTTGTCATTTAATTTATTAGTTCCAAGAGATTAATGTTGATTTCAAATACACTGGTTTACACTCTTAAGTCTTCCTTGTTTGTTTGTTTTAGACAATGGATTATGTTCACATGCCATTCATATCATATCTCCCTCAAAATGAAAAAGCAAAACTGAGTGTTGGCATGTTGATGATGCCAAGATAAACACCCTGAGAGTTATCTATTTTTAGTTTAAATAATACTTTAATCTTTATCCCAAATGAACTTTAGCAGATTGTTTGAAGTAGTCACAGGGCTTCAGAGGATGTCAAGTCCACTCCAACTGAATTAATATTCAGAAGATTTGTGGCTTATCTTATGGAGAAAATATCCAATCATGAGTGCAGCTGACAGAAAATAATTTTTGGACACCTACAGAACTAAAAAAAAAAAAAAAAAAAACAATTTTATTTCAGGCGGAAAAACCACAGGATGACCAGCTTTGAGTAAAAAATTGATACTAGGCCAAATAGCAGTCAAGCTACAGTGTAAACATCATCAGGGGAGGTCACAAAGGTTGACTGACAGGTCTTGGTCAACTGATTTTCTCCTCCAGCTCATAGGAACATAGAGAAAGAAAACTCTGAGGCAAATGCCTAGATAAGTGCCACCCCTCCAGCATTCGGGAAAGAGTTGGATGGCCAGCTACCTTTTAAATCTCACAGGTGTAAGATAAGCCTCCCTTGTAAACAGCTACAATGGCCAAACCAATCCAGCTATATCACACATCCTCACAATTTTTACAAAAACTTAAATGCGCAAAAATAAAAATAAAAGATAAACAGGGATTTTCCAAAATTAAAACAGTAACTTGCAAAGATAGAAAATACACAGAACAGCTGTTCATACACTGAATTGTGCTGACATCATCACTTCTAAAACATGAAAAGAATCCAGTTTCAGAATCATCTTAATGAAGAATGTAAAAATTCAATTCTCTGCGTGTGAAAGAGCAATATTTTTACAAATTGCTTTGTTGGTTTCTTAATAGCAGACTTTAGTACACAATAAGAACTCCCTCCCTCCAAAACAATGTTTATGCTCCCCTTAAATCTGTGTAGAGTCAGTTTATTACATTACACTTCCCTAAAGAAACTGCTGTTCTTTATTTAAAAATAAAAACAAACTAAAAAACAGAAACAGCATCAATAGGTGCAAATAATAAGTGCAAAGAACAATTGTGTTGAAATGATATTGTTATCCACTTCATACAATAAAGATCTGGAATTAATTTAAGAAAAACTAAAAGTGAAATAAATATTTCTTCAACTCAAAGAGAAGTCTGCTAAAAGCTACAACAAAATTCCTGACTCTTCTTGTTTGCTAACCAGATTAATTTCTGAAAATACCCCCAAAAACTTTAGTTCCTCAATAAGGTAAAATAAATAAAGAGAGTGGTGTTAAGCGAGCACTCAACAAAAAACTGCCAAATCTTGGTTAAAAACATGGAAACTTACCCAACTGTTTTGTGCGTCTCTACTATCATAGCATCTCTGGAAGAATTTGGCTCAATAGACATGCTGTGATACCTTGTTTTAACAGTTGATTTCCGCAGCAGCAGCTCCCTTAGTACCTTCAAACCTTCATAGAGTGTGGCCATTATAAAAACTACTATACACGCTCCTACCATTTCTGGAAGTGACAGTAAAAAAAAAACAACAATATTCCAGCTTCCATGTAAATATCTTGTTGCCAAAATTAATGTACATGTGACTTCTACCTATTTAAAAGTGAGAGGAAACATTCTAATTTTCCTCCTTCCAGATCAAAACAACATTTTCCATATGCAAAAACCAAAAATAAGATGTACTGCCAAAGTTTAAGCAAAATGCTCATTGAATATCAAATAAAACAGTTTCTGAATAGCTGGCAATAAGATCAGGTCTGTGTCAGTTTAGACATTAATGAATCTTTGACAAGCCTCCACACAAGAAATTATCATAAAAGTAAAAAGAATGGATCTACACTGGCAATTATAATTGTTTATTCAACAATATATCAAACAAAAGGAGAATAAATTGGTTAAAAAGGTGAAAGAATCTTTCAAAATCATCTTTTTTTCATGTATAGGTTTTCCAAAAGCTGCTTGCTTATATAGATGTAACTCTGTGCACTAATAAAATGATTTATGCAGGATATATGATATTTTGTTTGAGAGGCCTTTTTAAACTATACATTCACTCCTTTTAAAATTGACACAGTGGCAAAAGCCAGTCAAACTCCATCTTAACACAACCATAATGCATAATGCACAACTGCAGTACACTGCAGAGAAGAGCTGCGCCATCGCTTACAAGTATGTCAAAATATTGAAAGAAATATTTTTAAATAATGAAGTAATAATATAAGCAAGTTCTTTCTTCTGTTTTTTTTTTTTTTTTTTTAAATTGGGAGTAAATCAAACAAATTAGCAGCAAGGTTTAATGTCCCTTTAACATAGTGGTGAAAGACAAGCAAAATGAAGAAAATCCAAAATAAGAACACTTGACAGTATTATACTTTAATGGAGAAACTACAATAAATGTAATAAACAAAGTTTAGATGCAAATGTAACCAAGTCTTTAATCATTCAATCACAGAACTCCCAGAATCTTTATTATGCTAAGCAAACAAAAAATAAAATAATTGGAAACTTTATATAAAAACTGTCAAGGTCACCTTTAGTAGACAGTATAAAGAACTTAGATACTAAAAAAGAAAAGAAAAAAAAAGACTAGAGCACCGTGTTCTTCCCAATTTTCAAGCTGCAGGATTTTTTTAAGAGTAAATTTTTAAAATATTTTCATTCAGTACTGCAGAAGCACCACTGTGCCATTACTGCTGGAATTTCCACCACTAATGTTTTCAAAAGAACAAAAGACTGGAAGATCTAAGTGGGGAGATAACCTTTGCTTTCACTTTAACTCCATTCATGGCTACCAAAGATTCTGGTACAAAACTGGGAACACGAGCAGATATAGGCAAAGAGCCTATGAATGCATTCTCACTGTAATGCACTGATCTACTAAAGAATATCTATACAAGAAATGAAAAGTCACTGGCTAAACCAAATAATGTGCGTGATTTCACAAAGGTCAATAATTAAATAAATTTATTTTCAGCCAATGCACCAACAGCTACAGTACCAAATTCTAGCAATATAAACAGTCTGCAAGCTTATCGAGAATTGTATTAATTTTATTCCTTATTTAGAAATTCTGGAGATTTAAAATTAACAGATTTTTTTTTTTTAATCCAAGATTTTAAAAGCAACTGATTATCTCCCTCTGGAAGTTTCTAGTAGGCAAGCAAGGAACCAAGATACCAATCAGCCAACACATTCAATTTTAATTGTAAACTTACCTCCTACAGATGTAGTTTTTAGTTCTTTAAACAGTATGAATTCGCTGTAACCCGTGTGAAAAAACATCTTTAAAAGAAAAAAAATAAAATAGATGAAAATGTGCACTCCTCGTAGACAAGTACTAGGTATATTTAAATGAAACCAGGCTGACATAGAATCACCATTATGGTATTCATCTTGGTATCATTTGAACATCACTAGTATATTGTCTTTACATTCTCTCATATAATGTCTTGTACTGGTGAAATTTTTAATGAAACCCAGCTGATATAGAATCATCGTAATGGTATCTAAGTGGGTTTCATATGAATTCTACTAGTACGTTGCCTTGCATATTCTCTTGTATATTGTTTTGTACTAGGAATGTTCAAATGAAACCCAGCTGATATAGAATCGTTGTAATGGTATCTAGATGGGTTTCATTTGAATGACTCCAGGAAGATTACATAACAAATTAAAGACAAAATTTTGTTACTACTTTTTATTTTATTAGATAAAATGTAATATTGCTGTCTAGATCAGCTTTAGTATGGATAAATAATTAAAGGAGGTAGGAAATTTTAACTTATAAATGACCTTTCTACCATGTATTCAAGTTTCGTGGAACCTAAAAAGAGGTAATTTAGGATTCCTTGCACTCCTGAAGTCTTGAACAAATGTGAACTTCTCTCTGAAGCTATTTGAAGAGTCCTGAAAGTTGGGATATAAATAAATTATAAAAGCATTTCACCAATAGATTTTAAAATCTGATAAATGCTTATTCATTTTAAGGCAAATGATTTTATAAAATTTTTGAAACTGTCTACCCTCCAAATGAAATATTTCTTAAATTTAACATTCAGTTTGCAAGACAGCACAGTTGAGAAAAGTTATGGGTCGTGGTTCTGGACATGTCCTCTTCAACTCAAATAGCAAGCACACAGAGACTTTATGACAAAAGACCAGAGATTTTTTTCAGTTTTTTGAAGAAGTTACTTGATTTTGGCAGAAACAGCAAGTTAATTGAGTAGATCACATGTACGTCCCTAGTTTTTCTCATTTAGCTGTCCAAAGAATATGGAGCACTAGTTCCAGTTAGCAATGTGTCATTTGGTTGAGGACATTGTTTTTTGAAGATTTGAAGAGCATTTTCTGCTTTAATTCAGTCATTGTACTCAATAAAAATGTCAGTGAGATGTTGAAGATAAAGTGCTCAAAAGCCTCTGGTAGATGACAACTACCCACCTTTGCATTGTTTCTGTAGCAAAGTAGATATAACTTGGCACATCTCATTTTTGGCCGGAACATCTATACAATAGGGACATTTATCACACATTCTACCTGGTCCCATCCGTTTTGCTTCACCTTCAGCACCATCTTGAAACAATTGAACTATTTCCTCTTTGATTGGATTGATATACTTTAAACCAAAGCATGATCCATATGTGGATCAGATGGCCCTAGCTTCTCTGGAATGCTGATATAAAACTAGTGTACTACATAGAATGAAATTAATCTTTCATGTTTCAATACATTTTACACATTAACCAAAATAGCGTGCGTTGTATCATCTCGACTTATAACACCTTTGCATAGGTGATAATATATTTTTATACTTTTTCTAAGCTTCTCACAAACAAAAATGAAAAAAATTAAAAATGAGTCTAGTTTTGGGCTTTTCAGATGATAAGCCAATTGGAAAAGTTGACTGAAATGCTATTAAGAAATCCAGTGTCAGAAGTTCTGTATGAAACCAACAAAAAACATGCCAGGCTGTCTCCCAAACTGAGTGTTAATATTTGTTTTGTAAATTTTCTTTCTTTCTGCTGGTTACTTTCAACCCCCACCCCTTCAACAAACACTTACAAATCTTCATTGTCACCTGTCAAATCAACATTTACTGATCTGGGTCCCATTTACTCACCATTCCATGGCTGCCATTTGAATTCATCCCACCCATGTCATGCTTCATATCAAACAGGTCTGGCATTGTATTTCCATGATTCGAATGATTTGCATTCATATTCATTTTGCTTTCCTGTATACAATTTTAAGAAAGAAGAATATATAAAGTACTTTTTTTTCTCTTTGATATCAAGATGTAGCTTCAGTAGCTGCTTAACTTTTAAAATTAGTAAAAGATAAAATTATTTTCTCTGAAATAACAGAAAAATTGGTCTCCTTTGATGATGAACTTTAAGACTATATTATTACCTCAGCATCCATTTAATTTGGAATCAACTAAGCTGGAGACAAGTCTCAGTTGAACATTTTTCCTCAATTTTTTTCTTTTCCACACTCAAGAAAAATATCAGAATTAGTAAGAAACTGCACTTTACCATTTTGATAAGTTATAATGTCTATGGAACATCACAATATAAATACTTATTACAAAAGTTTTAAAGTACCACATTTTAAAAATCTCTGGCAACAAACTAAAAAGCTTAAACAAGTAGTACACATGCAAAAATCTTTTAAAATGCAGATAATAGCCAACAAAATATCATAATTTAAAACTGCAGTGATTAGCATTTTCACAAATGAGGCCATGTTAAATGTATCTATCTAGAACTGCTGCATGTAAAAAGTTAGACTGAAATTTATATGGTATTTCATGCTGTTCGTGTTATCAAATTTAACTTTTCAATATCTAGAAAATCTCTGAATGTTTTAAAATGCTTTCCATTTCCTTTTATCAAGTGAAAAGCAGCAACAGAACACTGAAATATTGCAAAGCAATGTGTCCTGGAACAGGCAACTATTGTTTCACAAGAACCTTTGCCTATGATTACCAGGAAAGAAAGGAGGAATTCAAAAGATGTAGCTGCTACAGATCTCTTACATGGCCACCAAACCGAAGACAAGACCAACCATTAGACTGGATCCAGCAGCTACACTTTGGACCTAATCAAAAGTCCGTGGTTTGTCTAAAAGGGCCAACAAAACAACCCTGACCCTCATGCCTATCTGCATGATAGTGAACAAACCTAATAAATAACATACAAAAACAAGAGTGGTTACCACATTCATCGCTTAGTGTTCAATAGCAGTTTGAACTTTCAACAGAAATTAAACACTATAAAATTTTTTTTTAAAGTTCCATTCCTGTTGAAAGGTTACATAATTAGAGAGATCTAATATAAAATGCTAATTTAAAATGAAAAGTTTAAATCAGATGATTAAAATAAAAGTGGAGAGAGTTTGTATTACTGGAGAATACACACTGGATATCAACCATCTTGAAGCAAGCAAACAAGTTGGAATTTGTCACTAGTTTTTAAAGAATAATTAAATTTAAATGTTTATTCTGAACCTACTTTCTTATTAAATTATGAGTACTTCCTGACAGTCATTTTAGATGTAAAATGGTTTTAAAAAAAAAAAATCAATGACCAAAATGTTTTTTTTAAACAAGTTGATATGTTTATTTTAGAACTATAAAAATAACCACTTGTAATTTTTAAAAGGTTATCTCTTGGCCTTTTGAAATAAAAGGGGTCATTAAAAAGCCAGTGAGAGAAAACTGCTTAAAAACAAACAGAATAAAAAGCAACAACACTCTTCAGCAATTTCGCCGATCATCTGTACTACTCTCCTTACAAACTACAAGCTTTAGTTAGGGAAACCTTTTCGTTTAAGTAAACAGAACCCCCCCCCCAATCGACTAGAATGAGCAGAAATTTAGATTTTCTTCTTATCACTACCAGCTGTGTTTGAACAGACAGCGGGAGGAGAGGGTGAAAGATAATTAGATTTATCTGTCTCAGAAAAACCAATTTTAATTATCTGTTTTAAAAATTATTGTAAAATTTAACTCATCCCATTATTTTTTTGTTTTTAAATTTCTCAGTAGAAAAGCAATTTCCTAGGCTTACGGTTTTGTTCAAAGTGTGAGCTCACCCTTTTGTACAATGTGTACTGGCAACTTTATAAACTCAAAAGAAAACAACAGTAACTTGGTGGTGCGAAATATTACTGCTAAAGCATTTAAAAAAATGAAAATATTATAATTTTATACGTTCATTTCAGTTTGCTTTTTTTAATCTACTTAATAAACAAAAAAAAGGAAATTACTTTGAAAAAATTTTAAAACCCCATAGGAACAAGAGAGCAACAACGGAAGATGAATGTTAAAATTTGACAGCTGAATACAAGCACATCACATTCCAAAGCAGTCAGGTATGACAGAATAAATAACTGTACTCCCATCTCTTAAACACATACAGGATGTTTTGATACTTTTATAGTCTCAAAACTATGTCCTGACAAGTGAGAGATCCAGCCAATCAAACTGTTTTCTTTCATGGAGTTTTTTCATCACCCTCACCCCAGTAAGATTTCAGGCTCAAACTTTGAAATATCTAGGAAAGCCCCAGGCTTTTAAAAATGTCAACCACTCTTGTTTTAAAATAAAAACTAAGTCAGCAGAACATTGAAATATTGTGAAGCAATGTGTCATAACACAAGCTATTGCTTTACAAGTAAATGTGATCAGTCTACAAGGATTGACAAAACATCTGTGCAACCATCATACCCATTTCAAATTAAACCAAACTCGGGTCACTATGTAAAATGTCAGTGAATTTAAACTAGGGTTCTGATATAGTATTATACTAGAGTTCTGCTGAAGACCTTCACAGCAAACTGTTTACATTATCCACACAGCTGAAAAAAAATTCCGCATGCCATACTATGACTTCATTCCTGGATGACATGGAAGGATTATGGGAACCCACCATGCAAGTATCTTTATTCATAAGAATAAAAGTGGCTACAGCTTATAAGTTCATACATGTGGTGGGCAGCTCCTAGTTAAGCTGATAGACTGTAGAGAACTAATCATCCCCTCCCTGTTAGTCTAACTATCCTGAGGTTCCTGTGATTGATGGTCTTTAAATCCTGCTGAAGGAGAGCACAGATCATTAGGTATCTGTCAGAATCACCTAGAGTGTATTCGAAGTCCATGTCTAACTTCGATCATGGTCTCTGTCTCCAGTCTCAAAGATCGCCCATGATGGTGATACCATAACTGCTAATATGATTTCAATATTGATATTATACATAAAAACGTTTTTGATTAAATATCAGCAAAAAAAATTTTCTTTTAGTAATCACGTAGTATCTGCCCGAGATGATCTACCAAACCAAGTTGTGAGAGAAAGAAAGAAAGAAAAAAATTGTAAAAGTATTTAAAATTTTCAAAAATAATAATAATAGTAAGAGATACTAATTCAAACTTTCCCAAGGGCAGGGGCATTAATCTTCAACATCCATTTCCAAGAATCACCCATCCTTTTTTCTTAATAAGTTACACTGCACTGACCTGTTCCACGACTAACGACACGATACAAATTTAATCAAAGGTTATGGGCTTTGCCAGAATCCACTTATAAAAATAGATAGATATAATTACAAGGTCGTTGTCTAACAATTTAGGAATCCAACATATGGTTGGTAGTATTGGTACGAGGCTCGTGTGATGTTATTACTACTATGCACTCGACAATGTCAGGCACACTAAACTAATTGATGATGACAGCGATACAAACCATTTATAAATCGATCTGGTTTGATTGATTGATTGTTTGTGGGGACCAGTCTAAACTCTATGCACTTCTTGTCTACTTAGCGAGTAACATCTATGGCAAAAGAAATAAATTAAAAGTTTGAATACATAAATAATAATATATATTTCAAAGTTTTCGTTTTTTTTTTTTCTTTCTGAAACTTAAGTAATAAAGAAGTAAATTGCGTCATGGGGTCGACTTCTAGTCCGAGTGAGAGAAACGACAGTGGCGTGACAAAACCAACCAGAACGGCCCCGGTGGTCAGGGACACGAGTGGGTGAAACAATAGCGATCAAGAAGATAAAAGAAAGTTTCACTAACCTAAGCTGTGTTTTCACTGCGGTTGGCTCGAGACCCGCGAGATAAATGACAACGTAACCTTTGCCAGTGCTGAAGTCAGCACCGCGCAAGTTTCGTATTCGAATTCGGCGACGACGTAAATTCCTATCATTTTTGTCGAATAAATCAGCATAAATATTCTACCCTATTCTAGCGCCCATAATCATAGGCTTAATTAACTTAAATTTGATGAAAAATCGGACTATGCTAGGGCATCGGTAAGTTCTGGAAATTGTCTTGGAGAGGGTGTATATTAGGACTTTAGATTCAGCTTTTCCAGCAAGATGAGACAGGGACGGAATAAATCGAGAGAAGTCTTTTCAACAGCGTGGAACTTGTTATAGTTCAAATATGGAATATCCGTTTTGGCTTCGCTTTCAAAAAGAAACCCAAACATGGTCAATTAATTCTAAGGTCTCGCTTCTGATAGTAACTTTATCACGTAGGGAAACGAAAGAAGATTTTTTTTTATTACTCTTCTCGGGTCTCTGTTGGATTCGTACACTAAGAATTTGCTGTCAGAATAAACGGAAGAACTGTTCTGATTTACAATTAACGTAAGAGAAGCAAATGCAGATTTCAGATAATGGTCTTCACCAACCGACCACCTGCACTCAGAGACCCTGGTATTTGAACTGGTACAACTAGACCAAAAAGGCAACAAATACCAGGAACACATTTGACAACCATGTGACCTTAAAGTTACTTCTCGCAGTCAGCTGTTCGTAGCACCCAAACTGTAACACATGTTAACGAAATAGTACAGACAGAGGGGTCCGTGGGAGATGCATTCTAAATTTTTCAAATTTTGGCACGAGGGGACGCCACTTACGCTGTGACGTCACATCGAAACGGGGTGTGTGTGTGTTATTTTCTTGCGTGTTAGTTTGCAGAGATGTCAAATGTGTTACTTTTGCCTGCAGACAGAGTTTTTCTATGCGATTGTATAGCACTTGGCTGCAGGTTTCCGGTTATGGGGCCATCCGAAACACAGGTGCACCATGACCGTCCACAAGCAACCGTTGATCTCAACATTCTTGCCATCCACGTTAGTCGGGTCATTCGTGCTCAGTTTCGTACGTGTGTTACAGCGTCCGGAAGAATTTATTAAAATTTATTTCTCAATAAATTAGTGTTGGAAACTTCATCTTTAATTTTTTTTTTTTTTACTGTTTTATTGTTTTATGTTACACACATTTAAGAAAAAAAACATTTCTACAGTTGAGACGATTGTTTTGGTGTGACGTCACAAAATAAGTGGCTCCCCCTAGTGGTAGAATCTGCAGACTCGAAATGCATTCTCTCAGGATGTGCACGGGCATCTGTTAACGCGTGTTACGATTTAGAAGTAACGAATAAGCGACGTCTAGATGTAACTTGAAGATCACCTAGTATGTACAGTAGGGTGATGACTACAGAACTTATTTTTAAATATCAAAATTCCTGCTATGACATGGGGTGAACTTTTGCATATAAAACATTAATATAAAGCTCGTTTTTGATTTGTGTGAAAAAAGTTGCCCCGGGCTGCCAAATAAAAATTGTCATTTTACGCTCTAATAGGGCAAATTTCATAAATATTGATGCATTGCCATTCTCACACAAATTTATTCGTAACTGATACATAACTCCTACAATAAAGTTCAGTCTAATGGCTGATTATAAGTCAAGTGATACAATAGACAAAAATGCTAAAATTTGGGCCAAAAATTTGCCAAGTACGACTAAAAGACATAAAAGAAGTTTGCCAAGAATTGAAAATTTCAAAGATTACGTTAGGTTACCTATAAAAAAAGATGTTTTAGGATGTTACCATACACTACTTGATAATGAAAAATCAAAACAAAAAGCAGTTAAAATTATTCATGAAGAATTAATTAATTAATCTATGGAAGAAGATGAGTTTTCCCATACTCAGTGAGCAGGCAATCATTGCTCGTATTAATAAACTAATATTAGAATATGAAAAAAAATCAAAGATATCCAAAAGAAGAATTTTAAAAAATATTAGATACTGTATTTGACATTACAAAGCCAGAAGGACAATGGTTGTGTGAAGAAAACAAGAAACTTTATGAAAAACAGATCGAATCTGAAGGAAAAATAGGCTACGAAACTCATAAACAAGCTCCAATTTATCCATAAAAAAGACAATAAAACTGTGCCACAAGATGATATAAAAGATGACAAATCGAGTAGTTCAACCACCAATTCCGATACCAGTTCTAATGAAAGCATCTATGAATCGTCCCCTAAAGCAAAGCAAAAATTTTCTACGTCTCTGCCTACCAAATTAGTTACTGAACTATCACTTTCTACTCATAAAGCATCAAAAGTTTGTTTAAATCTTGCAAAAGAGGGGATAAATCTGCCAACTCCTCGGTCTGGAATATTCAAACGTATGATTAGATGTGGGGAAGAGCAAAAGTTGAAAATAAAAAATATTCTTAGAGAAGAGAAAGATTACTGTTTGCATTTTGATGGGAAAAGGTTACCAGGAGAAAAAAGGAAAAGTAAAGCATGGAGAAGAGTATCATGTTGTATGCCTTCAAAGTCCCACGAAAAAAATTTAATTAAGGGTGGTCAGATGTGAAAGTGGTTCAGCCGAAAGTATATTTAAAGGAATTGTTAGTATTCTTTACGTCAATAATGCATGGTCTAGCATCAAAATGATCATTTGTGATACTACTGCTGTAAATACTGGCCATATTAATGGGGTTGTAAGAATACAGCAAAAGATGTTACAAATGGGTCTAAATGTACCTCAGTACATAGGTTGCCAACACCACGTTTTGGACAGAATATTAAAACATGTTCTTGACTTCTATCTTGATAAGCATACCAGAGGTCCTAATTTGAATTATAAATTTATAGATGAAATAACTGAAGGGTATGAGGTCTTAAAAGAATCGTATACTCCGGAGGTAGAGTGTGGAAAATCATGGATGGAGGGATGATTTCAGGTTCCTTTATATTCTATGCTTTGCATTTCGACAATATAAGGAAAATCGCAAATTACCGAAAATAATTTGGCGATCTCTACCATCAATTCAAAGTGCTCGATGGAATTCCAGAGCAATTTATTCCCTTATTGCTTATTTTCTGTAACCAAACTGGAGAGCAATACTTGAAAAACCAGTTACTTTCATAGCTTTTGGTTGGCTAGAAGTATGGTTTTCTAACCAAAAATTTAAGAATGAAATATATGACAAACTCCCGTCAAATATTAAAGAAACTAAGTGCAGAACTGCTGAAAAATGCTTCAAAATTCACTGGTCCCAAGAAAATTCTGTTATTGATATACCGCGATCAAATATTATTACTGAAAGGGGAATTAAACTAATGGAAAAATTAAGGGAAACTTGTAAAACTGATAAGTATTTAAATATAAAATTTGTTTTAAAAAACTTCTAATTATTTTAATAAGTAGTATTGTACGATTTGTTACTTTTTCAAAAAAGAAATAAAGTCTTTCTTTGATTTTTTTACTTTGTTTTTAAATCTTTAAATCAAATCACTTTCATGTTTTGGAAAATTAAAAAAAAAAAAACATTATATTAAAAACTTTAAGTCTAACCCTGGGCGAACTTTTTTCAAAATTCAGAAGAATGATCAACATATTCTTAATTCATACCAAAAGGTTCATCGAATCCAACTGCAGGGTAATAACATTTTTTTTGTCATTACCCTAATGTACAGCTTTATGTAAGCCATTAAAAGATATTTTAGTCCTAAACCCATCTTGGTGCTGAATATTAACTTTTATACGTTGGAAAACCACTGAACGGTAAACAGATACGGGTGTATTTTGAAATGTGTAGTCTAAATTATATCTTGAAGAATGTTCATTCTATGTAAACACTTTAGATACATTTTTAAAATTAGGATGGAAGATACGTGCACTACCAGATATTAAAAAAAAAAACTATGTGCACGAAGTTTTAATAGAAGATATTAAACAAACGGCAGAAATAAATATTTTAAATTATAATCATTATCTATGTATCAAATAAATAAACTAATAGTGTTTATTAAATTATACAATGCTATAAAAATTACTCTTTGACGTTCAGGCTGGCACGCGCTTTTGAAAAATCAGTGCAATGCGGCAGTAATTTGAAGCATCAAACTCTACTGTATCAATGCCCTGGTGGACGTGAAGCAGGGCAAAGCTGGTTAGTTGCTCATCTGTCATTTGGCTGTGTAACTATGTCCTCAGTCTGCAAAGAGCGCTTGGCAGTGACGGTGGAGACTGGCATGGGTAGAACGAGGACAGCGTGAATGTTGGGGTAGAGTCAAGCTGTGGCTATGATGCCATCTTTTATCGTGGAGATGATTTGGTTGCCCAAAGCGAGCATAGTGCCTCCAGGTGTCAATTTCACTGTTAGCTGTAGTGGCAATGGGGTTTACAGTGTCGGCCATCCAATTCAGTGATGAAATGGTCAAGAAAAAGAATCTAAGTATTGAGTCTTCAGTAGTTCTTCAGGTCTGATGCTGGGTTGTTCAAATGCTGTAACCGTTGTCAAACTGTATGGGGAGCCTTTGGGTAGAAATGAAGATTGCTGAGCAATCCATGGGTTTTCATAGAATGATGCACTTTGTTTTTTTTTTTTTCTGGAGGCTATCTGAAGTGTGGACCTGTTTGGCCAAGGTCATATTCTTGGCTCCAGAATGCATAACAGTATGGCATCAAGTACTTCAGTAGACAGTTGATGAAGGAGAGAATGGTGTCAAGCCTCCTCACTCAGATGATGTAGAGTGTCAATGATGACAGAAACATGATCTCTGATCAACACTCCAATGCATTCACGTTGCATCAGAACTTTTCAGTAGATAAGGAGCACCTATTGCAGCAGCATGGATGAGAGAGATCTCGAGACATTGAAGTGAAGAAGTACAGCAGCTGACCAACATGTTGTGATAGGCATAGCCTTGAAACTCTGGAAAATGGCTAAGTTAAGATTAGGCTGCAGCAGTAGACATAGCTGGCTGAAGGATGCCGCTCTATTATTTGCATCTGTACCCCATGAACATTATCAGTCATGTTACTAGCGCCATCATATTCCTGGCTAACTATCTTATCAAGATGTAGGTTGAAGCTCTGTAGCTACTGGAGGATGATTTGTGTTAAAGATTCTGTTGTTTGTTGGGTGCTGATGAAAGAGATGAAATACTCGCTATATTGGGAGCTTAGAGGGGACACAAAACTGAGACAGCAACCTGCTCCATGCTGCTGACATCTGTACTTTCATCAGCAGAGTGTAATGCAACCAGCTTGATGACAAGATCATCTGTATTTGTCTGCCATACATTTCTAAAAGTTCATTCTGGTCAATATGACAAATGTATTATGTATTCTTAAGTGCCCATTCCAAGAAATGACTGAAGGTCCAAATCTTTTTCAGCTCAGTAATGCACTAGGGCTATGAAGTTGTTTTGATGATTGTTGTGGTTGGTGATGGCAGTGTTCTGGCAGAAACGAAGCTAGGTTGATGGCCCTATCAGCATGGCAATTTCGTTAAATCTTTTATCCATTAATGTATGAAGTCAAACTGTTTGCCATAGCAGACATCCATGAAAGAGCTGTCTGGTGACCAATGTGTTTTGCTACAACCTTCTTTGCATTGCTCCATTTTGTGAGAGAGCATCAGATGAGATGGGAGTCACAATCAAAATTTCAAAGGTGGTGACAGGGAGCACAGTAAATTCCACCAACATGCCAACTGTAAAACTTGTGGGACGCAAGTCAGCCTTACGTATTTGATGGAATGGGGGCGGTCCAGTACAAATCTATATTCCAAGATATGTTCTCATTATAAGTCAGACAGCTGCTCTAATGACGCCATTTCTAACATCCAAATATCAGTACTGTTGAGTTTGCTTGGTACAGTTGTAGAAGTAGGGGCGGACTGAGAGTGTTATAGGCCCTCAGGCATAACTGTTCACTGGGCCCCTTAGTGCTGATGTCAGAGGCTACAAAGCACCAGATAAGGGGAGGGCGGTTTGGGGGTGTCAATTTCAAAAAAAAATTTAAAAATTAGTTGTCTCAGACTGCATCTGGAGTATATTGGAGTATTCATTTAATAGAATTTATATGGGAATCTCTTGCAGCTGTGAGCCCCTTGTAGCTATGGGCCCTCGGGCAGTGCCCGATTGACCGATGGCTCAGTCCGCCCCTGTGTAGAAGGGATGAAACCACTTTCATCTGAGTTTTAAAAGTGGCTCTTCTCTTTCTTCCCACTCATGTATCATAGGCAGCTGTTCAGCTTCTGAAAAGTCCTGAAGACTGGATTCCTTAATGAGTTGTTTTGAGATAATTAAAAAACATGCATTTTTCAAGTCTATTTGTTAAGTAAAATATCTTAATATTTTCTCTTCAATGTTTTAAAATGAATTCTTCCATGATCATTACCTACAAACTATTGTAGTCATACCCCAAGGTTGCTTGACAAAGTTAAGAGAATATGGCACTTCGATGACAACTTATTAATGAACAGCAATGCAGCTGTTGAACTTGAGGTAACAACTACGATAGAGGTACAGCGACCAGTACAATTCATGAAATACCTGGCAGGGAGTGCAACAGCAGTACTGACTCACATAATCTATCTGGCTCAATGTAACTGCATTATCTCAGAGTTCAACCCAAAACAAATTGCATCAGAGCTTTATCTCTATATGAAATCAGCTAACTTTTGCTAATCTACGGGCAAGACATTCAGCATCTTGCAAACCACACTCTGAAATGGGCTATGCCTCATTTTTGATGGACTTTGGCAAACTAAATCCAAGTTCTCCTCTGATGGGTAAATTCAAACTTCACTTAGCTGATAATTATATATGTTTGGCAAGAACCAAACCAATGTAATGCTGATTGTAACTTGTCAGAGACACACTGTTTGGGAGGTGTTCTAGTCTGGAGTACTGTCACATGATCATAAAAGCAAAATGATTATTTTAGATGAAACTACTCAAGGTCATTACCTGAATGTCACCATTAGAACTGTTGTTATACCTTTTGTTTAAAACCACAATAATCATTTCACCATCATGAATAGTCCAAGGAACCATCATGCAAGAATAGTCATAAACCAAGAGGAAAATAAATATCCAATATCTCCCATGGCCTACTCATTCCCTGGAAATACATCCTATAAAGAGCTCATCTCAGACACATTCTAACTGCAATGGAGTGTGACCTTTCTGGAGCTGAGTCAAGCCTTCACAGAAAAGTGAAACATGCTGCCATCATGGAAATATGAAATAGAGGTGGCCATGCATGGTACTAAAGGTCACGTGAGACTGTTGGGTGTATAGGAAATGACAATGCATTGTCGCTAAATACATTAAATGTGCAGAATACTGCACAAAGTAAACTCCATGGTCAATTTTGAGTTGTATGCAAAATGATTTAACCTCAATATATTCATACAATTTATATCAATGTACTATCATTTTAATTTTAAAATACTGTAACTAAAAATATTTTTCACTAATTGATAGCTGAATATAAATACAAATCTAAGAGCTTACACACCTGAGTGGTCTTTTGGTAGACACTGAACAATTAAAATTGAAAACTTGTTTTTGAATCCCAGTCAGCAGCAGCTCAGTTTGGTATACCTTACTAGCAGTTTCTTCTTTATCCTCTTCATCAGCAAGTCATGTGGCTTTACTTCCACATCCAAAAAATAATAATAAAATGAAGGTTCCTGGTAGGGACCTTTTGTTGTGGGCACATAGCTAGCATCTGCAGAGTTTAGATAACAAAAACCATGGGATTGTCTAGTGAATGGATGTCTTATCCATATAATGTATTTTCTACTATTTGGAGTATAGAACTGAAAAACCTGGTGTATGTATAAAGTACAATTCCTTAGTTTTAACTGTAGAGTTAAAACTAAATACATTATACTGTGATCATGAAAAAATTTACTGGAAATCAATTTACAATTATGATGCAATTTTCATTTGCTTTATAAAACTGAAAGAATTCATATTTGAAGCATTAAAGTATGTAGCAAGATGGCACTAGGTCTGGCAGATTACATTGGACTTGGCTTTTCTGGTATTAACTGAAAAAACTATAGTAAAATCATTAAAAAAGGGTTTTAAAGTTTGGCAATTGCAGTTATAACACAAATCTTTGTGGAAACTCTAAATGCTAGTGCGTGAGTGTTTCGGCTTTGGGCTGAAAATTGAGGGCCCTGGCTCAGAATGGCATACATCAGTTTGCATGTTATTTTTATTAAAGGTGATAATTTAACTTCTTAGAAAGATATTTAGTTGAGAATTTCTACATCAGACGAGTTTAAAACTTAGTCCTCGATTTGAATTCCAACATGGCAACCACCCCCCCCCAAAACACATTTCTACATTAAATAGAACCTACTTAGAGAAAAGCAGCAACCAGTGACTTTGGTAATGGCGGCTTCATAATCCCAATATTAACCAAAGTTGTCAGAGATAAACCCCCCTATTGGAATCCTGTAGAAAAGAATTTTTTTTTTTTTTAATTCTCCAAAAATTGATATTGAAGCCAAATAGATGAGCAGCAATTACTGAAGCCAGGGGTGGTCTAACCAAATACTGAATTAATGTAGAAATCAGAAATGGTCTAAGGAGAGAAAAATTCTAAAAAATGAAAACAAGATTTTCTGTCTACAAGAAAGCATTATGCTATGGAAGAGGCAAACTTAAAACTCTTGCAATCCATACAATTGTATTTATCTGTATCTTGTGTAAACATATGCAAATCAAAGACAAGTGAAGGCAGTCAGTCAGAAGCACATATGAAAAATGGGATAAGCTGATCTGTGTTAAATAGCTGGAAAAAAATCAAGTAGATTGATTTCATTTTAAAGAAAACTAGCAAGTCGTCTTTAAGGAAAAAATTACTTTATCAAAACATCTCAATCAATAATTGACCACTTTTTTTTTTGCAGAGGCTTTTATTTTTTCATACTGATTAAATATTTTAAAGAACATCTGGTATTTTGTATGTCAGTCACACTATACAACTGCTAAAAATAAAATTAATGTCAAATGGAAGACAATTCATTACTCATTAAACTATGCAGATTCTTCTTCTTCTTCTTCAAAAAAAAACTAATTACTTTGGAACAACTTCTATTTAGCTAGGTACAAATTAGAATCCACAAAATTGTTGCTAATAGCAAAATTAAAAGCCATTTATCCATTTCCTTTCATCCAGTCTCTTGTAGAATTTATGAGAACTAAAAAATCTGTTCTATTTTTTTTTTAAATCAGACATCTCAACCTAGCCATCTCTCTTAAAAAATAAAATGAATTCCTTTCAAGCATCAAGATAAGTTTACAGCAAAGCAGAAAGTGATAATCCTAAAAGGGTGAAAATATTTCAGATATTGCAGTTGGTGTATCTTTCCATGCAAGTGTCTCTTGCAGACACTGATGTTAACTACATCATATTTAATATAGTTGCAGCACAGTAGTTTCAAAAATGGTAAAGTTGCAATGGTGAACATGTTCTTACCGCACTCAAACTTATCAGAGGAAAGGGTATTCAGGATGTTACCAAAGACAAAACCAGGTTTAGGCCAAAAGCTGAAGGCACCATTTGTTTTAAAGATGAAACTATTATCAGTCTGACCCACCACCTGATATTAAAGCGGCTATGCAGTCCTAACAAAATAAGGGCTCTTAATTTTATTTCCAGCATGTTAGCAAATGCTTTCATTTTTACCTCTAGATACTAACAAATAATTTTCCAGACCCTGCACCCATCCACTGGGGACAACGTCATCATTTTGTCACTTGTGGCAATTTCTACATCTTGGTATCTCCGATACAGTTTGCCTCACCGTTCAGATTCCTTTCCAAAGAGGGAAGGCTGCCTGGCAAAACACTATTTTTTTTAAATCTAAATGTTTACATTTCACCTACTAAAAAAAAAAAAATGCAAATATTTGAATTACTAGCAATATTCAAATTCAAAACTGTAAAATATACAATTGATTAAATCTAACTTACCTGTGTAGATTGCAAAATAAAAGTTACCTTGCACAATAACAATACAACAAAAACAAACATGCACTTGTCCAATTTTTATTGGCCTTCTACAATATAAAAAAAACAAAACAAAAAAACACGAGTTATCGCCCCTTGTTAATTACTCTTGAAAGCACTGATTGCAACCTCAGGTGCTCCAAGCAAATCATAATTGAGTTCTTTTCATCACTAAAAATAGAACATCTGAACTTTTTAAAAATTTCTCAGAATGCAGCAATCAACTTAAAAATTATTTTTAAAAAAGTACCATGAAAAATTATTACAGAAAATGTGGGTCCATCATTAGTCAGTTTTAAGATGTAAAAATGAATACTGCCTGCCATATTTATTAATTTGAAGTTTTAAAAAAATGAAAGGATTTAAATAAGAACTTATATGGATAGATTTCTAAACATTTTAATGGGTCTACATTTAAATAAATTTTGATAAGCTAATATCTTGCACTGGAGGAAGTCAACTTTACTTCAATATTAACAGAATAAAAAGACCATATTTACACTTATCTTTCATATTTAATGGCATAAAAATGGTCTTGATTCTTAAAAACAGTCATTAGAGAGGAATTCATCCACTGAATATTGTAATTTTTTTTTTCAATTCCAGTATTTCAATAATCTCACTACATTGATTTATTGTCTTACATGCAATGTAAAGCTCGAACAGATGATTTTAAAAAGTCCTTGATTTCTGCCAGTAACAACAAAGTTGATTAGCAACAAATATACATTTTCTACTAAAATGGCTGTAATGGCACAAAAGAGATGTATCATTGTCAATTATGAGAAAAAATATGATTAAAAAGAGAGGTAGATAAGGTGCCAGTATTAAACTAGAAAGTCGTAACAGGGGATCGACGCAAGTCACTCAAGAATTGTGTTAGGTCTTCTGATTAGCTGTAGAGTATCAAGTTTGGAAGGCTCACACAGGAATGTCGATAAACCAAAGGTGTTCAGGGAAGAGAAAAGTTTATAGACTGGTATTACTCCTGCACATGTGCACGTGCGTAACGTTTAAGGGCTCACATTTAGCAAAATTTATTTATGAGAGTTGGAGATCTATTCACAAATTAAGAACAACTTCCAAATATGATCTACAAGAGAACAACTAATGTCCTAGAATAATACTGAAAAAAGATGAAGTAGCTTTTTAAAAAATTTAAAGGGGACTAACATCCTCAATACTGATAAAAGCTGTATACATTAACAGAACAACAAAATTTCAATAATTAACGACCAGAGTCGCATTTATGAGAATTGGTAGAGATTCGGACAAATTTAATAGAAAATTATTAATTTTAATATAAATGGATAATTAAATAAGTAGTGGTAACAAAAATTAGTAGGTAACAACAAAATACTGTTTATTTAACTTCATAAAACTGAAATCCCTTCCATTTAACTCAGATATGAGGCAATGTGAAAATTCGTCACTGGCCAATACTTTAGCTCTTTCTATGAATCAGCAGATAGCTTCCATGAAGCCAACTACTAGATCTCAAATTATTAGTGAGAAAATTTTGGACACCTGCGATATATAGAGAGACCAGCAATCAATATTAGTTGGGGAAAAGAACTGGAAGTTCTTTTTGTAAAGTTCTGCTGTTACAGTTTTGTTTCTATTCTAAGGAAATGTTCTACCCGCATTCTTTCCTTAGTCTAAAACCTCATTAGCAAGAAAAATAAGGAAATGAATTAATTAAAATATACATTACAAAATTCTTAAAAAGTAGCAGCATAATTTTAAATTTGATAAAAAATAATTAAGGACAATTATTTAAATGAAAGACAAAGATTCTTTAATAACAACTAATTAAGCAGACTATATATATATATATATATATATATATATATATATATATATATATATATAAAAACCGTAAAAAGAACTTTAGCAGAGCAAATGTGATAACACTAAAACCAAGTTGTTAGGAAAGGTAAAAAAGTATTATTTATTAGCAAGAGTTTGTCTATCATAAATGTTTCTCATGATATTGAATCCAGTTTTCTTCTTAATGTAATCCGCTAACGAAATCAGACACTGCTGCACAACTTGGTCGATTATTTTCTGTTCATCAGGAGGAAATTTTTGCAGAACATACTCAGCAACCTGGTCCTTTGTAGGGGGTCGATCAATCCCAATCTTTAATCGTTGAATCATCTAAGGAAAGAAATATAATGAATCATTGCAATGCATGATATAAGACAGATATTCAATAAAATTTTACAAATGCATGAGACTGTTTTTGTTATCTGCTACCTTAATTATTTTAATTTTTCCATCATGTTTTACTAAAAATAATTTTAAAAAAAACTGTTTATTATGAATTAGGTAGAAATAAGGAATGAAAGATAGCGTAAATTCAATTAATAGCTATCACAAATCATGTTTAATACACACAGCATATCCAGAACTTTTTTGTTTGAGCTAAGCTATGATTATGGCGTCGTAGTGCAGTGGGTAGAGAGTTTACTTGTCAATCTGTGTGTCATGGTTTGATCCCCGATGGGTCAGAGGTATGTGCTGCTGAGGGCCAAAAGCCAAAAACAGCTGTACAGCCCTCCTCTGGATGCTGACATTCACTTCAACCTGGTTGTAAAATGCCCTAGACACACCTCTCATGGTGCCCAAACTAACCTATGGGTCATGGGACAAGTGAAGTGAAATAGCTATGATTTCCTTTGAATTGAGGTGAAATGGTTATATTTAGCAATAACAATAAACAGATGGATATTGGTCTACAAGGAAAATACTGTTATATTAATAATAAAGTCTCTTATCTGGAGCATTGCCATGTTTGGCTGAAAGGATCAACAAAGAAATGTGTAGTAAACTTCCCTGTATAGCTCTCAGAACAAACAAGCTGCTAAGAGACAGATGCAACTTGTGACTAGGGAAAGACTTGAAAGATTGAAGATGTCTTAATTTGAACAAGTTGCTGAGGAAGTCAACTAGTTAAGTGATTAGAGGAGAGCATGACCAGAAGAGAGTAGAGGTACATGCAAAAGCTGGGAGTGATAATATCAGAAAAAGTTAGTTTTAACTGGAAGTGCTATGCTATAAGAAGGCAGGGTGGTTGCTGATTGACTAAGATAGTGTGGGAACATGTTTTCTGGAAAAGTTAGTTTATTCTACCTAAATTGAAGATTGGGAATTGGGAAGAGAACTAGTGCTGAAGTTGAAGTACTTTTTCTGTTTAAACTGTGACACAACAAAGGAAGGAGAAAGCACAAGAGTGCGTCAGAAACAGAGAAAGAGACTATGACCAGATGCAAGAGAAAGACCTTTAGAATGCAGATGTGAAATTATTAAACTAATTTTATATAAATTATATCTATTGATGTCAAACATTGACACCATCTCTGATAATTTATCTTTTCCTTTACTATTCACATGCATACAAAAAAAAAATAAAAAGAAAATGATAAAATAGCAATCTTTAATCAAATTGTGTTTATGAGCTAACATTTATAGTATTTCTGTAAAACTGTCCTGCTGAACCTTTAGCAAAAAGCAACATGTCCTGATTCTTTCCACATTTAGCCTGTTTGGTAAGATTTACGTACACCTGATTTTTGTAAACACTGTTAGAAATCATCATTTCAGCCAATCGCATGGAAAATTCATTTACAAATACTGTTTTTCACCCTGTGCAAATATAGCTTGAAGTCAGACTATTAAGCTGTGATCCATTGACAGGTCCGTGGGTACAGCTGGTTTAAGATAAAGTTTAAAATATAACTAACTAATTTTAGTGACATCAATTATAAACTTTAGGCAAGCATAGAAAAATTCTTTCTGAATGCATTGGTACAGATCCAAACAATTGTAGGATAGCTGTTACTAATAGCAAAAATTTGTAGATGGTATTCTCTTATCTAAGATGGCCTGTAAATAAATTAACTTGATGTTCACTAGACACCTTACAACAAGCATTTCTTTATAAGAATTCAGGTTACCACAACATTGTAAATGAACACCTGGCCTTGCATCTGTTCCTTTGTAATGATACAGATTTTGTTTCCTCTTTGGCCAGTTTTCATCCTTTTGTTTGTATGGTCCATATAACAAAAAACTAACAGTTTGTTTGTCAAGTGCAAAGTGAGGAATATCTGGGGCAAAGGAGATGTGCACAGAAAAAATAGATAAACTTGAAGGCGCAATGCAGGGATTATTCTCAGTTAACATGCTTTAAAAACTTTTTTTTTGTTTTTTTTTTATAGTTTAGCAAAGCTCACCTTTTCAATACCAAAGGCAAACATTAATCTCTCAGAAATTATGTAAATCCCATTTAACATAAAAAAGAGACATGCTAGTAATCTTCTTAGATGATTTGTAACTAAATTTAAATAAATATTCTTGAATTCCCACTGGCCCAGTGCTATCTGCATCATTTTTTCTCAGCTTTAAAACCTAACTAATCTACAAAACACTTGCTCATCACTACATTCACTAGTGTCCAGTAATATTCAGTTTTTATTTCCTATATATACACACAGAAGGTAAGCCAAATTATGTACTTTACAGGTAAACCAAACTACTATTAAAACAAACAAAACACTCCGTAAATTTTGTTTTTATTTTAACCAAGATGTCTAGATTTTCAAGTGAAAAAACACATTTGTATACCACATTTAATAACAGTATTACAAAGTGAATTAAAAATACTTACCTTTGTATTAAGTGAGTTCATTACTGATCTGACTCCATTGTGTCCACTAAAACACAAAATGAAGATAAATTTGTGAAGCTTTCATTAATCTATAAAACAAGTTAGGTACACATTTCATAATCCTATAGAAATTTAATCAGAAACCAGTAATTCAAATTTTATCATGTTACAGGAGGTATAACTTACTTAGCACTTCCATCATCTTTAAAGGAAATCTTCCCAACCCTCTTGTCAATATCATCATGTATCAGAAGCACATTTTCTGGAGAAATATCAAAGTAAACTGCTGCAAGAAAAAGAATTGAATGCTATTCTTGTATCTTTTGTTTCTGTAATTCACTAAAATGACTGTTTTATCTATTTATACATATACAGTACTTAACATTTAAATCTGTCTCTTAGTTTCAAATCTCTTCAACTACTGAATCTATCTGAGCAGTTGTTACACAGCTATGGCATGATCATTTTAACGAGTCCCCTCCAGAGAATCTCTCTAAGACGATTTGAGAGACAGACAAACAGACATTGTCTAGAACACCTGCAGAAGAATTAGGTCTGATCAAAGTTCTAATACCTGTCAGTCTACAAAGAGCTTCTTGTAAAGCAATGAGTATAATAGGATTCAGTGATTCTTGTACTAAAAGATTTGGGAAATCATTTTTTGAATGCTGTACATAACAATGGAATAACTAAACCGTTGCAGTTTATCACTCAAACATGCAAATCAAAAAAAAAAACGTTTTGCACCTTCTGTTTTAAGTTCTAGCTGTGTAAACTAAAAACATTTCAGTATTAATAACGATGAGGTGAGCAGCTTTCAAGCCATAAAAGATAAAATATCACCAGATAATTAATAGAAATATTTATAAAAGTTGTACAGAAAAGACTTTTTCACCAAACTAACATTTGGATATCATTTTACCCCTGCTTAGCTGGTATTGAATGTTGGCAAATGTCAACAGAGGTAACAAACCAGCTCTGATATTTTTCAAAGAATCTGACTGGACACCTTTGGTGGTGGTGATGTTAAAATTAATCTAGTATAGGACCATCAACAACCTGTTGTCCCCCTAGTCATTAGGTGCTGCTGATAGGGTTTCTGATGGAATAATTGTAAGATCTTTGCATACCTAATCTTTCCATACAAGGTTAAGTTTGGCGATGTGCAATACAATCATGCAACACATGTAATAAAATTTTAATTAAAAACTCAGCTTTATTTTCTTAACAAAATTGTTTATTTTGCACTACCAGAAACTTATCACCACAAAAATTTAAGACAAGGAATTTATAAACAAAAAATACCTGCTTTTCCTACACTGGTTCCATTCACATTCATTGGCATTCTGGGCTTCAGAAGAATTAATTTTGCACCATTATCCAGTTCAACTGTAGTTATATTACCAACAAATTTCTTACTGTTGTCCCACCAGAAGGCTTGGAGACTCTTAGCCAATTCATCCACAACCTGCATTCCAACACTGTGTCTAGTGCCCGGCATGTGGTGGTTCCCCAGGCCAACTATCTAAAATGCAAGGAGAGGAGGCACATTTCTTTTAAGTTCTTCATGAAAATTTCTATAAGAAAACAAATTAAGATATGTACACCTTTTGGAATGTTAAGAAAATGTGAAAAAGAATTTGCAGTTCATACATATATTAACACTATTTTTCATACTAAAATTACTTAACAATTAATTCTTCTCAAATCAATATTGTTTGAGTGTGTCATCTCGTCTTTCTGAGCTCTTGAAGTGAGAGTAGAAAAAGTGGTCATGTAAAAACTTATATAAACACCATTCCACACACAAACCATATTACACAACTCATGTACAACCAAATGCTGTTCAGTGTTATTTACAGTATTGTGAAAGTTAATGTGAGTGATCATGAAACAAAAATATTTTCATGAGAAACAATTAAAACCTCCTATATATTGTATTTTTATCAATAAGCAATTATTTATGGTATACAATACATTACTCCGTCATCTTTTGAAATGATTGCATCACTTTAAGGCTATTGCATCAACTTCTGATATTGGGCTTATCATTCAGTTTCTGCACAGGTTATTATATTCTTGTCAGTCATCTTTTTTTGTTTTAGAGCTAAACATGAGCATTACATCAAGGAAAACTACATCTCACAGGGAGAGAAATTGTCAATAAAGTCAAAGTTGGTTGGGGGCAGTCAACAAGATTATTAAGAAGAAACAAACCACAGACTCAAGATCTCCATCAAGGAAAGGCAAATGTGGAAAAAAGTGAAAAACATCACTTGGAGATAATGCAAAAATGAATGAATGAGCAGGGAAGATCTCAGAAAAACTAATGACATGCTTAACCAGGAATCAGCAGCAGGTGTCCAGCTACCATCAACAACTGTAAAACATCAATTGCTTGTGGTGGGGTGCTGAAAGCCAAGAAAAATATGAAAAAAAAAAAACAACAGCTAACAAAATGATGAAATCAAACACTACGCATGGGTCCAGATATATGGTATCTGGCAAAAGAAGACTGGTGCAATGTGTTATTTTCAGATGAGAGTAATTTTATTGTTCAAGGTCAAAAATCTCTATTTGTATGCCATTCAACCCACAACCAGTTCTCTCTAAAATCAAACTGAGGCATCCAGAAAAGAAAATGTTCCAGGTTTACTTTTTCCCATGGGGAACTGGCTCATTAGTGCCTATGCAAGCAAGGTATGCTGAATAGTAAGAAATATATGGAGGTTCTAGAATACCATGTCAAACCAGAACTACTGAAGATATCCCTGAACAGTTTCCCAACAGGATCTGGCTCCAGGCCATACATCAAAATGTGTTACTTCAGGATGAACAATAACAACTGCTTAGGTTGGCTAGAAAACTTGCCAGACTTAAACCTAAAAAACTGGATTGTACAACTAAACAAAAAATTATCAGATCTCTGTGAAAAGATGGTGCATTCCATACCCATGTGTGTTCAAGATGTTATTAAAGCTAAAGGTGATCATATCCAATATTAAGGTTTTACCAATCTTCAAAATAAATGCTGTTTGTCTTTTTTTTTTTCCATCCTGTTCACATTAATTTGCCCAATACTGTACCTACAGTTATTTGTGGTATTTTTAACAAGAGAGCTGTGACATCAGCAACACATGTCCCAAAAGTTAAATTTTTTTTTGAAATTCCCTTGAGATTACAAATGTAAATTGCTACAAAATAATTTTTTTAAAAAGACATTAAGTAAATTAAGTCTGCTTATTGACAAACCAGTTTATTTCTATCAAGGAAAACAGTGTACAAAGTACTAGACATGCTCCATTAATAACTGTTGTGCATGTGCTGTAAAGAACAAAAGTGGAGAAATTCACAGGCATGAGGTTTGAGAAAACAAACTTGCTATTGAGCCAGGCTATATAATGTGATCACCTCAATCAGAAATACCAATGTGCAGTGCTAACTTTTTTTTTAAAAAAATGATGATAAAACTGATGTTTTTATAGTAGTAAATGTTCTAACATTTCTCAATTAAAAACAAAGTCTATAGCCTTCTTATGCTCCCCACACTAACACAGGAAAGCCTTAAGAAGTGGATCTGCTATTAAAAGTAGTACATAGAGAACTCTTTAGTAGCCACTCCAAGTTAACAATGTCATGGGATTTACTATCATAATTCTTAAGAGTTATCCACATACAAATCCTGAGATTCTTTACAGCATCAAATTGCCAAGATGAATAGTTTGCACTTACATGCAGAGAATAATTGATAATTGTCTCTGTGCCCTCCAAATTCAAAATCTTTTTTGATCTCTTAAAATAAAAAAATCCCCAAAACAACAAACAGAATAATTTCTAGTACTATATTAATTGATCTCTTTATACTAAGCCAAGAGTCAGGGTGGATACAGAATTCAAAGGTTGCATCTAGATGGAATGCACAAGAGAAAGGTGGAGGGTAAAGTCTGAGAAAATTGTAAATTTTCAGCATGACGACAAGAGCAGACTACAGAATAGGAGGCAGCATAATTTCTCAAGCAAATGAAAAGAAAGATAGACATAGCTTCTGTTCAGGGTTGAAATAGAGCAAAACTGTCATAGACTTGATAGGAAAGCAGTGTTTTTGGGATGTTGAATATCAAGGCAATGACAAGTAACTTAAGGTTTGACTCCATAAGACGTTGATTAGTCTACGTTTGGAATATGCATAGGTGCTTGTGAAAGGATCTAGATACTTCAGAGTAGATTTTAAAAAATAGATTCAAATTGTGAAGAGCATAGATACTTTGTTATGCATGATGCGGGTACCTGAAACGTTCAGCCTAGTTATAAAAGAGAATGAGGAACTGAATTCATTTAAATAGTTAAAATATATATTTTCAAATTCATTGAAAGTGTTGAGACTTTCTTTAGCTACTGTTTCTGGTAGAAATCACCGGTTACTTAACTCTAATAAACTGGATGTTCTCCAGTTTGTTTTTTTCATTAACAGAGTAATCATTTGGTAGAATACTTTTCCTGGGTAGATTTTTAAAATCTGATTTAGTAAATATATTTAAGAATTTACTTCAAAGCTATTTTGGGTTGACACGGGCTCTAAGTCAGGCCTTCTAGTCTTGTGCACGCTATACCTGCCATTTTAGACTCTAGAAGGATGGCACCAGTAAATGAATTTCGAGACAGGAATTGATGCCTAAGTATCCCTGCACATGTCCTTGTCTCAGTCAGAGACGGACGTAACATACAGCGGAGGCTGTATTTTACCCAAGTATTTTCGATAAAAAATGAAAACAGTTAAAGAGGATAAATAAGAATTTAAAATCAGTTTACATCAAAGAGAAACCTACCATAAAGTTCTGCATAGTTCGAACTTCAGCAACCTTCTGTTTTTGTTTAAGTTTCTCAACTTCATGTTTCGCAACCAACTGGAGACTGACACTCAGCTGGGCCCGAGTCCGCGACGAAACTGGAAAAAACCGCGGAACACTGAAGAACACCCGACAGACAGCGTTCGATTGCATCATGTTTGGGTTTTTTGTTCGAAAAATCCAGTCAACAACGATATTCAAAGTGTTGCGAAACGACTCGTAACATGGTCAGTCGTTCTTCGTTTCGGTTAAAATCCACGAGGAAAGAAAAAACACCGCCGACATCGTCTCTCTGGTATATCGGCGGATTTCATTGGTCAGCGACCACTGACGTCACACAATTTGTTCAGTTTTTCAATAGCGGGTTAAAAAAATAAAAAAAAAAAACCGCAAAAAACGTTGTCGAAGATTTCCCCCATCATGTCAGCGGCGGGCCTCCTGGCAGGAAGAATCGCTCTGGTAACAGGTGAAGATTTAGTCGAGATATCCGTAGTCAAATTTGGCGAAAGACCGGATTATTACGATCGCTCGAATAAAGCTCAGTTGCTCTCAAAGTTGCGGTGTCGACCCAATTGTAAAACTGAAAACAAATCGTCCCTTGGTCGGTGATCAAGATTGTAATGAATACCTACCTACTTCCTGAAACTGTTTAGACTGGAAGTGCATTTTCATTTAACACCTATGAGACGGGTTGTTTTGGAGGGATAAGGGAGAAAACTCTTAATTGCGGAAGAAAAACAGACCTTAAACATTCTTACACACGAGTAATATTAACAGTAACATTTTTTTTTAAATACAAAAGTTGGCTGGGCTGGTTACAAATTTCTTCTTGAAAGATCTGGAAAGAAAGCTGAATTTTTTGAAAACTTACGTAAAAAATAAGGAAAATGGCTAGTTCTTTTTTGGTGGGGGGTTAGTAACAGGAGTGAAAGTTTTGTAAATCTCTAACTAGATATTAAGCATCCATTCAAAATTTCCACAAAGATTCATAGAATTTGGTTGAAAAAGTAAATGACAGTTTAAATGTGCATGAAACAAAATAAATTTTTTTATTATCTATATAACAAAAAAGTTGTGCAGACATATCTTAATTAAAACTACAGTAAATATTAAGTACTGGGATGTTGAATTGAAACTCAGCTGAAATAGCATGGCTGTAATGTTATCCAGCACAGTTTAAAATGTTCCTAGTAACTATGTAGATAGTAGATGGGGAAAGTTCTGAATGAGTTGTAACAGCAGGTTTTTTTTACCTAGGAGTTTGCTGCTTCCTTAGAAATCTTTGAACAGCACCTGTTTTATGAGAACCTGCATTGAATTTAAAATGTTTTCCTTCGACAAACAATAAGACTAACTTTACTTAATGATATTAATTCATGCAGTTACTCGCCTTAATTATCAATCCAGGTGCTGGCAGTGGAATCGGATCTGCTGTGTGCCAGGTGTTTGCACAAGAAGGAGCACGAGTAGCTGCCATGGACAAAGATGAAGCCAGAACTCAGCAGACTATCAGTTCTCTGTCAACAGGTATGTATCCTTTTTTTTAACATCTGTGGATGCAGATTACCTAATGTGATGATAATGCAGAATATTTTTTTTTACTTGATAGTCTTTCAAGGTTTTAACAGTTTGCATTGGAAAGGTTATATTTAACATATATTAATACCATTTGTGATTCTCTTTCATTCCTAAATGTTTATAAGAAATAATTTGTATTTTTTTTAGAAATCTTTAAGTGAAGAAAGAAATAATTAGTAACATCAGAACCCATATGAACACCTTACATCACATTCCATCATGCACAACTGTGACATGCAAAGTTGGTTGTGGGTTTCCTTGACTGAAGAGTTGTGCCACCATGTTTGAAAAGTGATATAAACTTGAATTCCTTGAAATTAATTATATAGTATAGGGAAGATGTTGCACAGAAATGCTCTTAGTTGTGGAGAAATATGCTTTTTAATTTTCTTTCTAAGATAACATAATTTTATTAAAATTCTTTTTTAGGTGAGCATTATGGATTTATAGGAGATGTCTCTTCATCACAATCAGTTGCCCAGGTTATGAAAGACATTCAGCAAAAGTTCTCTGGAGTACCTGCTATTGCTGTGAACTCAGCTGGCATAACAAGAGATAATTTTCTTCTTAAAATGGAGGAAGAAAGCTTTGATGAAGTTATTCAAGTAAACTTAAAGGTAAAACTAAACAAAATGTATTGCATACACATATGCATAACCTTTACATTTCTGTCTTAATTGGCTTGGTACAGTAAGTCTCACAAAAGCATCATTATTGTTTTGAAATAGCTTCATTAGCAATTTAGCATGTAAAAAGAATCTTTGATGAGCCATGCAAGTCAATTTATAGTCAGGGTGGTAATTATTGCAGTTGGTAAAGTGAATAGGACCTTTGATTTATTCTGATGATGAAATGTAAAACAAACTCCTGTTTGTTAGAAATCAAGATGTTCCCACTATACAATACTACAGATGCTGACAGACTTTCAAAGTTTATTGATGAGTTAGATCCTGGATACTACAATCATGATAATATTTACAATTAAAGAGATGTGGCCTATTTAGTTAGGTTAGGAAGAAAGAAAGGTCAGTTTTTGCAGCATTACATAATGGAAAGGATCTTTCAATTATTGGCAGTGGGATTCCTGATTCAAATTTCTTGTATACCCCTTCAAACTGAATCATTGCATTAAAGATATATGATAAAATACAAGTCCCTTAATATAATGCATAAGTCAAACCACTTCTAGCATAAAAAATACAAGGTTAATTTGGATATTTCCTATCACATTAGCAGTAACAGAACTGATTAATTAATCTATATTTCAGTAATCTTTCCCTGTCATCATTTGATCATTTTTCAGAAGTTATATGAATGCGAACAGAATGATGAGTGTTTCTGATCTGTAAATGTCATGATGTCCAATACAGAAATAGCAGCTTGGTTATCACAAGAGGTGATGAAGAGGAAGATCTTGTATTTTAATAAATGCAAAACTGGCATGAAAATGATAACTGCAGTTGCTGATGCTTTTGTAAGAATTACTGATACAAACAAAATTAACAGTAATTTCATGATATACAGATATTGGATTCAAGTCAGAATGGAGAAATCAATGTTCAAAATGCATTTTTCTTTCTTTCTTTTGTTGCTTTAAGTAAATCTCAGATATTTTCTGGATGATACCAAGATGCTGGGAAACATCTTGTTTTCATCTCAAACTTAAAATTCAGGAATTTTGTTGTTTACCAAGCAAATCCTTTCTGGAATGAAAACAAAACTTAGATTTGCCACTTTACCTTATTACTTGCTTTGAAAATGTTTATTTTTCCTTTGTTCTCAATTCATTTATGCTGATTTTTCTATTATTATGTTGTTTCATTTACAGCCATTGATATTTATAAATCATGACCATGTGCATTAATCAGAAAGACATACAACTCAAAATTTATGCAATACTTTTAAAGAAAAATAAGTTACTTTTAGTTTTTCTATCAATAACCTGACTCAGAATAATACAGTTGTAACAAGTTTTGTTCAATTATCCACAATTTAACTTGTTGCATATATCCAAGCTGAAGCATACTACATATAGTTCATCCCATCAGCGTTCACTTTTGAGTGCTTCAATACAGAGTGAGCAGTAAAATGGCTTTGAAGACGTCGACTTAGTACAGCCATGTTGATTTGAAGCAGATGCTTTACAGTAGACATTTATATTTGGACTGTACAAGTGACCTGTTATGACTTGTGGTCTTTTGGTTACTAAGTTTTTCATGTAACGTTTGACTGACATCAGTCCACTGTGCCACTGGGACATTTAGGTATACCTTTTTGGGATATATAAACCTTTCTGTCAGTTAATAAGGTTAGGGTATTCAGAGCCAGATGAATTTATTTAGCTTTTCAAGTCCCATTACAACAGACTCAACAACAGAGATATAATCTCTCTGCATTGGAGACAACCCACGCAAGGGAGCATGGTGTCCCGACTACCCGCCAGAGAGCACTGCCTGTTCTGCACCACGAAGTGCTCGGCACTTCTGACTTTGGTGAGGAAGCCCTTACTAGAACTCTTCATTTTTACATCTGGGAGGAAACCCATTGAATGGGTAGTGGAGAGAAGGAAAAAGCTATGCCAGGGCAGTACACCAAACCGAACTGACCCCCGACTGGGAATCAAACTCAGGCCCTCAGTCTTGGCAGTCCAGTAGACTAACTACTGGGCCATGGAACCCTTGTTTATAAGTCAGAAGACATCCAATCTTTCTACAGATAACTCTACCTTACTATATCACACACACACACACACACACACACACACAAAAAATACTGACCATACTTTTATAGTGCTGAGCTTTTTACCAATAATAATTATTATTAAGCAAAAAGTATTTGATAAAGCTATGAGAAGTGAGAGTTCTAAGTCTTTATAAAACTAAGTAGTGTTTCTTCCTACTAGAAACGTTTTTATCACATAACACCATGCAAATTCATGCAATCATGTTTTTTTTTTTTTTCATTTTGATAAACATCTAATGTGACAACTTATTCAGGTATATAAAATAAAATGTTTTTGTCAAGTCCAAAACTATTCCCTAAATGTATATTCAACAAATTAGTGTTTTTGAGAGGATTTAATTTTTTTTTTTGCTTTTGGCACTAAATCTTTTTGACATATCTGCATTCAAAATGAGCTCTGATAGAATGAGAATAGAAAGATCACTTGTGTTGTAATTTATAAGCTGTGTACATGTGATGTATATACCATAAATGTTGAAGAAGTTATTTTCAGTCTTTGGTAAGACAACCTCTTGCATCATGTAGTCTTTGCATCCTAGGCATGGAAGTCTATCAGATTATGAATGGTGACTTGGTCCTGGTTTTCTCACAAAGTTTCCAGGTACTTTTTCAATAGTTGCTGTGAGGTGTCTTGGTCATTTGCCCCATGTGATCCTATAGCTGCTCAATGAGGATCATATCCAAGCCATAATAGTGGCTAATGACTGTTACATGTCTTCCAAGTACTGATTCTGGAGGTATGGCATGTTGCTTTTTCTTTGTGCAAGATATAGTGATTACAATCAAGGATTCCTTGATTAAATAATGATGGATACGAAACTGGTGGAACTTAGATATTTATCTGTTTTATATCCATACAAAATGTCTGCCCATACTATTGCTCCAAAATAGCTGTGCGTGACAGGTGATTGGAAGCACACTGGGTCAAAAGCCTAGCCAACCTTCCTTCCTTTGATTTGTGTGAGTCCAGATGTGAATTGCTAAAGTCTGCTGCTTGTTGATGAAGACAATGGATTGCTAATATGCACATTGCACCAGGAAAGGTAGCAGCCTTTATTCTAATCTGTCACCAATGGCTTTTGTCAAGTAGCTTGTCAAAGTCTATTTTGGAGCTTTTGTACAGCACATCAACTTAGTGATAATGATCCTGCAACGGCTGAAAGGGTGATTGTCAGTGGTTGCTGCAAGTTTGACAGCCCTGAGTTCATTCTGGGAGTGCAATGACACCCAAGACACTTTATTTGAATGTTTATGGAAAGTTTTGTAGCAAAATAGTTGATGGACTGACCAACCATTTGTGCCATCTCTGGGAAGTGGGGAAATCTCAGTGAGCATCACTTTCTAAGAAAATAAATCTACCTACCCAGCAGCTCATTTTATAATGGAGACAATGGTCTGATACGTAAAATTCAGTGATAATGACAGCAGTAAGGAAATCAGGCTAAACTTTTAATGTGAATATTTACATATGTGGTTAAGACAAAAGTCAGACTGAAATGCTGGCAACTTGTTTTGTGCACACACTGGATTTATATAAACTTTAAATTCTAATGCTTGCTTGAGAGGGTGCCCAATGTATATTATAGCTAATGCCAAGGCAGTACAGGTATACCCCTAATATCTTTTATTTAATACTTTTATTTATGAGGGAACTTTTCTAGTTAACCAGGCTGTTGCCAAGGCGATGACTGACAACAATATAGAAAATGGCTCCATCATCAACATCGCTAGTATTGTGGGCAAGGTAACAAAGTCAGCTTTGTTTATGATTTTCTTATTTTTAATAAAATTAATCAATTAGATTTTAAATCATTTTTAAATGGTTACTTTGAACATAATTATAGCTAAACATATACAAATAGCATGGCTTCATTTTAAAGAAAAAATATTTTGTAAATTTTTAATGTAGTTTTATTATGTAGTATTAAAGGAGCAGATATATTTATTTACAGGCTAGATTTCCTGAATATTTATATTTTATATCCAGCTTTTTTTACTTTTAAATTAACTTTTGTAATGTCTGGGGCCATTTACATTTTATCTTTAGTTTGTTAAATTAATTTCAGTTTAATTTGAATCTGGAAACCAGTTAATTTATCTTCTACTCATAGCCAGAGTTCATGTTTCTAACAAAAGATTTTTACCTGTTGTTTGATGTTGCTGTTTTTTATTTGATTGCATTGAAAATGGTTAAATTTTCATTTTTTTCATGCTCTCCTCATCTCTTTCAGACTGGTAACATTGGTCAGTGTAACTATGCAGCAGCCAAGGCTGGCATCGAAGGGTTATCCAGGACTGCTGCAAAAGAACTTTCCAAGTACACAACTGGTCTTAGAAACTGATTACTTTTAAAAATATATAAGAATGATTTCTTTTATTATTAAAAGTCCCTCAACATTGATTATGTTTTCAGTTTAATTAAATTAAAATTTTTAGAAAAATTTTAAAATATTTATTTACTAGCATTATCTTTTGGTGTTTTTGTCATTGTTGTTGGTTTTTGGTATTTTTAAATATTTAACCAAGTTGTTTTTACTCCTAAATTTTAAACAAAAACCCAAGCATTTACTTTAAGATGTTTCTTTTCTTTGTTCTCAATGCCATTTAACGCATCGACGTTGTGTAAGCCATGATGGCTTGCTGTCTCCATGCAAAAATGAAGAATTCTAATGTAGGGAGGCTTTCTGCAGTAAGCATGTGGCTAACCTCTACCCTGTTTCCCTCCACTTTGTTTTGGAAACCCTGCTGACATTGGATTACTGCAGGTTTAGAGAAAACATGGAAGTGAGAGGTTCATTTGTGTTCCCCCTCTTGCTTCCATTTATTTTTCTATATGTTAGTAGATCGTTTGTCTTTGTGTTTGTTTTTTTTTTGTTATTTTTTGCTTTGTCTTCATTTTTTTATTCATAAAAACAATATATAAAATGTGTGTCTTTGGAGTTAAAGACGCTCTCTTTTGTGATATTTTTTGTAAAATTATATTTTACTAAGATTAGTGTACCTGAATGCTAGTTTCACGCAGAATATTTACCCTTCATAGTTGCTCTGGACCTGTGAAGTTGCTGAAAAATTCTGAAATGTAAACAGTTTAATCCAAATAAAATTTCTATACATGTAAGAAAATATTTTCTTAAGTAGGATGTGATGCATATTATTGCATGAACTCAATCAAAATATCTCGGCAGTTATAATTTTAAGCAGGCTAAAGCTTTGCCAATATAACGGAGTTAGCTATTATACTAGTTCTTCTCACCTTAAAATCACAAATACTAATTTTTTATGTACATTTCATTTGTTGTATTATTGACATTTTATGAATAGTCCATAAATTTAACATTTATGAAATGTCATTAAGTTTGTTTTTATGTTTCATAGCCAAGTTTCCTTTCCAGACTCCTTAGCTGAACTTTGAGATCTAAGGAAATCTCACGGTAGTGAGCTAGAAGGGAAGGTGTAGGTTATTAGCCTTGGTGACCGAGCAAGTTACCTGGGTACAGTTGGGGGTTGTTGGGTGAAGGTCAAACGTTATCTGTGGAAATTCCACCATGTACCCAGAAACCCTACTAGAACTCTTCGCGTTTAGATGTGGGAGGGAACCTAAGAACCCAGAGGAAACTCTAGTAGTTGGCTGGTGAAGAAAATTGAGAAGAAATCATACAAGAAAAGTATACCAAGCCAAGCTGATGCCTACTGGAATTCAATCTCAGGCCCTGGTCCAGTAGTCTGCCACATTTTACGGAGGAAGTAAAATACTTAAACTGAATTAGCCACCATTTAAAAATACCTACACTTTTATTAATTTTTCTGCTAATCTGTCATTTAGCTTCTTTATGCTAACTACTTCTGCATAATTATTTTATATGTATGTTTTCCAAAATTTATAGATTTGGCATTCGTGTCAACGCTGTGTTACCTGGGTTCATCAACACCCCAATGACAGCTGCAGTACCTACTAAAGTAATTCAAGCAATGACAAGTTTAATCCCAATGCGTAGAATTGGAAACCCAGAGGGTAAGCAACAGCCATTAGAAACTATTTGTTATGTATTTATCTTTATTTAGAGAAAAGAAACATTTTTTTGCTTTTCCCTATATGCCTGCAACCAAAATATATTCTAACAAATTGAAAATTACTTTGTTTTTAGTAACTATCAAATAAGAAGATAAAGAATGAATATGGTTACTTTTCATGGGATTGAAGTGAACAATAGTTTATTTAGTTCCTTATAATTTTCCTTTCACTTTAAAATAACTACATTGAGCAAATATTTGCTAAAAATATGTATATTTTTATTAGCTCAACCCTCTGTGTACCAGTTGGGGTGTATTTGTACTCTGATACCCTTCAAATCTTTATTACTCAGCACAGGCTGAGCCCACACACACACACAGTCCCTTCCTCATTGACTGATTTAATGGTTTTTAATGACAAATCCATATTGCTTCAAACTCTCTTTTGAATTATAACTATATTTGATTAAGTAAACTGCCAGTTCAACACAAATAAATATTAACTAGTGCTTTTGGGCTGAAGTACAAATGTACATCAGATGCTATAAATAATGTAAAGTGTTTTGTGTGTCCATTATTGATGATTTGCAACCACTGGCATCGCTTACATGTTTTACATGCCGTGACTGGATATAGTTCTGACTGATTTTAATGAATAATCTGACTTGGGAACAAATGTAGAATTAGAAGCAGGGGCGTAGCTAATGGGGGGGCGGCAGGGGCGGTCCGCCCCGGGCGGCACGTTTTGGGGGGGGCGGCATTTTTTGGTCCGAGTGCGCGTTTGTCAAATTTAGTTCAGGACAGACAGTATGTTACATATATAATGTATTTTTTCGTTCTATTTTTCCAGATATAATTTTTTTCCTGAATTTTTTGTTCAATTTTTAATGGTAGTTTTTTGAAAGGAAGAAAGTTTTTATAAAATTTGCTGTAAAAGAAATTTGCTCACTGAAGTGAGTCACTTCTAATTAATTTTGAATTGAATATCAATATTTTCTCATTATATATTTGATAATTTTTATTTTCTAATAGTACTTTTTTTTCAATAAATAAATAAATAAAAAATGAATTTTTTGGAGGTTTTGAAATTCTACGTTATTTAGAGGGCGGCAAATTCTACGACCGCCCCGGGCGGCAAATTCTATGTTATTTAGAGGGCGGCAAATTCTACGACCGCCCCGGGCGGCACAAACGCTAGCTACGCCCCTGATTAGAAGGTACTACAAACAGTCATTTTTGAGGGTAGATTCCTCGTACACCTGTTTAAATGCTCCAATTCTGTGATCATTCTTGCATGGATTTCTGTAAATGAAGATATTTGAAAAAAAAAAAAAGTTTCTTATTTTTACATACATAAAAACTAAACAAAAACAGAGTAACAACACCTTCCCCATTTACTCTCTTAATTACTTAATTAAAAAAAATTCTAAAAAAACAAAATGCTTCTTAAAATTAATCCTTTTTACATTTCTTTTTTTTTTTCAGAAGTGGCTGAAGTTTGTCTTTTTCTAGCCTCACAAAAAAGTAGCTACATTACAGGGGTTAGTATAGAAGTAACAGGTAAGTCAATGTAGATTGTTGAACATACACTATGTTTGATAATGGCTAAACTAGAATACAAAAATTTCAGTGCATTACTACCTTCAGCTGAATATCTTCAGAAGGTTCATAATGGTGATTTTATTCTAGAGTGTCTGTAAATTCTATTAACTCATTGTCAAAACTGAAATTTTAGCTTCTTGATAGTTGTCATCAGTTTTCCATGATTCCATGCTCAAGATTCAGTTGCAGTTGAGTGAATCTCTAACTTCATTCATTATTTCAAATTATATGGCTCACAGGTACTGCATGTGGCTAATACATTCAATAATACTAGGGGTGTTCAAATGAAACCCGTCTGGATAGCGTTATGGTCATGCTATTTCAGCCAAATTTTATTTGAATGTCCCCAGTACAAGAGAATATACAGAACACTCAGTGTTACAGCTAGGTTTTCAAACGGGCATGGTAAATATTATAAAACAGGGCACATCGCGTGCAGTCACGGTGCGGAAGCATGGTATTGTGGGCACATTTATTTGCATTAATGACAAGACAAATTTGATAAATAACAGTTTAATACTAGTATGATGTAGGTGTTAAGTGAAGTATTACTAACTTATGCAATCATACAAACCTACAAGTTCACATTTATTTGCAACAAAGTCAATGCATGTATATATACATTTACAAGTTCTCATAATATAATGAAATGCAATAGCTTTAATTGACGACCTTGAATTAGGCTAGATTGTATGTTAAAACGTTGAAGAAAAATACTCTTAAGACTGTCGCTCTTTTGTTAGGTCTTTTGTGTACTCGTGCTATGCTTCGAAGCGTAAACTAAATGGCGTATAATGCGCACGCGCACAAGTTACAACTCCGCAGAGCAGCTGGAAAATTCCCGCCAGGGAACGCTCAAAAAGTTCTGCATGTGGCGGTTGTATACCTGTACAAAAAGGAAAATCGGGCTTTGTGTTTTGCACCATTTGGGGCATGGCATTGTAAATTTAGGGCATGTCATTGTACAAAGAGGCATGGTGTGGCGCCATGCTAAAAAGGGCTAGCTGGAACTCTGACACTGGACTAGAGACAAACATTCAAATAAAACGTGACCAGATAACATTACTGCGATGCTGTTTCAGCCATGTTTCATTTAAACTTCCCCAGTATAATGAATATTGTTTCTTACATCTTATTTGTTTTCTTCTGGTACCACTAAACATTACCTTTTTTTTTTTCTTTTTAAATATTTTTAAACCTGCATCATCTAATACATATTTTTAAGTGTTCATGCATTCATTTGTTACTCTTTCATGGCTGAACTGATTTGGGCCTGCCCTTTGGGAATTAAACTCAGGCCCTCATTTGTAGTAGTGCAGTAGTCTACCACTGGACCAATGTGCTGCCCCATCATCATTGGTGATTTGTTATTTACAGAAGTGGTTTTTCTGAGGATTAAACTGTAATGTTGGTGATGATAACAGATCACTCAACCATTTTGAAACATTAGATAATTGTATTGCTATTAATTAGATGATGGGTAAAGCACAAATTAACACAAACTTCTGTAAATAACACAAACTAATATTTTTTTGTTCTTACGTAGTCAGCTATAATATACAGATCTTGAGATAAAAGAGCAGTTTTGTTAATATCTACATAAACACGAAAAAAGTCTTCTGTTACTGCTGTTTATCTCAAAACTGATTTTTTATTAATAATTTCTTTATTTTGATATTTATAGAACTGCATACCCAATCATTTGATATGGTACCATTTGTGGTTCTAGCTCTCAGTTTTATAAAACTTTATAATTTAAAATTAAAAAGAAAATTGTAATTTTTTTTTTTTTTAGGTGGATTATACATGTAAAGAAATCTCTGGAGCTAATAATGATTCAGAAATTGCCTAAATGTACTTTGACAAGTGTGTTTAACTTGTGCATGGGTTAACACAATTTCTAACCCTGGCATCACAGAAATTTGAAGATGGGTTAAAGATAACTGTTGACAACAGTGAAGAACATCATTTCACTTTGGTATCATGTAGCAGTCCTGCTCTTATATCAAATGACACTGAGGCACCAAACAGAAAAGCTGACAAGAAAGGGGTTAATTAAATCCTGATTTCTTGAGTGTTAAAAAATCTGAAAAAAAAAAATATCCACTATGAACAGCTATCAAGATCAGTTGGTCAAGATAACACAGTTAAAACTTCTGAACTGTATCTGTTTAATATTCTATAAAATTAAAGAACACCTGCTGGGTATGATATGCCCTAGCCTGTTTAATTTGCCATTTGTTCGGTCAACTAAAGGTATAAATCACAAGCAATGTTAATATTTGGATATTTTATGATGGTTCGCTACCTCGACCAGTTCAGAAATATAGATAGAACTGACATTTACATTGCACTACTCCTCAACAAGAAAACTTACTGTGTTGTTTTGTTTTTTTTTAAACCATCTTACTTTAACTACAACAAGTTGGAAAGTAATTCTGGTTAGGGCTGTTTTATTTTTCATAGTACTCATTAAAAACATGAATTAAACGTTAACTTTATTCTGATTAAATACATTGTGAAAAATGTCATGTATATACTGTCTACTGATCACAATTTATATTAAAGACATAATTTGAAAGTCGACACTTTGCGATGAAATTGTAATAAATGCTTGTTTATATTGTATAAAATAATAGATTAATAGTTTATTTGAATAAAAATATGAATAATTCACTTTGCGTTATTCATTCCTTAAACAGATTCTAGAACTACTTTATTCCGCGTGGCATTTTCCGGAAGTGAAAAACCCGGTGCAGTGATTACACGTGGTGTAGCTATGGCGGATGATAGTTGTGGAAGCAATTCTGATAGCGAGATAGAAGATATAGTTTCCCGGACATTTGACTGTATGAAAAATCTGATTTTCAAAGGAAGAACTAGCAAGCCGACTGCTTCGGTTGGCCCGGACTCCGTGCTAGGTGAAAGCCGCGTTGAAGACGCTGACCGTCTACCAATGACAGGAGACAGGTGCGTCGATGGCGAGAATAAGAAAGCTGATGAAGACGATGTCTGCTCGCAGGGGAAGGATCGAAACAACCAGAAGAAAGATAAACCGAGTAGAAGTGAAACGCGCGAGAAGAAAAAGCAAAAAAATAAAAAGTAAGTGGGCTTCAATTCCGCGGGCGATTTGCGTCTATGAATAGTTTTGTGAAATAAGCGTTCCTTCTTGAATTCCCATTGCTTAATGGTGGATGTCTTCAGTTATTTTCAGACAAAAACAAAGGTGACTGCTCGCTCGTTTCTTTCACAGTTATATCAACTATTAAGTTATTGGTTACTGGCACGGATGAAAGTTGGATTTCTTTTGGACCTTGTTTTTTTTTTTTTCAGTTTTGCCTTGGCTTCTTCCATCAAAGTAAGGCTTGATCTCACTGATACTTACTTCCAAAATTCGAGTTCCCTTCAACCAGTAGTGATGAAAAAAAACTGCAGAAATTCCAGAGACGTGAGCCAGGTAATATATTACGAATTATTGTTGTTTTCGTTGTTTAAGCGTCTTACCATCTCATTGAAAAACCTTCAAACATGTTTTTGTGCGTGTGTTTGTTATTTTCAGGTAATATCATCCGAGCCTAAAGAAGTTCTGCCAATGGTATCACAACGACAGTTGAAGAAACAGAAAAAGGTAATTCCACCTTGACTGTTGACATCTGGGCTGTCTATTACTTGTGGGACTTCCTCTAGAGATCTATACGGAAAGTTATTGGTGGTGTGTTTACAGAAAGTAGAGGGTTCTTTATATATAGGTTCATTAGATAGATCAGTTACTAATAATTAAGGTGATGGGGAAACTCTTGAATATAATTAATAACACAGTAATCTCGATATTTTTTATTAATGCACTTGCATAAATTTCATCATTTTAAGAGAGATTTCTAATTGGACTTCAACATGACCAGTTTGGGATGAATCTCATTCTGGTATGTTTTATGACACTATTAACTTGAAATCTAAAGGAAACAAAATAATTTCAGTACAGACGCTCCCCTACTTACGAACATTCGAGTTACGAACAACGGTACATACGAACATTTTTGCGGTTATGTCGAAAAATGTTCGGACAGAGATGCTGTAAGTTAGATTTTGTATTGCGCGCCTTTTTCAGAGTAGTGCTTCTTTCCGCCGCTAATACCGACGTGAGGCACTGTGAGAGCTCGCCCAGCATCCACCCCGAATCCGGCTTCCTCTGCCCAGTTCGTCGCAGTGCCTGAGTGTGTAAACGTATCTCCAGCGCGCTAAGAACTTTGACATTTTTATTGTTAAATATCTCGTGCATCCATTATTCAATATGGTTGGTGAAAAGCGAAAGGCTTCTAATGAGAGTGGAAGTGTAAAGAAGAGGCAAGCCATTTCATTTGAAATGAAAGTGGCAATAATAAAGAAGCTTGATGCGGGTGAGAAAATGGTGAGCGTTGCACGTGCATACAACATGAATCGTTCGACCATCGGTACCATTTATAAACAGAAAGATCGCATAATGGAACACGTGAAAGGTGCAGTGCCGATGCAATCGACGATCATTAGCAAGAAAAGAGGGAAAATCTTAGAAGAGATGGAGAAACTTCTCACCATTTGGCTCGAGGATCAGCAGCAGCGGCGTATTCCTCTGAGCTTTATGCTCATTCAGGAGAAGGCCAAATCTATCTTTGAGGATGTCAAGGCTAAGGCTGGGGAAAGCGCTGCCGAAGAAACGTTTTCTGCCAGCCACGGGTGGTTTTCCCGTTTCAAGAAGAGGGCTAATCTCCACCATGTGGCCGTGTCCGGAGAGGCAGCATCTGCGGACAAAGAGGCTGCCGAGCGATTCCCCCAAGTGTTGAAGGAGATCATCGAGGAGGGTGGCTATTCGGCTAAGCAAGTCTTCAATGTCGACGAAACGGGTCTTTTTTGGAAGAAAATGCCAGAGAAGACCTACATTAGCCGGGAGGAGAAGACGATGCCCGGATATAAAGCGGCTAAAGACCGCTTAACCTCAATGCTTGGGGCGAATGCTGACGGGAGCTTCAAGCTGAAGCCGCTGCTAGTTTACCGGGCAGCTAACCCTCGAGCCCTGAAGAATGTGACGAAAAGCTCTCTCCCCGTTATATGGATGTCAAACATCAAGGCATGGGTGACACTCGCTGTATTTGAGGACTGGTTCTTCCACCATTTCATCCCAGAAGTGAAGTTGTATTGTCGGGAAAATGGAATTCCATTCAAGATCCTGCTGGTGCTGGACAATGCCCCTGGCCACCCCCCGCACTTGGATGATTTTCATCCTGACGTCAAAGTTGTATACCTGCCGCCAAATACAACTTCACTTCTGCAGCCGATGGACCAGGGCGTTATCGCCAATTTCAAGAAATATTACACCCGACGGACGTACAGGATGGCCTTGAAGGCAGTGGATTCTGACCCCGAGATGACCTTGCGGAGCTACTGGAAGTCGTATAACATCTTTAACTGCATCAAAAACATTGAAGCATCATGGCGTGAGGTTTCCGAGGTCAACCTCAACGCCGTGTGGAGGCCTCTATGCCCTCAGTTCGTCAACGACTTCCGTGGCTTTGATCAGGAGGACATCAATAAGGACATTCTCAGCACTCTTGTCGGGCTAAGTGAGAAACTCGAGCTTGACCTGGAGGAGGAGGACTTCGAGGAATTGCTTGAGTCCCATGGGGAGGAATTGAGTAACCAAGACCTCATGGAGTTGGAGGCTCAGCAACGTGTCGAGGAGGAGGAGGAGGACGAAACGCCTGTCCCCATGAAGAAATTCGAGACGAAACTCTTGGCCGAGGGGTTTTCGCTCATAGATAAAGCCATCGCACTCTTCGAGCAGCAAGACCCAAATATTGAACGTTGCACAAAGGTTGCAAATCAAATGAATGATGTCATACAGTGCTACCGCATCATTTATGATGAGAAAAAGAAGAAAACTGTGCAATCGTCGTTAGATCGCTTCTTTCGGCCAGTTTCTACTACATCCTCCAAGGAAGATACTCGTCAACCCTCATCTTCTTCTCCTGGACCCTCAACTTCTTCCTTCATTGATGTTACGGAGGAGGAAGTAACTCTTGAAGCCCATTCCAGCGACGACGAAGACCCTCTCGGCCCCATGATATAAAATCCTCCTCTTCCTCCTCCTCCTCCTCCATCATCTCCTTAAGCCTTCGAGTACATCTTCCAAAAGTAAGTTAAACTTCATTTTATTTATCTTATTACGTACATGTACATACTGTGTGTGTCTCTCTCTCTTCTCTCTCTCTCTCTCTCTCTCTAACATATGTAGTATTCTCTCCAGTTGTACATGTACATATCTTTATAGAGCATATTATTTTATTAAATGTTTATTTTTCAGTACAAACCAATACAGGTTACTTATACAAGCCTTAAACATACTTATATAAACCTTAAACATACTTATATAAGCCTAAACATACATTCCATACAAAATATAGCACTGAAGCAACTTACGAACGAATTCACCTTACGAACGATCGTTCGGAACGTATCTCGTTCGTAAGTAGGGGAGCGTCTGTATTTGTCACCTTTTTTACTTTTTGCCAGAGAGAGAAAGAACAAACAACTGGGAAAAACTGGTATCACATGACAGCACCAGAGATGACAGAAGAAAACAAGAATGATCTGATGGTGTTGCAAATGCGGAGTGCTTTGGACCCGAAACGTTTCTATAAGCGAGGTGACAGAAAGGGTCTCCCAAAATATTTCCAGGTATGCACTTTGACAATCAAAATAAAATAATAAAAGAAAAATTTTTCTAACAAGCTTATCATCAGCTGAATTTCTGTCTGCTTGATTATCTTTTAGGGGTTTTTTCTGTTGCATTTGTTTTGTTTTTTTTTAATGAAAAATTACATTTTGTTCTCTAATTCTTAATTACATATTTTTTATATCATTCTCAACTCCCTGTGAACGTGTAAAATTTGGAAGGTGACCCTCAAATTTGAGAACTAGCACTAACATAATTATCAGGAAGGGATCTGAATGTTTTCAGATACAACAATCTGTTGAATTTTAAAAAATGTTAGACCTGTACACCATAATTGTTGGTAAGCAATCAGTTTAAATACGTCAACTATTAACCAGTAATAAAATAATGTTGTTCAATTAAACTATTCTTGTATTTACAGAATGTTGATTCTTATCAACTAATGAAATTGCTTTTTTAAATAAAATTTAACAGATGTAAATATGTTTAACCTGTGTACATAGTTCTATTTAAGCTGCTTCAATAAAAATTGCTTGGACACTAATATCATCTTATGTACTACATTTGCTTCTTGCTTAATTTGATTTGCAGGGCCTTTTTAAAACACAGTTACAAACTTCCATAGCAATTGCAGAATCATTAAGTTTGTCATTTAGAAGAAATGCTTAAAATTCACATCATTTTTAATATTAGTTACATGCATGATTCTTTTCCCCATTAGCCATTGTGTGAATAGTCGTTGCAAATTTCAGGCAGGATAGAATGGTGCTAACACGATCAGCTGTTATAAAATTCTTAACAAATGGAAGGGAAAAAGAAAATGCTTCTGAAGGTTTACTTGAAAACATTTTTGGTAAAACACTTGACCTGTTTCGTAAATCTGATGAAATCAGTGTTGTGTGAGATCACTTACTACAAAGATAATTAATGCTGTTTCAGACTACATTCTGCTGTTTCCTTCCCGTACTATTTGTTATCTTCCACAATGGTCTTCCAAGTCATAAGAGTATGTGAAACCACATGCGTAACTATATGAGCATAGGAAGGTAATTTAATGGTAAATGTCAATTTTTTTATCTGAGTATTTAATGATTGTGACAGGTAAGGCAAAAGAAATTCATCCTATACTCATTAACAGTTGAAGTTTTTTTTTTTTGGCAATGATTTTAATAATGCAATGTAATACATTGCAAGATATCTACGAGATTCTTATTTATTTTAGTGTAAAAGAAAAACCTTCCAATTTGATTTATTACCACCACCACCACCATTAATATCGCTCCATTAAGTATTTTAAATGTGTCTTGGTTTATCACAATGTGATTGTACGCCTTTATGAAATTAACTAGAATCCATGGTTACTGGAGGTAATAGTTAAAATATTGTAATTTCTGGGTGTTTTTTTTTTAAAAATTTAGTTTGGAACAGTTGTGGAATCTGCTGTGGACTTCTATCATAGCCGTGTTCCTAAGAAACAGCGGAAGGCAACAATTGTTGAGGAGTTGTTAGCAGATGCTAATTTTAGAAGGTATGTTATCTGTTCTACTGCATAAATTTCTGTATTGTGTGTTCTGATGAAAACGACACTATCGTGTTTGTAGACGTGCTGTCGCTATATAAATTCAATTGCCTACATATTTTGATATTTAGTTGTCTTATGGCAGAATTTTACATTTTACTTTGAGCAGCATTGTGAACTCTTGGTAGTAATCCAAGCCAAGTGGCAAAAATAAAATGTTGCTACATTGTTTGAGAAATTAATTTTCAAAATGTTTTTGATGTTAGCTTCATTTTTAATTAAATTTGATTGATTGAGTACCATTTTTGGCATTAAATCTAAGGACAGATACCAGCATGTTTATTAAGGCAGATAAGCTAATTATTATCCTTAGTATTATCATCATCGTATTAAATTATTAAGTATTAATAGTGTTGGTATATTACTACTACAACTGTAGCTAGTTTTTGTTTGTTGATACTAAGAATAAGATTAAAATTGTGAAGATTGCATTTTTCAACTTGGAGTAGCAGAAGGGATATTTATTTGCAAAGTAGAGCCTTGTATTACATTGGTTATCATATCAAAACAAAAATATATATAAAGAATTAAGATTTATATTGGAAAAATTTTGAACCTAATTATATCAGTTAAGTGTTGCACTGCTAATATATAATCATTTTAAGTAAATACATTAGAAAGGGACATTGTAATAGCAGTATTCTGCCTAAGCAGGACAAGTTTTAATCCACATTTATCAATGAAAAAAACCATTTAACCTTCCATATACCATGTCAGTTTTTACTTTCTCTCACCTGGGGTATGCGTAGCACTAGTATTTGTGTTGATCTAGCTGTATATTTCATCAACACACTTGTAATGCAAAATACAGGGTTGAAGTTGTTAGTAACCCTTCGTGTGTCACAACCCCTTTGGCTCAACCTGCGCTGAGTAATACAGATTACACAGGTTGACAGTGCTACTACTGTGGACATTTGAGTTTTGTGTAAGAAAGTTAATCTCATGGACTCTCTGTGGTTTCAATTTGTGACTACTGTACTGCCTGGCAGCCAGAGCTTGGCCATTTTCCAAAACCTCAAATGCTGCTCCCTCTAAAAATCCATGTGATTACCTGAGTTCTACTTAAAATCTCTTTATTAATCTTTTTATGTGCATGAACAAAAGGTCCTATTTGAACTAATATTGTGCCCTTTTTTCCCTCCTAGTTACAACAAAAGGAAGTATGCAGAAATACAACAAAAATGTGTTAATGATGGATCTGTTCCCAGAAAGAGGAAAAGAAGAAAACGTGTGAAAATAAATAGATCTTTAAATGTTTCTCACTGAAAATAAAATATACATTTTAACACCAGACTTTTTCAAAATTTCTGGGTCAATTTATTGGACTGCCAAGGTTGGGATCAGCTTGCTTTGTCATAGTTTCTTCTCACTTTTCTTTACTAGCCAGTTGTGTGGGTATCCTCTTGGAGAGTTCTAGTAGGGAAGTTCTGTGCCCCTTGTGGCATAGGATAGACAACACTACATTTCCTTGTAGGGAGGTCATTTGTTGAGACTAGTATTCAACCGCACAACATAGTTTTTAAAGCAAGTGTTAGTTATCTGCTATCAGGTACAGACTGCAATTGCAAACTGATCACTTTGGTTGGAATTATTGAAGATGGAAACCAAGAAGCAAAAGATAGACTTTATTGATTTAAAAACATATACAAAAGTAATCTGCCTCTGTTTTGTTTTCAAAAAAGTTAATTTTCCATTCATAGAAGTGTAGGGGAACCTTAAATATAATCAGGTGAAAAGCACTAGATAGCCAACTCTCTCGATGGGGCTTCATAGCTGATGGATTGCAGGGTATGGAGGGTTACAGATGGGGGGGAGAATTTACTAATGGTTTGAAATTGAAAAGAATTAGTCCTTATCAAGGAAAACCATTAATTTGTCGAGCATCAAATGTGGTATGTTAACAAAAGGTTTAACTTACAAATTTAGTTTAGTTAACCATTTCTTTAATTATGAACAGCCATGTGTGTAGTTTGGAACTACCGTGAATAATCTAACATTGATGTTGCTTGTAGAAAAAAGCTCCAAAACACTAATTAAAATGGTTATATTTAAAACTAGGCTGTTTCTGAAATTTATAGTGCAGTATTATTTATCTAGAATCTGCTCTTATGATTAATAATTTGACATAAACAAGTGATAGTGTTCCAAGAGAGACTTTATATAATACTCAAATGTTTGTCTTCTCCATATAGAAAAGTTAGCTGTTTATAACTACAAAAAACAAACAAGTTTGTAATATAATTTTTATTTATTTAGAGTAACTAGGCTTCTCCTTTTATTGAAATCAGATTAGATTTTAAACAATGTTGTGGTGTACTATTAATTCCAGGAAAGGAATAATCCTAATGCATGGAAAATTCTCTTGTATTCTCACCCCTTAAAAGCATTTTTAAGAGAGTTAAGAGTATATAAATGATCCTATGTTGTTATGTGAATTAACAAGATGAAAAGATGTACAAATTTTAGCTGAGAAAATAAATGTGGTGTCTGCACATGGCTGTAGGTGCTGCTAAAGCTTGAGTGAGTTATAGTATTAAAAACAATAGAAAAACCAGCCATGAATCTTGGTTATCCTTAAAGTAAAACAAACAAGTCTCTCTTGCCTAATGGAAGCTGCTGCTGTTTGTTTGTTTATTTGTCTTTAAAATCACTTGAATATTTTTCTGACATCTAAATGGTGGTATGCACTTTCCTTCACTGAAAATAAACAAAGAAATTGACAACTATCACGTTTTAAGGGACATTGAACATGACTAGTGATGGATAATTCACCTTTTAAGAAATATTAAGTCAATGATGGTTTAATGAGGTGATTAAATTCTAAATATGATGGCTATTAAGGAAAAGAGGAGTGGACAAGATGATGCTTGATGGGTTGAGACTGATGAGTGGAAGAGCAACATCCATATATTGCATTGATGGTCCATATAACTCCCAGAATCAGTATGTAGAAAATGTTCTGTTTCAACAGTACACTGTTGAAATACAATAACATCAGCAGTAATGACAGCAGCACCAAATTTTGCTGCAAAAGAAAAATAAATGTACACAATTTAAATATCAGAACATGTACCATGCAGTAAAAATGACCCTTACATTTTAGTTCTACAAAGAACTTTGTAATTGGGATGAATATAACTTTTTTTTTTAATTATTATCACATACAAACATTGAAGAAAAGCCACTTACATACACTCTGCTGAACAGTTGTGCCCTTTTATCTGAGTCTCTGAGGAAGTTTGATGCGTGGTAAGACACACACGCAGAATTGATGAGAAAGGCGCCACATGTGCGATAAAGATAAATGTGAATTCGATTAATGTGAACCACATTTGTCTGAAACAAACAAAGCTTGACATTTTTCTTTTTGACTTGGAGAAAGTTTAGATTAAATTCTTTCTTAAATTTCTAACATTTTTACTTTGGCTAATGCTTGCCCACATAAAATGTTTTACAAAAGGTAAATCAAGCAAACTAGTAATAATAGATACTGCATATATAGTAATGCAGTCCTTTTATTAAACTACAATTTCTCTCTCCCATGTTTAGCTTGTATTACTGAAGTAAAAGTTATGTAGGTGTTTTTTTTGTCATTTAAGTGCTTAGACCTGTATAAGCAATAGTCTCTCCTTCTGAAAAGACTTAATCTCAATGTATTTGTGGATCTGGGAGCATTTTTTTCCCCCCACAATCTTCAATGAAATACTTCCAAAAGAATGTTATGAAAGTTAAATTTAAAAAAAAAAGATAAAATAGGAATTTCTACATTCCCCTTGGGAGTTATTATTTACGTATGTAATGTTCAATTGACATGGAAAATTTGGTTAAGTATATGTAGTCAAAATAACTACCAGAAACCTGATGGTCTGGTCTGGCCAGCTATAGCAGATCATCCCAAGAAAGTAAGTCAAAAAGAAGTCCAAATGGAGAGAGCAATTCAGTTTGGTCGATTGAACTACCATGTCACTGCTCTGGTTATTACTCCGCACACAATAGAACAGGTTAACCAACAGCCAGAAAATACTTCCCAGGAAACGTAAACGTGTGTACTGAAAGAAACAAGAATTCAAGTTGCAGTATCCTCTGTTGCTGTTTTTTTTTTTCAGTGTCCTAAACACACAGTTTGGAAGGAATTGAAAATAAGACAGTAAAAGAATTCATGCGAGAGACATCCAGTAGCAACAATTTTCTATTCCATATTTGGAAGCAAAATAAGTATGATTAACAAACAAGTCAGATTACATAACAGATTCTAGTTCTACACAGCATCGCTTGGATAATAGAGAACTATCATGATCATTATCATATCCATAGTCACTGAAAGGAATAGTCGGCAATTATGGCATAAGATTGGGATGTGCCAATTATCAAAATGGCCTCCAGCCATTGGGAAGCTAGAATGTTTTCTGGTACAGAGTATCATCACAAGCAGGTAAATGAATAGGTCTAATGTGCTGGCCCTCTTTCTCACTGGGATCTGCATGTAGATGAAACTTCATATCCAAATTTTATTCAGTTGCCCAAAATCTTAACAACAAAAATGTGCTTGTTAATAAAAATTAAAGAGTAAAAAATTGCTCAGTTCACGTAAACTTTTTTGAGAATTTGTGGTATATCTCAACTATCTGCCAAAATATTGTTTTGATGGAAAAAAAAATACCCAACAAAGATACATAGACTATGAAAAATATTTAAAGGATGGTTGAAATCCAAGATGATTATTGCATGTACTGCATCATCATTATTGGAATATTCTCGTGTGTGAAGTTATCTATATCAGCATTTTTTTCTCTAATAATAGGTCTAAAATTTCATTTTGATTATGGAATGTATTTTATATATTCCAATGTAAACAACCAGTACAACATTAAACTCTGATTTTCATGGTATATGAAACCCCTGCCACTGTTTTTTGGCTAATTATTTAGTCATATTACGTGTTGACTGTTTAGGGATTCCTATTTCAAGTAATTGTCCTTTAAAACATTAACTGATCAAGCTGTTGTCATACTCCTGTTTTGCTTATGGACAGTACCCAACCTAGGTACCACATAATATAAGGGATGATTGTTGGGAGTGAGCTGTGACAAGAGCCATACTGTCTACCTAGGAAAAGTGAATGTTATTTTCACTGAGGCTGGAGTTGGTATCCACCACAACCTTTGTTATTGACGCTACAGTTTTTATTTAATCCTGGGTGTCAGAGCCTATATTGTGGTTGTTGGTTGGTTATTTTAAAATTGAATTTTTGGGCTGGTCAGTTTTTTTTTCAGATGCTGTTTAGCTGAAGAATTAGGACTGAGAACTGAAGGACACTGTCCATTTCCAGATATCAGTAGTCCCTGATTTATGGGGGGTTTTTTTTTAGTTAACGCCATTGGAAAAATATCTGCGCTGTAACTTCTATGCTTGCCACTTCACTGGTCAGGGTGGAGTCACTGACTGACTGTCTTACCTTCATTAGGAATATTTTTTGTCAAACATTCCCAAAACTCTATAATGAGAGGAAAATGACCAGCGAGTTCTCCAGCCAGAAGAGCTCATAGAACCATCAGATTGGACATGACAATGGATGTGAAGTGATATGAAGGTGGAGTGTTTAATAAACATTGCCCACATGCTTGGACCACCACCTTCAACTGTGAGGACAATTACACTGGTCAACAAAATTAAATGTATTATTCTCATTATGAATGCAAACCAACTTTTTTAGACTAATTTTTCATGCTGATTTCAAAATTTCACTCCATTTGTATGCAGCACGTATCAGTTTTTCAGTAGATACATGCAAATATTTACATATTTGTATATATGAAATCATTAACGTAATAAATAAGGACATATTATTTTTAGAAAGTAAATGAGTTTATTGAGTTAAAAATCATCACTATCATTCTACAAAGAGTGAATACACAAAAAATGGGTCAGACAAAACAGACAAAGTTAGAACAACAGAGTTAGAAACATTGTGATTTGGATTTCCTGCGGTGTTCCTGATCTGGTTGATCAGGGTAAAGTGTCCAGCAGTAGTCAGCCAGCATACTGTCATTCCAGAAGCCTTGGTACCGTTTCTCCATAGCACTAACGTCCTGGTGAAATCTTTCACCATGTTCATCAGACACTGCTCCAAGGTTATCTGCGAAGAACTCCAGATGGGAGTCAAAGAAGTGAACTTTCAGTGACATGCGACAACCCATTGCTGAGTAACATTTCAGAAGATTCTTGATGCCATCCTTGTAGTCAATTGCCTTCTTGTTGCCCAAGAAATTTTCACAGATCCAATTGAAAGCATTCCAGGCAGGCAGTTCCAGTTCATCCAGTGTTGTCTTGAAGTTGACATCTTTGAGTACTTCTCTAATTTGTGGTCCGACAAAGATATCCTCTTTCAACTTCGCCTGTGAGATTTTGGGAAACTTTTCTACAATATACTCAAACCCTCTGGCATTTCTCTTCCCTAGTGTCTTTACAAACTGTTTCATCAGTCCAAGCTTTATGTGCAAAGGAGGCAATAGGACATTACATGGATCTACAAGAGGTGTATTCTTGACACTAGACATTCCTGGCTGGTATGATGTTCTTGTCTGCCAGTTTGATTCCGAATAATGTCTGTCAGTTGCCCGACTATCCCATAGACACAAGAAGCAACAGTATTTTGTGAAACCTGACTGCATCCCCATTAACATTCCAATGACTTTTAAATCTCCACATATTTTCCATGAGTATCTTTCATAGGCAATGGCATGAAGTGAAAGTTCCATATTCTCATGGTCTTTCGGCTCCCTCCATATCATTTGAATGGCAAAAGGCATGGACTTCTTCCTCTTATTGAACCAGTAACATAAGCCATTTGAGCAAGCTGAGCAGATAAAATGTGGTGCCCATAACTTGTCCTGATCTCCAAGAGGACAGTCAAAGTATAGCTGATAAATCTTCTTGATCTCTGGTGTTATTGTATGTTTTTGAGCTTTCACAATAAATTGTCCACAGACAACAAAACATATCAGGAGGATTTCTACACCGTCTTGACATTGTTAACACTGTAAAACAAGTAAGGAAATAGATACAAACGGTTATACTTATATTGAATTTGAGATGATGAAATATTTCATCAGACCAATTATGACTGGACAATTTGAGATGTTGAAATACCTATTTCACCAGACAAAACTTGATTGGTTAATTTAAGATGATGAAATATTGCATCTGAACTATGCAGCAATGAATAATGTAGTTTATTTTAGAGGTATGTTTCCATGATGTAAATGAAATACATGCATACACATCATTAATTGGAATTTCTATATAATGCATGCGCTAAAACCAAAAAAACTTTCTCATCTTGAAAACTGTACGTGATGCCAAAAAAACTAATTGTATATTTGAAATCAGCATTAAAAACTACACTAAGTACACCTTGACATAAGCTTGATGAAAAATACTTGTTGACCAGTATTATTACTAATTCTGCCAAAATATAGTATAGTGCTGAAAGTGTGACCCCCCCCCCCCTGGTTAGAATCGTGAAGGATAGAGACATGGTTATGGAAAGCATGGAGAAATTAAGAATTTGGATTGAGGATCCAGGTGAAAGCCAAGTCACTATGGGAATATTTGAAAGAAAAGGGAGGTGAGGGAAGTTCAAGTGCTTGAGAAAGTTTCAAGGCAAGCCATGGTTGGTTTGAGCACTTTAAGTGTGCTAACGTACGCAATATTTGTATGACTCAAGAGATGGCAAGTGCAGACACCGTGGAGGCAGACAATTTCCCAGATGAACTGAAAGTTATCATCAAGGAAGGTTGCTACTTGTGCAAGCAAGTTTTCAATGTTGATGAGACTCGACTTTTTTTGGAAGAGCATGCCATCATGGACGTACATCTCAAAGGAGGAAGTAACTTAGGGCTTCAAAGCAGTGAAGGATCACCTAACCCTTCTCCTTGGAGGTAATGCCAAGGGAGACTGCAGGTTGACATCTCTCTTGGTATACCACTCAGAAAATCCAAGAGCTCTGAAGGTTTTCTCCAAGGCTAACCTCCCTGTGGTATGGCAATGTAACCCTAAAGTCTGGTTGACTAGGCTGTTATTCCAGGATTGGATCACCACCACCAACTTCATAAACAATACTCTAGCAACCACCACCTTGATAACAGCATTGGTCATCCTTTGAACATAGAGGACATGGCTGACAACATTCGTGTATGTTTTTGCCACCAAACAAAACATCGTTGTTGCAGTCCATAGATCAAGCTTCATCATCTCAGTAGCCTTTCCAATTCTCACCCCGCACCTCTCAGGCCTTGATACGCACAGCTATTTTTGGTGAATACAGTTTACATAGTGTATGTTCTCCTTTTATTTAGTTAGCTACTGTTTAATATTTATTTATTCATACATTTGTCTGTTTTGTATGATTTTAGTTAGTATGTCTTTAGTATTTAGTTAGCTTAGGATGACTGAAAATGACCACCAGGAATGCATTCTCATTTTTAACATTATGCCTATGGAACAAAACGTTTTCAGTGGTAAATGTAAGTTTTGCAATCGAGAACTCTGAGATGGAAAAAAAAACTGCAGAGATCAGAACTACCAACATGAAAAGCCATCTGAAGGTAAAACATGCCACCAAATACATTGCAGAAAGAAAAGTCTTCCTGATGCTACAAAAAGAAAACTTGAAGAACTTAAGTCAGACTGTAGTAAACAGAACTATGGAGAAATTCCTTGACAAGCAAAAGTTGTAGGACACCAATAGATAATTACTGCTTTGTTACAACCTTATTTAGTTGCAATGGACTTAGAAAGCTACTGAACCACTTCACTTTTAGCTATAATATACTGTACTAACTTTTCAGTTAAACAGTGATAACAGATGTGACCAATTATTGATTAGCACCTGATTTTGAAAGGCAAGGAGCTATCCTAAATGTGGTTCCATTTCCAGAATCACACAACCCACTCCATAAGCAAAATTTGGTTAAGCTCAAAGATGAATACCATTGGATGAAGTCTACTTTGGTTCTTAGGGACAATGCTGCTAATATGCATTATTGATGCCATATCTGTTCAAAGAACAGTAAAGGATATCTTTTGTTGGTCATTTCCACCATTCTCCTGTTGCCTGTCAAAAGCTGAGTAAACTTCAAGAACTGGACATCCCTAAAGACACCTCAACAGGATGTATCCACGTTTTGGAACATGATACTGAATACAAATGCCAATCATAACATGCAATAGAGAATAATATTCCAAATCCAACTTTATATCAATGAAGCCTAAGAAAAAAATAGTTTGCCTTTTAAAGACCTTTAATGAGATTACAAATTTATGGTCAGAAGAATGCAACAACTGTTATAATTCCATCAATTTTATCTATGGGACTCTTTCCAGACAGAGCTAGAGGCCACTGTGCAAAGATGTTTAAGTGTTTGGAAAATACAAAACCTTGTATTTCCACATGGTTAGACCCTCACTTCAGACTGACTTTCCAAAGTAAAGATATGAATATGGATGGAATAAGGCATTGATTGATTGGTAAAAATGGAAGATAGATTAGGTAAAGGTCCAGGAGACATGTAATCACAGACTTCAATACAAGTCTCGATGATTCCGACATACCATAAACTTCAAATGCTGAATCATTAGTAACAGTTCTCAGACTTTGGGACCGCTATGACAAAGTGAAAATGGGGGAGGAGACAAAGCTGCTAGTTCTGCAGGAAAGCGAAGTGTAGATCCTCAAGAACTGAAACTAAAAAACAAATGAACTAACCCTGCTGTTATAGAGCGAGGGAGGAAGAAAGAGATATCTTGGCTCTACTATCCAAATGTGAAGATCCTTTGTTATGATGGAAATATGCAGCACTGCTTCAAAAGGCTGAAAAAGCTGGCAAAACCACCTCAATCCAGGTAGTGGTGAGAAGCTAATATTTCTGTATTGTATAATTTAAAAGCTTTTGACTTGAAATACTAAGTTATACTTCAGACACTTTCATAGTCACACATTAACTTGGAAATAAATGGCTATATTGGTTATTTTGACAGAAGTATTTTGATTTTAAGTAGAAAATTTTCATAAGTTGTTGAATTATGAATTGTTCTTAGCCCAATATTACTTAGTTTTGGCCTTTACTAAGTTATTTGCAAGGGTGATGTTGATTCTTGGTTGGAGAAGGGGTGTTTGAAGTGGGAATTACCCCTTCAGTGCTAAGGTTCTTCGGAACATCCTTTTGTTAGATAGATTACTTTTCTGTTACTTAGAGTATTTTTCCAAGTAGGACTTAGTTTATTTTCCAGAAAAATTTATTTTTCTGGACTTAGAATATTTTCCATAAATTACATTTTTCTTAGAACTTAGTTTATTTTCGATAGTGTGTTTAATTTTAAGACTTAGGTTATTTTTAAAAACTTAGAACATTTTTAGGACTAATAATTTTTTTCTTTGGAACTTAGTTTATTTTCAATAAATTTTGGAACTTAGTTTATTTCTGAAACCTTTTTAGGACTTAGTTTCTTTTCTTTAATCTGTTTAATTTTCTAGACTTAATTTAATTCTCACCTCTTTTCTTAGACTTAGTTTATTTTCTTCCAACTTTAAATTTAGATTTACTTATAATTAACCCCTAGTCCCTAGTTACCCAGTTTCCTTGTTTTCTTAACTCGTATTTTGTATTCACCTAAAATTTGCACAAAACATAACCGATGGAACCTCAGCCATCAACATCCGCGGCATCTTACACTGAGACCGCCAAGTCTCAGCAAAATGCTGAAAATTTAAATCTGAAGGACTATGAGGATAATGGAAAGGAAAAAACCTTCAGAGATTTCCTCCATGAACTTGACATGGACCCCTCCAACAAGAAGAATCTCACTTTCGAAAGCAAAAGCTCCCTCTTCCTGCACCACGATAGAGCTGTGACATGCTCAGAAGTTGGAAAGGCCCTCCTTGATGCAGGGCTCAATGAGAGAGTCAGGGCTGTGATCAATGGCCATGGCGGGGCCATTGAAATAATCTGCAGCACAGCCAAAAACGCTGAATATTTGTCTACTAAAGCCCTCACAATAAATGGGATAAATTGCACCCTCTGTGGCGCAAGTCCTGTGGCATGGATTAAGGTGCGCGGGCTTCCGCTTACGGTGGGTTGTGATATTCCAGAAAAAATCCTGGAAAAATTCGGCAAGGTCATAGTACCATTTAAGTACGACTGCCTGCTGAATCTGCCATTCCTCTCGGGACAGAGGAGCGGAAAGATGATTCTTCGGGAAGCAATTCCGCAAAGAATAAATGGGGAGCTCGATGGTAAACAATACCGGTTTACCATTGTATACAAAGACCAACTGACGGAACCTCCTTACTGTCGGAACTGCACAGAGTTCGGGCACACCGAGCGTAGCTGCCCAGGAAAGACAATTAAGGAGAACACGACCGAAGTGGTAGACGCCACCAAAGAGAAAGTCACTGAAACACAAACAGAACCACAGCAGGAGGAAACCAAAGCCTCCAAGAGGACTGTGAGGGAATCAACCCCTCCATCTCCTCCGAAGAAAAAGGAAAGGAAAGAGCTTGAGGTGCCCAAGAATGAATCTCTGGAAGCTCCAATAAAGCTCTTAAAAAAATCACCCAAACATCCTCACCAACTGCAACACCGACTCAGGGGGGTTGCAGCCATGGAAGTGCCCACCTAAATCGGGTCACTTTCATTTTGGAAGGATTTTTTGGCCTCAACTCTGATAACGCCCATTGGACGAACCACTAGATTTAGTGATTATGTTAAGACGCTTGGAATTCTTATCCCTGAATTTAAGAGGGATAAAATTCAAAAAAAAAACTGGAATGATTATCTGGATCACCTGGAACATTCCTCCACAAACACAATAATCTGCATGCAAGAATTACCCCTGCAAAACTCCACAGAGATAGATAGGTACTTTTTCCACTGGTCAGGCCCTAAATTCACAAGTTTAGACCCTTTAGGTAGGAAAAAAATGCACAGCCATTCTGTTTCACCATAGTTTAAATGCAAAAATAGAACACTCTTATAGTGATAAAAATGGAAGAATCATCATAGCTAGTTACCAAAATGAGTGATAAAAATGGAAGAATCATCATAGCTAGTTACCAAAATGAGTTCCAAAGAAAAGTGATGATAGCATCGGTGTACGCTCCTACCATAGCGAAGGAACGGACAGCTTTCTTTCAAAACTTCAATGATATTTTAGATCAAGAACTTAGGTCTTACCCTGCAGATGATATATACATCTTAGGCGATTTTAACTGTCCTCCCATGACCTAGATAGGCAGGGACCAGACATTAAAAGTAGGATGCATCTGATCGGAAAGTTGCAGCTGCAAACCTTGTGTTCGCGGTTCGGCTTGGTCGATGCGTTTAGATTTAAACACCCCGATAGTAAATCATACACTCATTATAGTAAAAAAATACCAAGTAGCCACTAGAATAGATAGAGTGTATGTTTCTAAACATGCCGTTAGACAACTCCAGGACGTTACGCACGACATTTTTGCATGGAGTGACCACTGCCAGGTTAAGGCCAGCTTTCGCGTCCAGGAGAACACCAGAGGACCTGGACTTTGGAAACTCAATAATACTATTCTGACTGAGTCAGAATACGTTGAGAGCGTAGAGTTTCTGGGAACAATGGTCGCTTTGCTGCAATGAGTTTGAGGACCCACTGGAGTGGTGGGACTTAGGTAAGGTCAAACTTAAGGAAATTAGCATAAGATATTGTCAGGCTTGAAATGCGTATAGGGAATATCTAGAGAACAAGTTAAAAGTAGAATTAAATTTAGAAATAAACAAGGCCGCTTCAGGAATAGATAGAACAAAGAAAATCAAAGCCATCCAAACATAAATAGCAAAACTATAACTTAACAAAACAGAAGGCGCTAGAATTAGGGCCCAAGTACCGGCCATGAATGGCGAAGGAAATAGAATGTCTTTCTGTAGTTTAGAGAAATCTAAGGCAGAAAGGAAGTCTATTAATAAACTCTGAAGGCAGTAGCATCCTAGAACCCACAAGAAATAATGAAAGTGAGTAGCTCAGGACGAAATCTTGGTGTGTCTAGAAGATAAACTAGACCCCCTAGATGCCTAGCTCTGCGAAGGTCCCATAACCATCCAAGAAATAAAACAAGCCATTAGGGCTTCAAATAAAGATAAAGCCCCAGGAAACGATGGCCTTACGCCAGATTTCTATAAGAGATTTGAATATCTCCTAACAGGAGACCTGACAATGATTGCGAATAGCGCATACTGTAGGGGGGTGCTCTCAGAAAGCCAATGTACTGCCAGTCGTCCTGCTACTGAAGGGGGGGGGGTGACACGGAGTACTTGGATAACTGGAGACCCATCAGTCTCTTAAATAGCGATTATAAAATCATAGCTAAGGCTCTAGCAAATAGACTAGCCAAAGTTATGGATAAAGTTACTAGTGCAGATCAGACCTGTTCAGTTCCAGGAAGGAGTATTACCAATACATTTCAACTGTTCAGAGAAATTGCAAGTAGGCTAGACAAGGAAAATTCCATAGGAATGATGCTAGCCATAGACCAGAAAAACGCCTTTGATAGGGTAGACTGGAATTTTCTTATAAAAACACTTAAAACCCTTGACTTCGGAGAGTATTTTATTAACTTCGTTAGGCTATTTCAAACTAATCTCATCACCCACATATATCAAAATGATTTTCTCTCTTCGTCTATCCACCCAACAAGAGGAATCAGGCAGGGATGTCCCCCTAAGTGCCATGCTGCATGTCCTGACTGCAGAACTGCTGGCCGCCTTGATCTGTACCACACCATCAATCAGGGGGATCAATGGTATCAAAATTCAGCAATACGCTGATGATACCACCCTCCTGATAAAAGATGCGGCCAGCTTGGATGCAGCTTTCAAAGCCCTAGAGGTATATGAAAAAGCCTTTGGGGCAAAAAATCAACCAAAAGAAAAACCACAGCAGCATGGCTTGGGGGTACTCAAAAGCCCCTGCGTAAGTACATCATCAACTGGGTGGAAGACAAAATTAAGTTACTGGGAATCTTTTTCCCAGTCAACAGTATTACTAACATGCAGCATGATAACTGGCAACCTGTAATTAATAAAGTCAATGCTTTACTAACTGCATGGTCCTCGCTAAACCTTTCCTTCTTCACTAAAACTGAATTAGTAAATACCTATCTAGCACCCAAAATTTATTATAAATCTAAAATAATAGGAATGCCAGGCTGGGCGCGCTCCTCCATAGATGCCGAGTTAAATCGGTTTCTGTGGCAGGGAAGTAAACACCTGGCAAATAAACAGATAACTAGACTCTCTCGGAGCCAAGGAGGTTTAAACCTTATAAACTTAGAGAGCAAAATAGATGCTCAACAAATATTAAACATAACAGATATCATAAGAACAGTAAACGATAGGCCAAGATGGCAAAAACTCCTCATTACCCGTTTAGCGAAAGCATTTGATACCCTCAACGGGGTCGATGTTCTCACTAACAAACTAAAATTATATAGAGCACAGAAAAACTTACTAACCGACCACCACATAACCGCCCTACAACACTGGATTAGTTGCAACATCTCTATAGGAACAGATAACAAAGTAAGCTTAGGAGATACTAAAATTGATCAAGACAAATTATCCCAACGAAACATCTACCTCTTCCTGTCGTCACGACCCATCGAGGAACCAAATTATAGGTGGTGGTGGGAAGGTACCCTAAATTCAGGAACACTTCCATGGGACAGAATTTGGACTAGTTCCATTAATCATCTCGTGGACGGATATACATCTGACATTCACTGGAAATTACTAAGGAATGTTCTTCCCACAAGGGAGAACAAACATAAATGGAAACTAATAAATTCTCCCAAATGCCTCGCCTGTCACGAGGACGACGAAACGGCAATCCATTGCTTATTCTCATGTCTGATGAATATAGAACTATGGTGCCTAGTCCGAGACTTGATCTTCAAAATTAAGAGTCCCCAGAACAAACTTACTTCGTTCTGGCGCATCTTTGGCTTTAACAATAGAACTAAAAAGGACTGTCTTTCGAACTTTCTGGTCATTACCGCTCAGCGGATAGCCTGGGGTAGCCCAAAGGCTTTAGAAGGCGGTCAACCTACCTCAACAAAACTATGTAACCAATTGGTTACAACAAAAATATACAGTCATGAAATCTAGTATCAATGACAGACTAATCTACTCATCCACTTGGCTAATCAACAACGCTCTCGGACATATTAACACAAACAATCAACTACAAATACACTTTGACACATCACCACTTTCAACTATTAGCTTAGACCGATCACCCTGAGTCAACCCTTTCCCTTTCCCTTGTTTAAATTAACCCTTTTCTTTCAGATAAAGCCACTCTAGCTTCCTATAACAGAAGAATCTCTTCTTCTTCATTCCTTCCTTTTTCTCTTCTTCTATCCCCTTTCTTTTTCATCTTCTATATGCATACTTAACTTGTACTTTAACTTTTTACTTAGCAACTATTATTATCTAATAAATCCTTCTAGGATTCTACCTAGGTAAGAACTCTCGGTAGAGAGTCATGTTCTATCAATTATATAATAAATTTCATAAGTGATTTCACTATCATTATAACCTCTTTTTGTAACATTAATTTTTTAACTTACTTTAAAAACAATATTATTAAACATCCCAATCCCCACCTTTTCTTCAGTGTAAGCCTCTATTTATTTATAAAGTACTCCATCCCAAATAATTTCCCATGGACTAACCATAATTCTTTCTTCGTTTAATTCCACACAAAAAGTCCATATAACAGCTTACGGAAGAAGACTAAATAAATCTAAAAGTGGTGTGGAATGGGGCATCACAGCGGACGAACTACTTCCTGGCTTCACCATCAGCTAGGGAATCTTTGGTCCCCCTACGTGGGAGTAAAACAGTGGTCATAAAGATCACCTGTTTTACCAACAACATCATGGGAATCTCTGATTCCCCTACAAGGGAGGACTAAAATAAAGACCAAATGGAGGGAGAACATGTCTCCATCCATCATCCCGCAAAAATAAAAATAGAACTCATCCCATCCCATACTTCCATTTGGAAATTTTAAAAATAAACAGTGGCCCAAACTTTCCCTCTCAGTTCAAGGACATACAGAGAGAAAACTCTGTTCTAGAGAGTTCAGCCTGGAGAAACCTACCCCTCCTGCGTGCAATACGAAGGAGTTGGGTAGCCCGCTGCTCTCGCTAGGTTGAGGAACATTCACACAATACACAGGTCGAAATAAGGCCTCGTTTGTAAACAGCTGTGGCGGCCGGTCGTGGAACCCACCCAGCTCGCAATCTAACATATGCAACTTCACACACATACCCCAACATTTTGCACAACACACAAAAAAAAAAGATGTATATAGACACCTAATATGTCAAGTGGAGGGAGAGCATTGGTGAATGAAAAAAATACCAATAGGATTTAACAACTTCAAGTCATATTGATGCCCCTGGTTATTTGTTAATCTGGATAAATTGATTTGTTCTGACAAAAAAATTAAGCTTTCCATTCACTGTTATGAAGCCTAATAATCGGCACATCCCTAGTTTAAAACGAACGCATTAACAAGTAATATTTATAAGATGAAGGCAGATTTAATGACTCACTGCTATCATTCTTCCATCAATTCTGAGAGATGATTTGTGTTTGGTACATTACTTTACTGCACTTGTGTTCCCCTACTGACTGCATCATTGATTAAGATGTTTGAAAGCAACAAAAGCTTTATAAACTGGGATAAGAAAATTACATTAAGTTTCATCACCTTCCTCAAGTCATTAAAAATCCGTCAACATTTCAGTCTTTTTCACATCCTGTCATGGTTTGACCTCTGCCTATTCACTTGCTGATAGGAAACTTAGATGATTACCATTTGCGATTGTTAATATTCTCATTTTTTCAACTGAGATGATAGTTGATTTCTGGATATATACTCTTGGCATACAACAGATGATCTGATGTGGGGAAGAATAAAAGTGATACATTTTAACATGCAATAAGTTATAGGTAAATATTTTAAAATCTAGGTGCAGTGCGATAAAGTAAAAATTAATATAAGTTGGCATTTGTAGCAGCTTCAAGGTGTACAAATAAAAATAATATACAAATCTATTAAAAGTAAAAAGTAACTTTTTATATTTATCTTAGGTCAAAATGTATTTGTTAGAATTAAATTTAAAAATAAGCTGTCTGTTACAAATTATTAACAATTATTACTGATTTTCAAGAGATTGCAATGCTATAAGAATGCTCTCTTGTTGCCCCAGTCCTGTGTGCCCTAAACGATTCGCAAAGACATTTTCATTGGGTGTGGTGATCCCATGTTTTGCAGGCCATCCAACAATTAAAAATTAAGAGTTCCAATTGTGTGGATTTGTATGCCACAATCACTACATTAGACAATTTTTAAAATGGTTATCCTATCTATTTTAGCACATCTCAATTTCCAACTGACTCCAGGTAGCTGCTTTCTCATCTTGGGCAGGTCCATAATAAATTTTCCCTCTTTAGCTTGAATCCACTCTTAAATTTTCTTTACAACAAATTTATTTGCCACCACACTAATTGATTTTGCATAATAAAATAGCATGCTGTCTTTCGCATTCTAATTGCTCTATAGACTTGAACAGGTGGGAAAGAAATGATGTAGAAGAAAAAAACCTGATATGTTAAAAGCACAGCAAATGATCTGACATAATCACCTCTTAAATTGTCATGTGCCTAAGCAGTGTACACTTTCCAAGTTATTACCAAACAAGCCAATATCCAGTGAATACTATTGGTGGGGGGTACAGTACATAGGTGCATTAACAAACAAAACATCTTTAACGAACAATCCGCTCGTTCCTGGTTCAGATACTTAAATGGTGAAAAACGCTTTGAAATAAGCTACAACTGAGATGGCTGATTTTCATTTGGTATCTGTAAATGTAATGATCGAGGATTACTGTCTCTACAAAGTAAATTCTTCAACACACTATTAATGTGGCAAAATATTCCTAAAGAAGGTGGGCATTTATTTGAACATGGGCAGAAATTAATGACCAGTGTAGAGAGAGAGAGAGAGAGAAAAAGAGATTTTGAAACTATAATAAATTATTTAACTATGTTATGTATTTCAATAAAAGTCTGCTTGTGATAGCAGTTTGTTTGTTTTTTTTGGTGTTTTTCTCTAGTTGTCAAATGGAAGAGTTAAAACCACAACTGGTTTCATTGTAGGGGTCCAATGGGACTGACATTTAAGGGTCACCACTAAGTGACACTGCACTCACCCATTCGGTTAGTCTGTCTGTCTTGCTCTGATGGTTGTATGCAGAAAACTGAGCCATCACGCACAAAGATGTCCCCTACAAAATAAAAATTGAGAATTCACGATCAATCATTGCTTTAGTAATCTGAAAAGATTTTCTTAAAAAATCATATTTGCCATTTGTATGAGAGAGAGACTTTCAAATATATTGGACTGGCACAGTGACAGTCTGCATTTTAGAACTATATCAAAGGTTCAATATTGATAGTAAAATAATAAAAAATGCAGGACTTTTCCAAGAGCTAAATTGTATTATAATCTTAAAATAGGCAGCTGTGATTGTTGCTTTATGTACAAATAAAATTGATGCCCATTCTCATTTAGACACTCGAGTGAATACCAGTTCAACATGCTATTGCAGCCCCAAGTTTTTTTGTCTGGTTACTTTTGGCTGTCTTAATGCAAAAATATTGATTTCCAATCCTGCAGAAACAGAACCATTGTAAATGAGCTGAGAACTTACCATAACTTGAGCCAACATAAATGTAGTGTGAACAGTCTGGTCCTCAGATGTTATGGTGTGCCATAACATGTATGCTGACCCTAACACAATGACGCCGATAGCACGCTCCATAACCAAATGGAAATTGTCAAGTGTCACATTTGTCTGAAACAATTACAAAAATTAGTATAATTAGCATTAACATTTAAAAAAAAAATTTTTTTCCCCTGGCTAGTGATGTGTTCTTTTTTAATGTCTTTACCCAAATTTGCAGTTTGAATATGTGGTCATTAAGAAATCTCTTGTGACAAAACCATTGTTATCATCCTCTCTTACCTGTCTGACTAATTCCTTATGGGTAAAGGCTGACACAGTGGAGACCATGATTATGAACTTCGTTTGTGTAGTCTGTGCTGTTCCTCAGACCAAAATAGAGACTGTTGGCAGAGAAAAGCTACACACACTAGTAGATTTACATGGCCAGCACAATACAAATACAGTTTAATTTACTTCAGGCAACTGGATACATACAAGAAATAGTAGTTAAAGGAAAAACAAACAAAATGACACTGCATATTAAAGATTTCAGAAAGAATTAAAATTACCTAACCCACACCACCTTTTTTTATAAATATAAGAATAAGGAATCGAAATTCACATTTTATTCTGCTTAATCATGCGTCCATCAATGACAGGTATGGACCAGGCGGTGTGCTCGCAGTTATTAGGCTGGTGCCTGCCTTTTAATTATATACATAGGGCGTCAATCGACACGTGGCGGACTCATTTGCTTTCGTTCTATCATTCATCTGTTCCCCAGAGCCGAAAATAATGTCATTAGATAAGTAGATGGAGAGAAAGTAAGAGGAGAGTTTCCCAGGGCCGAGCTACATTCCGCCCAAGCCACACGGAAACTTGTCCTGTGTAGAGTTACGTCACACGCGATCTTCCTATTAAGTCCATGTGAATTTTGTCAGGCGGGGAGGTACGGTCCATTGATGGCTGCAGTGAGTCATGTACGGGTACAGCTCAGCCATATATGAGCTTTAGACGTTTCTCTACCTTATTTTGGACGACGTGCAGAATGCCGATAAGCTGAACGTGTTGCGGGGGCATCTGAGGCAGAATGTAACAGCATGGTCGTCTTCATCAAAGTGACGACAGTTATATTCAGTTAGGAACTCGTTACCACAATGCTCTGCCCCTTTATTTTAAAATAGGGGACACCTTGTTCTGACGAGAATATGATTTAACTGATCTTTATTTTAGCTATATCCGTTTGTTTGTTTGTTTTTATTTGTAGATTATGACTTTTGAGAAGAAAAAAAAACTGGAAAATATCCTCTCCTCCTCGCTGCATTGTTCTCATTATCGGGGAAAACCACCGATTCTGAAATAGAGATTATAATGCTGTGTAACCGCTCCCACAACAACAACAAAATTAGTCGAGTGTAGCGGAAATCCCATTTAAACTGACTGATTAGATGGAATGTACATACATAATCGTTTTATGCGGGTTGGCTGATTCATTCACCTGCAACAACTGCCACAGCGATGCCCACCGACACCAGGGGATGGTGTAATGCGGAAGTTGCACTCCGTGGAAAACACCTGAGGGTGTTGGTGTTACAATGGGGGTCATTTTAACGCTATATGCCGACCTTCTGCCCATCGTAGACGTCGGGAGCAACTGGTATAGTGATCGTCTCCGTGTGTCTGCGATATTCTAATGAGCGAGGGTCGTTTTACTCCCTCCCATAAAAGCCCCTAACTACCTTTTAGTTTTATTCAAGTTGCTGTATGCAACACTCCTTATGTCTACACCTAATACATGTATATTTATAACTACAGAGGAGGGATTTGTTGGTTGTTTTTTTTTTTTTGTAATTCACATATTTTAATTTGTATTACACGCAAGAATACAAATATAACGGTTAATAGCCTCGACCGTTATGACATGACCTCGTCCTCTTCTCCTCACCGGTACATCGTTGGGTCAGCTTTTCTGTCGACCGTCCTGAACTCTCCAGCAACCAAAACTAATAACACTACGTAACTAGTTAACTTGATTTTTTAAATACATTTTTGTACGTTAAATACAGTTCTAGCATTGGTTTTTGGTAAATGTCAAGTATATTAGAAATAATTATACTATTATAGTTGATAGAATGGGTGCATAATACAGAAAACCTCAAAAACTCCTAATTTTTTTAGAACATTCTAGCACTTTCTAGAACTTTCATCCATAAACCAAGGTATATAAACCCTTGCGCACACTCAAACTAGCATGAAATAAAAGCATTTAACAGGTGATTTTTAAAATTCTATTAGATAAGAATGGCCGCAAATCGAAAATGCAAGCTCTCTGCAGACTCATTTTGTTATGTTTGTGGATTCTATATTAGCCCAAAGCAAGACATGATCACACCAAAGCATAAGTTTTCACTGGCCCATGAATCATACTTTGGAATGAAGATTGCTGATCAAGATAAAGCATGGGCACCTCATGTGACTTGTGAACATGCAGATCAGCACTAGAAGGATGGATAAGAGGAGATCGTAAAGCAATGCCATTTGCAATTCCTCGTATTTGGCGATAGCCTAAGAATCACATAGATGACTATTACTTTTGTCTAGTGGATGTGTCAAGATTCAGGAACACCAAAAACTGACATGATATTGAGTATCCAAATATTCCATCATCCATTGCACCAGTTCCACACAGTGATGAACTTTCAATGACACAGCCACAATCCAAATCCAAAGAAACAGATTCATCATCAGAAAGTGAAAATTCACCTGTAGATGAAAACTATGATTCTGACTTAAATTCAAAGAAGCCTCATTTTCCAAATCAGCAAGAACTGGATGACTTAGTACGAGATTTAGGTTTAACAAAATCTAATGTTGAACTTCTTATATCAAGGCTGAGAGAATGGAATCTCTTGGATAGCAGTTGTAAATCTACATCTTTCAGAAAGAGGCATGAAAAATTCTCAAGATACTTTTCAGTGAATGGAAAATTGCTTTTGCAGTGACTTTAATAGCTTGTTTTACAAAATGGGTATTGTACACAATCCTACTGAATGGCATCCATTCATTGACAATTCAGCGAGAAGTCTCAAAGCAGTCCTTCACAATTGAAACAAATATCCATCAATACCCATTGGCCATTCTGTACATATGGAGGAGGATTATGAAAATGTTAAGTTTCTGCTGGAGACAATTGACTACAAAAAATATAACTTGGATGTGTAGAGATTTTGATTGTTATTTATGAAAGGACTGCAAGGATGATTCACAAAAAGCTTGGATGCAGAAGGTCTCTCAAGCTTCATGTCCTTCATTCTCATTTGGATTTCTTCAAAGATAACATGGGAGATTTCAGTGAAGAGGATGGTGAGAGATTTCATCAAGATATCCTAACAATGTTAAAAAAGATATCAGGGAAGATGGGATTTCAGAATGATCAGTGAATATATTTGGGGTCTAATTCATGATGATGCTTCAATGCATAGAAGGAAAGCCAAAAAAGTTGTGCATTTTTTGGTTTCTGCAACTGCGATTTAGATTTTTACTGTACTTAAAAATTAAATAAATGTAATGAATAAACTTTTTTCATGAGTTAAATAACTGTTTCTTTTTGGTTTGGGAAAAGTTAGTTAGTTAGTTGTAACTGTATTATCAGTAATGATTTGTTGAAATGTTTAAAGTAACATTCTCAGTGAAAAACTGACACTTTAGAAAAACCAGTGCTATGTTAGTAATCAGCTAACCAAAACTGACTAAACCAATTGAAAAATCAGGATAACTGAAAACGTTTTGAAAATTTGTTACACTGTGTAATAAGATTCGTTTTCAACAACCTACGGATTCACAAACTTCATGATAGCAAGTTTCGTATTTATGCAATCTAAGCCAATATATAATATAAAAGCCTGCTTCTGATAATGATACCAGAATAAGCAGCAGGATCAGATTATTATTGTTATTATTATTATTATTATTATTATTATTATTATTATTATTATGGAAATACGAGTCGAGAATCTCTGATCCGAAATTCTGAAAACCGAAAAGCTCCAAAATCTGAAATAGTGGAAAATTCCAGAAGGTTCTGGGAAGGTTCATGGGTGACACGCAGGTCCTGACACACTTGACATACATGCATTATTCACTAATTTTTGTGCTTTGTTGTTGGTGTGAATATACTTTGAAAATGTTGAAAAGGGCTGCAAATACCCCTATGGTACCAGTAGGCCTACTGTAGTGATAAGTTACCTTTCTGATGGTTAAATGTACATTTTTATTTTGGTTCCATGCACAAAATGATTTTAAAATATTGCATAAAACTACTTGCAGGATATAGGTATCCATATGCAGTTATAATGTTGTAAATGAACTTGTGCCGAGTCCTCACTCTGCAGTGGGTTAGCTACCAAATTATGCTGGTATATCTACATTCCAAAATCCGAAACACATTCGACCCCAAAGATTTTGGATAAGGGATTCTCAACCTGTATAACTATATAACTATTATGTTTAATTTTAAGAAAAAAAATCAAGTATCTTCTATCTTGACAATGTAAATTTGTGAGGTTGCACTGAACGAGTAATAATCTAACAATCTAATACATTAACTCTCTTATTGTTGAGATGGACAGGAAGAAATAGTTTGAATTTACCAACAGGGATAAAAATACTACAATTTTTAAAAACTAAGCTTTCGAAGAAATTACATTCTCCGATGACTGAAGATAATTTCAGCAAAAGCTATCCATTTTTTTAAAAAGGCAAATATATAATTACATTTATATTGATATTTTACTTTTAGATTATACAAATTTAATAAAATTAAAACCAGAACTGTTAAAATTTCCACTTTTTAAGTATTTTGACTGTTCCAAACCTACTTATCTATTATTCTAACTGAAAGAAAATGACTGAAATTAGTTTTTCTAGTCTGAAACAGAACCAAGTTTACGTTTATAGTATTAGTTTTCTTTAAAGATTACATGTTGACAAAATTTCTGTAAAGGGCTACATTTCGCTTTTGTTTGCAAATAACTCCTCATAATTCTGATACTACTCTTTACTAATAAATATCGCCTAACTAGAGTTTTAAAGATTATAAATCTAGAACAAAAAAGCAGAGACCATAAGATTAGTGGGTGGCGTGGTACTCCAGTGGTTAGTCAGGGTTCGTAAGGATGGCTTGGTTTGGCGTATTATCATGACACGATTTATTCTTGCTCCTCTCTGGATTTTCTCCGGGCAATCCAGTTTCCTCCTACATTTAAAAACGAAGAGTCTATTAAGGGTCCTTTGTAGTAGTTCTGGGAGCCTGCCACATCTATTCAACCCCAAAGTTAATCACAGAGACATGATTAACAACCTTCGCCACGATTCAGATTCAGATATAAGGCTAATAGCCATAGGGACAACATTCACAATCACCTTGTTAAACAGATATGGCAAGATCGTGTCAGCAAAGCGACTACACGGAAACGCTCGCAGCTCGATAGCTCTATTTCCTATCAACTTAACTGCACAAAAAAGGAAATATCTTCAATCTGCATGGCGATAGGTAACTTGTCATCGCGTTAGTTACGGAATTAATTTTGATAAAAAACACTAGCACGGAAGAATACAAACAAGTGTAAAGGGTGCTAATCGTTTGATATTAAGCATCTGAACATCAACCGACTCATGAACAACAAAGGTTGGATAGCTAAAGATGCGCCGATCTTGGCTTATATTAGAAATGCCAGATAACAGGTTGTTTACTGTACCATCATTCACTGGACAGCATGCAAGCATTACATTATCAAGATATACATATATATATACTGCAGGTAACTGGTATAAAGGTAAACCTGCAGGCACCAGTAGTAACCAGAACGTGACCGCAATCTGGGTTACAGGTTCAGACAGGCAGACCTACCTGTCAGATGTAATGAACCCGACATTATTAAGAATAGCGAAGCTTAAACGGTCAGATGATAGATATCGTTATTGCCAGTGATTACAATGTAGAAAAGACGTTGACCCGCAAATCGAATCAATAGAATGTGGCAGATGAAGACAATGCAACACCCATTGTGATGGGGACTATAATAGCAGCGAATAGGAGAATTAAAAAAAATGGTTTGAAAAGATTGTAAGGGCCCGAAATTTCCATCTCCTGAAAAAAAATAGCTATTTTGGGAACTTCAGGAATATCGTGTAAAGTCACCCATCATCAAAGACTAGATCAAGGATACATAATAAACATGGCTAAAAAATAGCATTTAAAGGAAATGTATAAATATTTTTTTTCTAAAAATTGCGATGCTGCTATCTTTATCTTTCTCGCAATTGTGTCGTCCACCACAAGGAAGGAAAAAGATTACAAAAGGAGGACCTACCTGTTTATTCAGGAGAAGCCAAGGTAATATCATCATCAACGAGCCGTAGATGATCAAAGCGACAACAACAAACTGCAGCCACATTCGCTGTCCACGGACTTCCATCTGTCTGCCTTTAATTTTCCTGGTGGTTTTCTTCGGTCGAAAGATGCCGTGCTCGACACGAATTTTAAGGCACTGTTAAACCGGTGTCACGAAATGGGAAGTCCCCGCGTAAAATAATCCGCGGGTCATTAACGTGCTTCAACGGTCAGGATGCAAGGGAATCTTCTCTATTAATCAAGGTGAATTTCTTTCAAAATATGTACTTTTTGAAAATAAAATACTGATAGTTTTAACTTAGCTTTCCGCATATAAAAAAAAGGAGAGAGAAAGAAGTTAACAATTGGAAATGTAAACGAAACAGAAGAACGAGGGAGTTTCAGAAAATAAAGGCGATATTTACAGCAGGGCTCTCTACTTGTGAGAAACCGGTAAACGACATCCCGCCAAGTAACATTGATGGAGGCGTCCTCTCGTTCAGCTCTCGTGCACTTGTGGCGCTAGTGAGCGAGTAAACAACATGGCCGCGCAGTCTTCATTGTGCACCAGAGAAGAGCAGCGGTCTGTAATTCGTATTCTGTGGGCTGAAGGTGTTCCGCTGACTGAAACCTACCGGAGAATGTTGGCGCAATGAGGAGAGAACTGTGTGGCGTAAAGTGTGCGAGCGAGTGGACGGTTTCAAAAGCGACCGAACGTCAGTAGTGGGCGAGGATAGACCGGGACGCCTGCCACCACTGATGGAAACATTGGCAAGGTGGACACAACTCAGTACTGACGAACTTGTTAATGCATTTGGCATAGGTGCAGGCAGTACCCATTATTTATTGTCATCATTTCTGATAATTGCAACGTGGATCTACATAATCTTTGTTTATATTTGAGAACGCTTGATGTTTTGAGTTTACTACGGGGTTGTAACAAAAGCCAAATAAGAACACGTTAATTAGTTGTTAAAAAAAAGTTACTTCCCTTTGACTAAGAAGCTCAAAGGCGTATTTTACGACCAGAGCAAATAAAAACAGAAGGGAATCGTTCCACGTTCGGCGTCTTTTCTCTAGTTTCATGACAGGTAAATGGATAGAAACTGAATTAATTTCATATTATGGACTTGTATAATAGATCTTCTGTAGTTCGATCACAGGTCAAACCATATGATGTCAATTATAACTTATCTATACGTTTAATCAGGAATTACTGTTGCCGAGTCGCCCCAATCTCCCCTATATTCCAAATCGTTACATTCCAATCTTGCCTTGTTGCTGATGATAGTCGTTAGTGATTCATAACTGCCAGGAACACGGGCTCGAGAATGATGCAGGAATTTATCTACAGCTGTATATTTTAATTTTTGTTCAATCTCGCGGCCTCTGTGGTTTTGATCATCACCCTACTATAAAGACACTGTGTACAATCACCATTATCTATAATGCAATGCAGATTGTCAGTATCCTTTCATATTTTGTCCTCCCTCTTTATATGTCACAAGCTTTGGAGCGAAACTCGTGGACTGTAATCGGCTACGTCCGGGAAAATGATGTTTACTATCTGGTTGAATTCCTTAAATTATGTCAGCTATTAGTATCACAACAAAATATGCATCATACACTGTATATTCTAGAAAAATGTCAGCATAATAGTATTTGTGAAAAACATGGCATGGTCTTTTAAGAATGCATAGCTAATGATGTAGAAAAGGAAACACGGTTTACAATTTAATTTTCAGTGGTGAATGCATTAGACTGAGGACGGATTAGTAAACAATGGATTTCAGATGTACAGTCCGATGGTTTGTACAGGGTTAAATCGCAAGACTTTTATAGTTGATAATATTTTATTTAAAAATCAAATTAGATAATCTTTTTTTTTTAATTGTAATATCCACATAAAATATATAAGCAGACATTTCTTCTTGAGTTTTATTTTGACAGTTTTTGTTTTTACAATTCAGATTCTTTCCTTGGTAGGAGTTAATGCTATCGTAGTCATCACGGGCGGGGCTCTAGAAAGGTAAGAAAAAGGTAAACAAACTGACACAGACGAGTTTCTGAACACATTTCGTTAAAGAGTGAAAAATAATTAATAAGAAAAATTACTGAGTTCTTTAACTTAACTTTTTACTCAAAGAGCTCTTTTTGAAGTGTTGGAAGGCAGAAATAAGTGATATCAGTTAGGTCGGGCTCGCGGCCTAGGGGCTGGTTCCTACTCATGTTTGAAACTCGAGAAAGGGTCGAGATACAATTTTTCTTTACGTTTCAGATGATTGGCGCTGCGCTTTTCGATATCATTTTTACCGAAGACTAACGAGTGGATGCCAAAGCGATTACCTTTTAACTCCAGGTTAAACAATTCCTTTCTCAAAAGACTGTCTGGTGGCTAACTATAAATCTTTTCGTGATTAACATCTCCAGAGGCTTCTTTTTTGTCCTTTCTATTTTCTTCATTTCTTTATAGTTAGGAACGAGCTGCTCTGTTTTCTTCTTCCGTCCATGTTCACTCTTGATGAGCTTGTTTTGGGAATAAGTAAGTGTGTGGGTGTCGCTCTGTGAATTTCTGTTCGCATGTATGTGCGCGTGTAGCTATTAATGCAGGTGTAAGAATCTTATTTGTAACTTGCAGATAAGGAATCAGTGCTAGAGGAAGATGAACTTGACACTGGCTCTGAAAAAACCTTCTTTATCTGAGCACAGAATGTCTTAAATTGAACTCATCAAACTCATGAGAGACAAAATTGGCAAACGTGAAAGCAGAAAGAAAAATTGTCTGCGTAAATAAATCACCGTTAAATCTGAAAGGCGTTCATGATTCGTGTGATGAAATAGAATAACGTTTAGAAAACGAATACCATTTAAATTTATTGCAATTACGAATGTTAAATGTAGACAATTTGAACATTGTTGAATGATTTTAGAATGGGAGTATTTACCACAACGCTAAGAACACTGACATGCATCAGATATCGCAAAGTTAGCCATTTTTTTAAAAATTACAGTCACAAAGAAACGTTTTAAAAACATTTTTCACTTATCATCGTGAAAATGATTACATTTTTAATTATAATCCGACCTGCACATCATATAATAAGTAAAAATTACATTGTGGCTTATACATTTTTCTTAGGGTAAAGAAATATTTGCCAGTGTGGTTTTTAAATTGAGCTTCAAGTACGTTAACAGATATAGATTAAACATTTTTAACCTATTAATTTACCCATATTGTTAACTCCAGGGGAATTTCACTCAACTTAAAGTTTCAATGCTCCTCAGACATATATAGTTGATGCCATAACTCTTCTGTGAAGAGGACCAAAAGCTACATTGTGTGCGTCACAGTTGGGTATCATGTCGGCCGTGCATTATAGTTGTGCAAGAGTGTGAGCTGTATAGTGTTTGTGGCGTTTTGATGTCACTTCTAAAACACAAGATAGTGAGCTCAAAGGTATTGATATGAAAATATTTTAAAATATACATTTAAAAATAACCAATGAAAAAATTCAGTTCTTAGGATTTTTCGAAAGGAGAAACAGCGAAAAAAATCTCGAGAAGATACGAAAGCGGCTAAAGCCAAGGGAAGCTACTACTGCGGAGACAACGATTCCGATTCAAAACCGTTAAAGTTACCTCCCTTGTCCGAGGACGTACTGGATTTAATAATACCTACGCTGGGGAAAATTTCGAAACGTTGCCAGATTGCACTTCAGATATGTCAAAAATAGATTCTTCATCCGAGCTGCTTTCGTCGCTGAGAATGGAAAATTTTGAAGTGTCATCTCTTCTAATTAAACAAAAAAAATTTAATTAATTTCGTACTTGTATCAACAAATTAAAAAAATAAAAACAAACTTAATGGACAGTAATAAGTACTACTTTTTTTAAGAAGCAAACATGAAAGAAGCCACAAACTAAAAACACCTGTTCAGGTGTAGCTATAACGAAACCCAGGTGGTTATAATACTCACAGTTTAACGACATATTTGGAGTTTGGCTTTGCTGAATGCAGGTCGGATAAACAGGTGTAAATTGGTTTTCTTTGATCCCTGTCGAAATAGTGCGCGTTTATATCCAGGTAGGCGTTCCTGTCCTTCCTCTTCAGCCTACAACAGTAAGGGGATACAGAATTGTGGTGACGTCATAGACACTGGTGTCGTCATGCGCCGGATTCTACCAATAGGCGGCCGGAAGTGAGCTGATAATCGCTCTGCGCAGAAAGTGTGAAATGTCATATTACTAAGCCTCTGAAGCAAAACACTCACCGTAGACAGAAGATGAGCGACAGCACTAAAAATCCTAGGGCCACTGGCAAGACAAGCATCACAAGTCCACACAGAACTCCTTCCCAGAGTAGGCTTCCTAAACAAGAAAATCAAAACAGTTTATATCCGTACAGTGGTGGCCAAAATCATAGATTTACCAATAAACATCCCCTTATATCATATATATTCCAAGTTTTTTGCCGCATCATCATCATCATCACGTGCCGAGAGTCGTGGATTACTATCCATAATCCAAAATAGATTAGGGAGAAGGGATACTCGTGTGCCGGGCTTTCATAACCCTTCCACGCTACTCAGTGCTTATAGTTAATATATATATAAAAATCTAGTTTATTTCCAAATATTTGGCACACGAAATTTTTTTCATCAAAATATAATATTTTATAACTAATTATTTTAATGGTAAGCTGCCAATTATCGTCGCCAATGTGTCCTTACAAATAGGAAACATCTAACAGTGTTTAAGGTCTGCGTTATTCTAAAGACAGAGAATAACGTCTGCATATTGCTTACATCTTGGCTCTAGGATCTAATACACGGCTTCAGGTGTTCCCATCGTCCTCTTTATTTATCTTTATATTATTTTTTTCGTTTACCTTGACTTTACTCTTTAGCTTAATTTATGGTTTCCTTGTATTGTCATATTTGTATGTTTTCACAAATATCAACGTTATGTATAATTTGATGATGGTTTGTTTTGTAAATAACAAACACCAGCAACTGAAAATAAAGATATACAAACATACAAAAAATATGATGATTTTAAAAAGAAATTAAGTTTTTACTGCAGTGGATGAAAATCCGTTTTACTTCATCTTTAACATTGACCAAAAAGAACCAAAGGACCATCTTTACGTGTTCTTTTACTTCCGGTTAAATATGGCCGATATTAGATGTCTATGGACTTATGTCAATTGTTAAAGATGAAGTACAGGTGAGTCTGGTTCTGGTGCTTACGTGAAAAGTGTGGGAAAGGAAAGTCGGCGTTCAGTCGTTCGTCAACAAATTCACAGCTTGGTACGGTTGAGTTGTTCGGTCTTAAGACTCGGACGCCATTCAGGATCTGATTCCTTGTCCCGTCGTTCAAAAAAAAGGAATGGTACGCGTTCCTGAGCGAGGCGTTCTGCGCGCCCTTGGGTTTCTTTCTTCTGCGGCCCAGCACGTCCAAATTCATTCTGACCTTTCCGAACCTATCTTCCTTAGAACGCATCCAATCCACTTCCGTCGGGGTTTTGAGAATGGTGGCACCGTGTGCCTTCTCCGCTGTCTTCTTGGCCGGCCGCAGGACGAGTTGCCGAATTTTCGAGCTCCAGAGTCTATCGACCGGAGCGCCGCCGTCGGCGGAGTGCAGCAAGAACTTCATGGCGAGCCGATAGTTAGGGCGGCGGCTCTGTTTCTTCTTGCCGCTGTGGCGGATGAATTCGTTGAGGAATCTCTCCGCCGGCGAAGATGGAGTCGTCTTGTCGCCGGGAAAGTTGATGAACATGTCGTCGTTGTTTTCGTCATCATTGCTCAAATCTGAGGGCAGCGAGAAATGGGGGCGATTAGAAAATGAGGTCAAGTTTTGAAATTTAATATGTAAACTTAACCCTAACTTTCCAACAACAACAAAGTATACAACCCAGCGAAAGGCTTGGATGTTAGTGACATTCAACGGTGCTGAGGGCTTGGTGACGTCATCTCGGACAAAATTTAACACTGGGATTTATGTAATAGATTCTGGATAAATGTTTAAGTAAAGTCGGCTTCGAAAGCCTTGAACTTAAAGGGGAGATCTGGTAAACATAGGAGATTAAGGATTTTAAGCTCATGGGCAATTTAACAAATCTTTCCGGTTATCTACAATCACCAAATTTGATGGTTATACTGCATTTATAAACTGGCAATAGACGCCAAGCAAAAGTATAGTATCATTACTTTTTTTTTGTTTTGTTTTCAGTTGACAAACTTGGCATCATCATCATTATCATCATTATCTTCATCATCAACTTATTACATAATTGATGCACTCCTTAAATTAATTTTCTAAATATAATAATTGATTATCTCCCTTATATTGTGAACTTGATCCTATTGACTTGACCTCGGATCTGACTTGGCCAGTTCAGTTTAGTTTTCAGAAGGAGGCCGAAATCTACCCTTACCTATACATATCCACTAGGGAAGAAAGAAATTCTGTTATTAAATTTGAATAATTAGTTCATTTTTATTATTATCATTATTATACTGAAGTGAAAAAGTGAAAAATATACTGTTACATTCACAATATCAATTGCATTGTTAGCGAAATTTAAAAAAAAAAAAACTTTTATCATTTAAACATTTTTCATCTTACAAGCAGCGAAACTTTGTAAACTGCTTCCTCATAAACATTTACCGGGATATTTAAGGGGCGTGGGTATGGAACCTGATAGGGGAATCCAGGTTACAATATGTTTCCGTGGTTTTGCGGACTGAATGCACGAGCGTGCACGGTCTACCTACAGCCCGAAAAACCTCGGAAGAAACGTATTAACTAGATTACTCTGATAGCAAAATCCTATTCCCCTTAAATATTCCGGCAAACTTCTCAAATGGTCAACAACGGCAGATAACTTTATCACAAATTTAAAGATTTTTCTTTCTTGATTCATTAGGTTGCAAGGGACATAACTCGTTTTGACAGCTACTGAAGGGATAAAGAAACCACAGTGTCCCTGGTGTCTCCAACATTTATCATGACAGTAGATTTCGTGTGCGAAGCCGGGGGGGGGGGATTACAAAACTCGGTTTTGCTTTCAAAACTATGTAAGAACAAACGATGCGCAGTATACGGTTACTTTGACTTGTATTATTCATTTATATACTTCAGAGTTTGTCGATGAATTCGTATTTATAATTAGAATAGTTTAGCTGCTACACAAGGAGGAAAGCTGCTTTTTTCTGATATGTTTAGTTGATGTCATAGTTTGCATAATCAACAAAGATCTATAATTAATTAGTTAATTAACGCTCCGTTCTTAACTCGTTGGGCAAAAACCTTCCGTGCTAGGTAGCATCATTCAGAGACGTACAACTGCTCCGGCTACCAGTGAGGTGAGAAAAGATAAGTATCCCAGAATGCTCTTCGCGAGATTTTTCAGCACTTGCAACGAGAGCAGACTTCGGTAAATCAGCCATCAGTAAAACGGTCGAGTATACAAATGTATTGCAAGGTTTTTTATAATACTTCTACGGGATCTTTCTCGCGTTTAAATGTTTCGACTATAATGCAGGTGATGTCGGATCCAGGATAACGCGTACCCATAATTCATAGCGGGCTGTCATTTGGATCAACTGGCGAACTTAATTCCCACCCCTTTAATTAATCATTAAAGGTAGCTGAAGATAGATGTGGCAGTAGAGCTGTGGGTGATTTAAAATCTTTGTCTCGGATAGCTTTGTCACGCTTTCCCCTATACGAGACCGAAGACTCTTCCTTCTATCATTCTCTGCGAAATAATTAAACAAACAGAGATGCATTTGTGACAGAAATTCAGTTGTAATAACTCTATACTTAAAACTAAGAAATAAATCAAAAGAATATATTGCTGTCATTCTGGTATAGTTCAGGCAAACAACTGTCCCTTCCTTGTCGGAGCCTCATATAAACCACAATAGCTTCCGTGTAATAACTATATGAAACTAATACAAAAACGTCCAGAATATTCTGAAAACGATTAGTTTACTTGTACGTGTCGAAACAATTTACCAAAATAATCGATCTCAAAACTTTCCAAATTCAGGAGTGACTGACTTACCTGGAAAATTTAAAATTAGTTTTTGATTTATTGAAGTTTTTCTTTTTCACAATTTTTTTGTTTTAGAGACAAACAATAAAAAATTTATTGTCAAGTCCTCACTTTCTCCATAGTAGAGACTCTAATACCGGTACATAGATATTTGGATTTCTAATGCATCCTCCATATTGATGCGCTTTAGAAACACTGAATTGAATTTTGTTGCTGGTGATAGTATCACATCGAAGCTTGACTACTAACGAATAGTCAGCATCAGGTAACCCGTGCAAAAATCTTCACAGTTTGGCGTTGTGCAGTCGAAGTTTCATTGTCCAGATGTCTGGAAATTTCAAAAAGTGGTAGTGACTGCGTCTCACACCATGACGTTGCTTCTTAATGTCGTTCGATTCCCTACTGCTCTCTATCACGACAACTTGTCATTAATCGAGGCCAGCTGCCTACATTTCGTGTATGGACAAAGCCTAATTCTATCATTTAATTTAAAGATTTCAATGCCATGTTTTGATGTTAAGCTTTTAAATTGTTTCGGCATAGCATGAACAGTTCTCATTGCGTATTAACTTTTCTTTTCAGATATTGACAAAGTTTACAAGCCAGCCTGCTTATCTGTTTGTAGTGTAGCGTATCGACCAGCATTGCAGGTCGTACTGCAGTGCAGAAACATGATAAAGAAAACTTGGAACTCTGCCAAGTAAGACAGCAACGCCAAAGGAAATCAAGAAGAATTATTGTACAGAGTACGCGATTACAAATAGACAGAACTATTCATGCAAAAGGTCCGTAGTTGCAAGGAACAGACAATGGATAATTTACGTAAATTTATCGACCAAATTACATGAACATTTTAAACAAAGAAAATCGAAAAATTAGGCAAATACTGAGACCTGAGCATCAGAAGACCGTTTTCAGGATATAAGTTTAAGGTACTGTTCGTGTGTGATTATGTAAAAGAAAAACGGCTGGTTTTGAGTGAAGGAGACACGAAATAATAATAATATAATAATAATAATAATAATAATAATAATAATAATAATAATAATAATAATAATAATAATAATAAGTTATACAATTTTATCATTTTCCTTCTCTTGAAGAAAAGTGACTTAAATAGAAGTTGAATTAACTTTTACGATATTTTATTAAACTTTAAATTTAGTGGTTGGAGATTTGAAGTTAGGGGTAAAGAGTAAGTGTTTTAAAACTAAGTTAAATACATTTAAAAATTTTTTATGCTAAAGAAGGAAATAAACCTCTGTGAAAAAATGAAGTTTATCTAAAGAAATATTACTTACCAAGCAATGGAGCGGATCTGACAGTGTCCTGAAACACGAGAAGCAAAATCCACCCAGAAAAGGTGGAAGAGGGCATTTCTATTTTCCGTTCAAATTTAAACAGAAAACGTTTATGCAAATAGTGATGTCATGACGTGACAGAGCTCCTTCTGAATGACGTCGTTGTATAATGTCAGTAATATAGCTAGTTCACTTTAGCTGAATAGTTCACCGTAAAAAAAATTAATGGTAAATAGGTTCCGGTTTGTACTGTACCGATCATAAAACATTGGAGTATATTCACAATCATGCATTAAAACGACTGTGTAAAATAAATGCTATTTGACATGAAGACAGGTGTGTTGATGGGAGAAAACAGCAAGTAAAATTATCATGTCCATCTCTGCCATGCGGTTGTCAACGGGTGAATATCCGGTTATTAATACTCAAAGTGCACTTTCTCCATGCTATCTGTAGTTCTTTAGATCTGTAGACTAGATAGCTGTCTTTAAAAGCTTTTTCTTTCTCAAGTTATAAATATAAATATATTCCTTGGTGTAGTGTGGGGATGTCGGGTTTATTGCCAGTAGATAATCCCTAAAATTAATCCGTCTGGAAGTGTTTCTCCCCGTGACCTGATGAAGTCGGGATTGTTACTGACGAAAGTTCGTGTTCCCGTAAAGATGATGGCGCACGCACCAAGTCGGCGGTAAGTTTGTTTGGGCGGGACTCTGTTGTCAGTGGATGGCACTGACAACAAAGTTGTGACCGGTGTAAATCAGGGAGCCGCGGTCTTCGGTTTCCCCGGGACCAACCACAGTAAACGCGCCGCTCGCTCCCTTCCCATTGTTTCTCTGGTTAGGGTCCCCCCTAACAAAACAGTGTCGCTCGAAGACAATTCGGAGGTGTGGGGTGGGCGTTAGGGAGAGAGAGAGAGAGTTTGCCTCGCGGACCTACCTCCGACGGTGGGTGGCTGCTTTTTGGGAAAACATTAGCGGGCGCCCCCCTGTGAACTCCACTGGGGCCGAAACAGGGCGAGTTTAAAACATAATTACTGGGAGAGTGGATGTTGTGATGTCGAGTCGTTAAGAACCACACAGAAAATAAATAAATAATTTTAAAAAGAGTTCCCTTCATATATATATATATATATATATGCTTCAACCCGAAAATAGTATTTCATTGTTGTGGATACCGCTAGGTGGCGCTCCAGCCCGCTTTTGGACGCAGCAGTGTTGCCGCACGTGCAAAAGAAATACCATATGCACACCGGAGTTGGTGGTAATGGAGGGGTGGGGTTGGGAGATAAACCTGGATTTGATGAAGAGAAATCCATGAAAAGGAACTTCACCACAGATATAAGGAGGAAGATCCCTCAGATTCATTCCCTCCACCTTTTCTCCCAGTCACCTCTACTAAACACAAGAGACTGTCAGTCTTAGTACACCAAATAAAAACCCATCCTCTCGCCTAATATGTCATAGTTGTGCAGTATTCGAACAGTGGCGGTGTTTCCAGACTTCAAACCCGACAGAAAGATGACGTTTATATTTGCAAAAGGCAATAAATCCGAGGATAGACTACTCAGGTGTGTAAAAGGTAACCAGCCGTTAAGATGAAGTATGCGTCCAGATAATAATGTGGAAATATATGATTTTATACACAACGGCTGGTCATTTTATTTTCGACCTTTGTATCCATTGAAACTTTGGCCTGATCTGGGCTGCAGATGGAAATCAGGCTGACCATAGGATGTGGCAGTGATCTCTGCATCACTATATATGAGCTGGAGAGGCGGATCTGCAGTCGGTTTAACAGATATGAGGAAAGGAAACGACATAAAGGTGTTCGACAGATCCATAATAGTGGGTGTTGTACGTCTAGCAGGTGCCATAGTTGCCAAGACAGTTTTATTGGTAAGCTGCTTGCTCCAAGACATCGGTCATTCGAGTTTGTCGGCACCGGCAAATGTCGTCCGCGAGCGGGAACCGTGGCCACAAACACGTAGAGACAGTGAAGTCCAGTGGTCATTAAACAGTTGGCCAACTGACAGAGACGGTCAGTGGAGGGTAGTCCACATCGATCTCCAGCCTTACCTTGCAAAGAACGTTGCAACGTATGAACTACTGGTGTAGGAGACCAATGATCATAGTTACCAACATTGAAAGACGCCACATGTGGTGTAAAAGAGTGCAGACACTGGACCACGGAGGACTAGTGAAGAGGGCGTGGTCGGACGGATCCCGCTTTATAATTTTTTGCTCAGATAGGAGAAGACAGATTCGGAGAAGGCTTCGCGAATCACTCGACATCTCTTGTGCTGTCCAAACTAGAAACAAGATAAAGGCTACTTTTAATATCCTTATTAATTGTATGCATACTGAAATTTCAGGCATGTCCCATGATCAGCACAAACCCCTGATTTCAGCTCAACTGAGCATCGTGAGATGAACTTGATCATGATCCTCTGCCTACCTCGCTCCGCTCCGTCCAATATTAATGACTGAATATGTAAAAAAAAACCTCAGGGTACCTTTCCGGCCCCTCGTGGATTTTATGACATGTTCTGTCTTGACTGTAATTTGGGCGAAAGGTGGCCCAACTTGTTACTAGGCATGGATCCAAATAAAGTGGCCAGCCGACACTTAACCTTACAATTAAGGTATAATTCAGGTATGATGATGGAAAAGAACAATCACTTTTAGCTGATGATTTCATGCGATCATGAAAGAAATAAACTGTTGTCTATAACGACGCTCTCACATTCACGCTCATACATTAAAGCTGTTTAGAGGTTATTTCCATGAAGCCGTGAAGAATTATGTAAGGGACCATCCATAACAACAATTTGTGTGCGCGGAAGATTGTACGGAAGAAGAAGAAGAAGCATGTATCCGTAATTCACAGGAAGACGCCGAAGATGAAAACTGTTTGTATTTCGAATTAGCTTAACCCGCTAATCCAAAAGGTATTAGTGTATTTGCTGGTCTCGAGCCTTCCGCGTTAAATTAGGTGTTGTCTGCCAAAACCAGCAGCATTTTCCTCTCAGAACCTTTGTTGTTCGCAGGTTTTGTTTAAATCCAAGAGCAGGTAACTTCGTCTTTTTCAGACAATGGCGGTCCGTATGCCCCGCCGAATCTGTCATCTTTCTCAACCCACTGATTAAAAACGTTTACGTCCAAATCACCGCCACTTTGCACGATCTGGCTAATTGTTATATCGGATAATTTTTTTGTAAAACAGAAAATTTATACACACACGCACAAAGTGAAAGAAGCAGACGAATGAAAGTCTGTTGGGAGGACGACGTGATTGAAACTTGTCAACATCTAGAATGAATAAAGAGCGACGATTCGACTTTAGATAAAGAGGAAATTGGTGCTAAAGATATCACGAGTAAGAGGCATTGTGATGTCCGACACATAGACATTTTACCTAGTCGCGCGCGTCCCAAAGAGACTACGAACGGCTATTGAGAGAGAATAATTTATAGTCGGTGCGATTTTTTAAAATCGACAGAAATTATAGGGAGGTGGTCCCGCTTTAATGAAATTAATTAGTGGTCTGGGAAACCGACATCTGCTGATCAAACGGTTTAAACATCTGACCGTTGATGGTAGCGATGCAGGTAAACAATGGTCCAGCAAATGATGATGATAATACCAGGATTCCTTGGCATTAAAATCGAAGATGACAGAATTCAATATTTCACCAGTTTCCTGACAGTTTTAAAACCGGTTTATGGGAAGACTAAGCAGATTTCCATTATTAGCTAATGGAAAACCAGTGAAAAGGAACGAACGCATCTCTGCTCGTGAAGTCTTGGCCCATTATTAGACAACCTAGCTGCCATCTTCACTGGCGATAATTTACTTAAATAGCTGATGGACTGAATTACGCTGGAAACGTGCGGGCCTGTGAAAGTTAGAAATATAAAAATAATACGGTTTCCATCTAAAATATCTGTGGTTTTTGTTTGTTTGTTTGATTTTAAAACTGATCGTATATTTAACTCCATTTGTAAGGAAACACATAAAACGATTGCAAATCAGAGTAAACAATTTATGGCTTTAATTGCAATATGTTTATGGATAAATGATGTCATGATTTGAGCAGGCCCCCTGCAGAGCTAAACGGCGCATGATTGGCAGACAGTACTGTGTGACCGACCACCTTAGGGGTTTATATAGCTGGTATATCGACTGCGCATGCTCGAAAATAGACTGGTTTGAGGTGTATACAAACCGCGTAATAATAATGGTCGCCTCTAGTAACCGATTTACAATTTACCTGTGAACACCTGGGTGCATGAGTTTGTTTATAACGTAGAAACTGCTGACAAACTATGTAATCCACTGTTGACTGACTGTAAAACATTAAATCTGACTCCATTTCCCAACTGACCTACTATATATAGGCAGTCTCTCTGATTAATGGACACGTGGCTGCGGGCTGTACAGTTAATGTTGGGTGCATGAAACCCACATTCATACACAAACCACCAAGCATCTCATAATTCTTTCTTTATATGTATATTTTAATAATCAAAACAAAAATAGGCCATTTTTATTAGACGTAAATATAATCTGAGTATATTAATTTAGCTTCTTGCCCTTCTAATTATTGCTAATAATACTTATATATGACCATAATACCCGCATTTGAGCGGGATGAGTAAGGTATTATCACCGCAAAAAAAAGAAAAAAAGATTTGTCTCTTTACTTTAAAATACCATTTTTTTGCAGGATAATTTCGAAACATTAAATGCCTAGTAAATGCGGCCTTTGGGTTCTTCTATACGTCAGACATTTTACGCTATTTACGAGTTCGGAGGCGTGGGGTCGTTCGAGTTGTGTGGAGAGAAATGCCATTGGCGGCAAACACCCAAAGTAACCCGACAAACCCTGCGCGGCGCTTGCCACACGAGACTGAAGGTAAAAGTCGCGAACCCCGGCCGTTATTTTTTGTTAGTCGGTCTAATCGTTCTTTCGACGGTTTTATGAGAGGTGACTTTCACTTCGCAATATGACAAATAATTCATGGCCCAACAGTTGGTGTAGTATACAGTTAATTTCCTCTGATCTTAATTAATTGACAGCATTATGCAAAAAAAAACCGTATAGAGAAAAGGAAATAGGCCGATTGAATAAATCATATGAAAGAAATCCCATCTTCACTTGGCTGCCAGATTTTCATCAAAAGCCGTCACCAGGGTGATTTATGAAATCACGCTCACGCGAGACTTTGCCGCAGGTCTTCAGTGTAAATATTACGTTGTGTGAAAGTAGGTATACTTATTCGGAAGATGTAAGAGCAGGAAAAAAGAGATTTCACGAGATTTTATCGATATTATTAGTCAATGAGAAGTTCAATCTTCACATTACCAAGTCTTAAGAAGGAGGAATCAGAACAAACTAAGGTATTCACGTGTGAAGCATTTTTTTTGGAAAAAAATTAAATCTTCTAAGAAAATATTGTTGTTCGTTTTTCTGCGAACATTCAAGATTTGTGAGAGAGAGAGAGAGAGAGAGGGGGGGAGAGGGGGAGAGAGGGAGAGAGAGAGAGAGAGAGAGAAGAGAGAGAAGGGAGAGGGGGAGAGAGGGAGAGAGAGAGGGGGGGAGAGGGGGAGAGAGAGAGAGAGAGGAGAGGACGTATGTACACAGAGACAGAATATTTATTTTAAGTTGCAGTTTACTTAACAACAAGTTAAACAAAATTTAAATTAAAAAGATATTTAAATTCTCTCTCTCTCTCTTTCTATATATATATATAAAATATAATTGTTGTTTTAATCTTTTCTATCTGCAGCTACATTCTATGTACCTCAACGCCTGCCATTTAATTTGTAAATGGTAAAATTTCATAAAGTAGTGAACATCTGTTGTTGTTGTTTTTTAATGAATCTGCTTTAACAGTTTTGTAGTTTCAATCACATAGTTTTCAGTAATGTATTAAATATGAATATAATTCTGAACTGTCTGTTTAAAGCTGTCGTCTAACGAGCTGGTGATGGCCGGGCTGTGTTGACGACGGAGAAGTGAGAGAGGCGGCGTCACGGACGGCTGGACACCAGATCCCGCCAACCATCTTTCCAAATTGGTCTAAGTCGAAGCTTGCACGAGGAAAAGAAGAAAACGGCTTGAATTAAAAGGATAAAGCTGCAATAAATAAACTGAATAAATATGTATTCTTCATCTGTACATCTTATAATTTAAAAATTTTTTTAAAAAACTGAGATTTTTCGATTAACGTGATAGATTAAATGCCATCAGCGCATCACCACAGATGTGCGCGCGCGCGTGTGTGTGCGCTGTGTATCCTTGACGATATGTTGTACGATATTCCTTTTCTGCGTCACCAAGATTTACGTATAAGTTCGCTGTTTCGTGCCACAGTTAAAAGCAAGAAAAAAACTATGAAAGTGAAAGTAAAGCGGTCTGAGAGACGTGTAAAAAAAAACAACAAGCAACATGAGTGTCTGACGACAGCACGAGTAACTTCCCATGTAACGCCTCCCATTTACGTCATCGCCAAGTGCTCAATTAGGGAGACGTCAATTGCTGCTCTTGCATTGCGTGCATAGCGCTGATTGCTTGTATCAACCAAAAGCCTAAAAATAACATATTTCTTACAAAGCTTTTATGTGTTTTCTTCTTCGTCTTCTTCTTCTAGCCGACAGCGAGGCCGAGGTTATAGGATACCCTGGTGGCAACAATTACGGACCCACCAGCAAAATAGTTCATCTAACACAAAGGGAGCTCCATCGATGAAGGAAATCTTGTGAGAAAAGTTCAAAAACGATTTCTTTTCAGGCCTTTGAGTTTTCTCCTTCGCATCCTCTCTACACCAGTAACTATTTGCTCCAGAGGTTGATTTAAGTGAGAAACGTGGGATATTCGGGCTGCCAGGGTACGATACAATAATCGGGAAATCTAATGATTAGATTTATCATCTTTACCTTTATTTTTGTATGTCGGCGCAATAAATTAGTTATTGACAGAACCAACGGTTAAAATATAAATTATTTAATAAAAATCCGTAACTACCTGAATGAATATCGATTTTGTCTACGTGCTTTGAATTATTCATGTTTGGAAATATTGTGCTTCTCATTTTGCAGTTTCATCGCATCTCAATGCGAAGGCAGCTATTACGTTACCTTTCAAAAGTTTACGGAAGTATGAAAAAAAAAGAGCATAAAATGAGAAAACTTATCACTTGTAAACTTTTGTTCCCATTGGCAACGGTTCGCATCAGCAACAACATTACTGGAGTTTGTGGAAAAAAGTACAATCGAATCAGTAGCATTTGTGTGGATTTTAAACTGCTTCAGTACCCGGTAGATGTAACGTGCTCGTAACTCTCTAAACAATGTTTGCACCAAGATATACTTTCCCGTAAGCCTGGAGTTTTATGCGCGGAGCCGGGTAATTCTCGCTCTGTTTGGAGGCTGGCGGCACAGGAGTAAACTTCTGATAGTCGTCACTCTAACTTAACCATCTGTTACGTAATAATTACTCAGTTAGAAAAACCGTATTTTGTAATGTTTTTCCCGATGTCTTCGCTATATTTTAAGTGGATGTTCGTCATATATGCGCCGCACCTTTTCGTCGTCGTCGTCGTTGTTGTTGTTGCTGTCTTCAAACATGTGCCGAAGTAACCGTGAGAAGTGTCGCAGACATTGGACCTGACAGTGCCGCGCGGCCTGATCCATCTCAAAATGGTCGGAAGGCGGGCGGAGGAATTTCGAGGGTAATTATCGGAAAACGGCGAAAACGAAGAAGCGTTTTTGTCGACGTCGCCTACTGAGGGACTCGATTACCTACATCACCGGAGCGTTGAGTAAAAACAGGGAGAGTGGCCCTGATTATTTCCATGGCACCGGTCCGCCGACGTTTCCCTGCAGGTCTGGATGATTGCTTCTGACATCGCGAGTCGTAGCATTACCTTGGGAAACTTCTGGGTTCGTGTTCGCGAGCGGGACATCAGCTCGCATTAATTTACACGTGCATCTCTTCCTGTCCCGATTGCTTGTTTAATTGGTGGACTGGCGTTGATGTTGCTAACAGAAGTAGTCATTGTTGGCTGATAGAAGCATAAATAAGTAATACTCTGGTTTAAAGGGAAACCGCGAAGCCATAGATTAAAAAAAAAAAAACAACAAAAAAACAACTTTCTTGTGACATTAACAAAAACTAACCAAAAAAAAAGGGAGATCATTTTAAATTTATACAAATCAAGTTTTGTTATTACAAGAAATATTTTACTAAATATTAATATAACAACCCTTAACTAGTTAGGGTTAATGTTAGACTACTCTATGGTTAAGAGTCAGGGTATGGATAGTGTTTATCAGTTGAGATTTCTGTAGTTCTCTATGGAAATAGGGAAAACGGTTAATTTATTTTATCAAATACGTTATACGTTAAATGCAACACATTATTATTATTATTATTATTATTATTATTATTATTATTATTATTATTATTATTATTATTATTATTATTATTATTATTATTATTATTATTATTATTATTAGTATTATTATTATTATTTATTATTATTATTATGAACCGTTCTTCTTCAGGAACACTCGACGAAGAGCGACTGTAAACTGGTGTTTCCCCGCTCGTTAGTATTTCCGGGAATTCTTTTGTAAAGAAGTAACGTTTGGCCGCTCGCAACGTCAGCTGACCAATCGCACGCCATCCACCCCGTTTCTACCCTTTGAAATATTCCTCGAGAGCCCCCCCTTCTGACATTTAATCGCCGGTCCCCGCGCACCTAATGGCTACCTATTGGAACGGATCAACAAACAGCTATAAGATAACATTGGGTTTGTTGAGACAACAGTCTTGGTCATAGCACCGGTTTGTTTGAGAAACCCGGGGTAATTGTTAAAACCTGGCTCCGCTAGACCGTTCGCCCATCCACGCCATTTGGACAACTGCTGCCCAAGTCTTGCGCCCAGACGCAGCCATTTCGCGAATATCCACGTGTTTATTCAAACGCTAGATTCCTTATAATAGGTCGCACATGCAGTGCAGAATTCCAAGCGTTTTTTCCCCTCTCTTTCGTGCCTCCCAACTCCCTTCTTCTTTTTCTTTCTAGGATGCCATCTCGTACGTCAGGGCCGTCGATGGTAATTATTATTAAATCTTCTCTTTTCTTTTTGGTTTGTTTTTTTTAAGAAGATAAAAATTTGTAGAATCTGTTTTTTTTTTTTTTTTTTTCTTTTTAAAGTGAAATAAAATGGCTGCTACAGTCATAACCACCGACTGTTGGCCGCGTTAATGGATTTCTGTTCCGGACGGTTGGTTCCTATAAACGTCTTTTCCGCTTGCGTAGGAAAAAAAATGTTGATCTTTAAAGAAATTCTTGTAAAAAGAGAGAAATTAACATTTTTTTATTTTTTATGCGAGAGCGAAGGTTTTATACCGTTGCCAAAATTTATTGGTGAACCCTACCTCAAAGTAAATTCCGTATTTACAATTTCGAGGAATATCACAGAGCCACAGAGAACTGTAGTAGTGACGTCAGATCTCCCAATGCTCGAGGCGTTCTTTTAATTGTGAGGACTAGCAGAACGCTGAAAACATAACTAGTCACTAACCTAGTTACAAGAGATTCAGTAAGTAAACAGGATATTTCGGTTCTACTTAGTAATTTTAATTTTTATTTACTCGAAACCTAACTTTAATCTTTTTAAACTCTTGTCAGTCTCTCTCTCTCTCTCTCTCTTCTCTCTCTCTCTCTCTCTCTCTCTCTCTCTCTCTCTCTTTGTACTGACGTCATATCTCTCTCTGTTCTGACGTCATGTGTCGCTGTTCTGACGTCATGTGTCTCTGTATTGACGTCATGTCTCTCTCTGTACTGACGTCATGTCTCTTTGTACTGACGTCATATCTCTCTCTCTCTCTCTCTCTGTAAAAGCATACAGAATAGTCTGGTTGCTAACTAACTACCAACCGTGAACAAATAACTTCATACTTTCACTGATCCCAGTGTTAAGTCTTTTTTTCCTGGTCTGTGGTCAGATTAAATTCCATCTAACGCAGGTAATACTCATTTTAGAAAAATCCAAATTTTTTTTTTCCAGGCAAAACCTATTGAATGCTCATAAATACGACATATTTTCATGGCGGGAACTCAATGGAAACGAGTGGTAAGATTGGGATTGTTGATTTATTATTCCAGAGAAACTGACGGGTTTTAACAGTTTCTCGCCACGCACCGTTTGGCCGGCTGTGTTGGCAGACGGATAGAGAGCTGGGATTTCGTGTCGATTGGTGGCCCGAAACGATTCTGGTGCCCCCGCGCGGAAGATGCCGCAACCTAAATATATTCACACCTGAAGAAAGAAGGCAGGAGAAAAGGCGAATCAGACCGGGAAATTTTTCCCTTTAATGTGTACCAACAATTTCGAAAAGGACGATTTTCAATGACTAAGGGACTTACTTTAGGAACCGTAACTAATGCATAGATTGTGCTTGGACGGGCGGGTATACGAATCTCTACGCGTTTTTTTTGTAGTGTATACTTCAGTGTTTGGCTGAACTAGCACGTAAGGAGGCTTGTGTTGTGACAAATTATCTGGACCCCTCAGTAAGGTAAATCAGGGTGAATATATATATATATTTGGTGGGGAGCAGTTAATACAGCTTACACCAACAAAAACACGAGCAGATTTTAGGGGCCTTATTTGGTTTTTAACCCCGCATGTGCTTGGCCTACGTCCGCCAGTGACGCTGGCCATTGGGTGGTACAGAGACCGCTGACCAGCTTCAATGAAGATAACGGCGATCTCTCCTTTAACTTCTTGACACGACCGCTCAGAGATTAAAAGCACTTTCTCCTTTTTTTCTTCTTCTTTCTTACCACTGGCGAAGAAATATTGACTGGGTTGATACCTGAGAGTTCCTTTATTCACTTACACGGGCGTCTATCTGCGCCCCATCATTCTCCAGAATATAAATTACTTCGTCTTTTACATATGGAGATATTTAGTGTGAAAGGCGGATATAGAGTGAGTGCTTCATATTGTTCTGCGGGCGGGAGAAGGGGAGGGCACTCTTTACAGACAGCTTGTGATTTTCGTTTATTTAATTTATTATTATCATATTTTTGGAGGGGAGAGAACCGTCTCTCATCACCGCCGTAAAGCACATAAGAAATAAAGTGAAGGCCGAGATAAGAAAACGGCTATAAATCTCCCGTAAGTTGAAGTATGGTAAACTTATGGTGACTGCTGCCGAGGAACCTCCTTTTTTTATTAGACGCCCCAGTTTAATCAGGATAAGGAACCGCTAATAATCGAGATGTTAGACCACCGGTACTTCTGGAAGCAACTGTTCCGAACCTTGCCAGTATCTTGTAGGAGGAGTTGTGTGAGGTTTCTCGACACTCCATTGCACCTTTTTTCATTGCATTATGGTTTCCGCAAATTTACAGTAGATATTCGTGTTGAAAGTGTGCGCGGATTCTCACTGCGTCCTTATATTAGATATAGGCTGTAGACACGGATTCTCACTGCGTCCTTATATTGGATATAGGCTGTAGACACGGATTCTCACTGCGTCCTTATATTGGATATAGGCTGTAGACACGGATTCTCACTGCGTCCTTATATTGGATATAGGCTGTAGACACGGATTCTCACTGCGTCCTTATATTAGATATAGGCTGTAGACACGGATTCTCACTGCGTCCTTATATTGGATATAGGCTGTAGACACGGATTCTCACTGCGTCCTTATATTGGATATAGGCTGTAGACACGGATTCTCACTGCGTCCTTATATTGGATATAGGCTGTAGACACGGATTCTCACTGCATCCGGATTCTCACTGCGTCCGTATATTGGATATAGGCTGTAGACACGGATTCTCACTGCGTCCGTATATTGGGTGTGGGCTGTAGACACTTTTGTAACCTTTATTATTGTCTGCGTTTCTTGAGAAAAGCTTTGATGTTTTTAAATTGAGTTTCTAGCTACATTTTGGCTTATTTTAAGAATTTAAAAAAATGTATAAATGTAATACAGTGAATTAATTTTAAGAAGCTAAATAACCCAGAACGAACAAGCGATGAGTAATTGTTCATCAACTTTATGGTATTTTTTCAGTTTCCACAGGATATATAATTAGAAAAATAATTAGCAGAACAATAACAACAAAACTGAATGTATGTGTGGCATGATGCTTATGTTTAATAAGGACTAGCGCATTCCCCAATAGTTACTCAAGTTTCTTTGGAAACCTGTGCTTACAAAGGTACTTTGTCGGGGAAAAGTGTCTGAAAGTTACCGCAATTTATCAGCTGAAGAAAATGGGTAGATAGTCTTCTGCTGGTTTCGGTATTTATGTATGTGTTTATTTATATATTTTGGAGACTTTCAAAAGCGGGTATCGTTTATCCTAGATAAAAAAAATAGTTCTTTCTAATCTTTGTTTCTTGGCAGCACGAGGGCCCTAAGTCGCTCACCAGCAGCCATCCTAGGCGTTTACGTTCAAGATTCTGAAACACACGCTTGCGAGCACCCGACACAAAAAGATTTCTCCCCGATATGTCCTTTAGGGTTTTCCGCTAACCCAAGAGATTAAAAAAAAAAATCACTTCTTGACATTTTCTCTGATCCGCAGGCTTGGTTTAAACCTGGGATCAATATGCAAGATCAGCCAAAGCAGCCACACTTCATTACGTTTTAAACTTTTTTAAAACTCTTTCTCTTAAAACGACAAGCGTCCGTGTTGACGGGTGTGTCTTTGGACAAGAAGACGGTGGTTTCGGAGCACTGACGCAGAACGATTGATTTCGGTCGGTGAATGACGACAAATAATTCCCGGAACATAGTTCCGTGAAGCTTCGGGTCAGGCTTTCTTTAATCTAAGGATACGGTATGAAGCCTTTTGGAGAACTGGTTGCGCTAGTAGGTTTTTGATATTGTTCATGTTGCTTTCGGCTGGGTAAAACCACGAACAAACTATTCTTTGTTAAACAAGCCACCCTTTCTTCATTTGGACAATAATCACCGGTTATCAAGGGACACGTGCATGGCAACACGGGCGACTTTAATCTTACGTAAGAATGACGCAAGTAGCTACTTGAGCAGAAAGCTCATTAGAAAGATGTTGGTTTTAGTACGCATTTCCTTTTGAGAATAAAGGTAAGTGTGTGGGTGGAATGGTTCCGTTGCTGAGCTGCGGATGTAGCGTGGCGGGTCGTCGTATGACGGACGTAACGCCGGTAATTTCGTGGACTGCCAGCGAACGGCGGCTATTCTACGATCTGGCTCCGCCGTAACATTGTACACAGCGTATTTGCGTGTGGCCCTCCTGTCCACAGCGTCTTCCGTGGACACACGGCCATTAGCTGACCCAAATCGTCAGACGTTTGCGCGCTTTCTTCGAGAGGCGGCCAGACTTGTTGTTTTCTCCACGTTTGTCCGCGCAAAAACCCGGATGCAGATGTTGGTCGCGATACGGTTGCCGACAATGAAGTAACCCCCATTGTTCCAACGCAGGTACAAGAGGAGAGATAAGGCGAAAGTTTGCCCGACTGTTTGTTTGCTCTTGTGTGTTTTCGTTTTAGCAGGACCAGGCTAGGAATCGGCTGGGGCCAGAGGAAGAGGAGGAACCTATGTTAATCGCCACTCTAAGATATCCACTTGACGCCGTCCGACTCTGGCTCTGTATTTCCTTTCTTTCTTGCCTGGGTAGATTTAGAACTCGATGCCGATCGGCCACCCGCCACTAAAAGTAGAAACGACAAGAAAATATTCGTCGATGGCGCCCTCTAGATTTCCTCGTCGATCAACCATATCGAACAGACGCCGACCAAAGCGCCGTGACCCGTCTCACGACCGGTCCGTTACCTGCGAAATAAATCAACACCACTCTATAAAAAAATTCAATCAATCAATAAATAAATATTAATAAAACTGCTATGGCATTAAGCTCGAAACTTGGTCTGAGCCATTGCATGAATAAGTTAATTATTACGAAGAGACAAGAAGACAATAGAAGTATCCAAGTTATTAACAGTTGTCGCGTCACGACACCGACGATCCACAAGGTTAGACACGGCATAAATAGTGGCGTGGCAGCTACTTCGGTAATTCATTTCATTTTGTCTCAAATTCTGCTACTAAATTTATTTCTTGTATCAAATCTGGCTAATACTTCGGTCTTTAACTCTTTGTGGAGTACCTCTGTCGAGATCAGTACTGACTCCCTGTACATCTAGGGCCGTACTCCACATAGGAAAAGATTTAATCGCTTAGTATTGCTAAAGGTAGATAATCAAAACAATTAGCGACTGCTCAGCCTCAAAACATTAAATAATTTGGAATCTTCTAAAGCCTTAAAAATCCAAACTTGGATACATATTCAAATTGCATACAAAGTTTTATTAAAACAAACAAACTTCGGCACAAAATACCGTTATACTTTTAAAAGTTAGTCTCTAACTTATCCCAGAACACAGTTACCTTAAGAAGAAGAAAAAATAAACTGTTTAGTGTTCACATCGCAGTTTCATGGCCAACTTTTCTGCCAACGATGAGAAGGAATTTAGATCTTATCGACTTATGAGGCTTCTTTATTAAGGAATCATGTCTGTTTTCCTAAATTAAAATTACCAAAATAAAATTTTTAAAATTTACTTAGTACACATCGTGTACATCTATTAATGCTACCATCTGATCTAGTCAAATGATCTGTTTAGCGAAAAGCTATTTACTCTCAGCGACAACCGGAAACCTAATTCCTCGTGACCAAAAAGAAAGTTTTCCTAATAATTTACCATTATCATTAATTTTAAGAAAAACATTTTTTTAACAGAATCAGACTGGAATTTTTTAAGCATTTATAAAGAGCATTAAGTTTACGAACAGCTTTGTGTGTGTCATAGTTGTGCATAGTGCTGCAAGATGTTCTGTTGTGCATCACAGATGTGCAATATTGTGTACTGTTTAGCACACATATCAGTTCTGACGTCAGTACTACTCTCTCTTAAGAGCGCTGAAATACAAGGTTGTAATATAAAAATGTTGTATTAATTTATGGTTAGGAATTGAAACACTGGACTCAAATTATAAATAAAAAAGATATGTCAAGCGTTCAAGCGACGGGGACATGACATAATATGAGGAAATGAATTCCCATCGTTCATAATTTACAGAAAACCTGAAAACCAGATTAAAATTGTGTGGCTACGATAGTTTTATACTTTTAGGAACAAGATTTAAAAATTAAAAATTAATGAATTTTTAAAACTTTTTTCTGATTTGATTTTAAATTATTTTTATGACTTTATTGTTATTACCTTTTCCTAAACTCGTGTAAGTTGGTAAGTCATTGTTTAGTTGCTCTGGCTATATTATGGGATGCTAGACTATTAGAAAATCGAAGTTCCACGATGATTTCTAGAAAACTAATAACAGAGCAGACAAACTCCCTTCATAAGTAAGAATCATCAAACTTTTATTAACAGCTGAGTACAGTATGCAAACTGATTTTTTTTTTCCTTCTATTCCTTTTGTATAACCCCAGGCTATTCACCATAATTAGGTAAGGGACCAACCCACTTCCTGTTCTAAGCTGGACTTCCGCTTGTCGGGGTGAGCGAGACAGTTGGTGCAGTCCAACTGCTGACCTATCTGAACCCAGTACCAAAGGCAATAAGAGCTAGGAGAGTGAAAGTTACGTCATCAAAAGAATATTCCTGTGGGCTCAAGAAGAACCCGGTTTGATACACGGAGAAAACGACGACCCGTCTCGCATGGGAAGCAATTTCACAGTCAAATTACTTTGAACATTTAAAGGCAAGTCTATGTAAATAGGCGGTGCCGACTCAGGCAACAACGATGCAGTGCCTAGCTCATAAAAAATCCTATTTGCTATTATGTGAAATGATGCTCACTTATTTACTTGTTGTTTATTAATTATCGACTCAGGGGTGGCTTTTAAAATGAACTTTGCTTTAGTTTCCTGAAATTTTATCCGATTTCTCCAAGCAACAATTCTGAGGGGGTTGGGAGTGACTCGCGATATCATTAGTCACAGATTTTCATGCGCAGTGCTAATGATGGGCACTTCCGGTTTTGTCTCCCCTCCCCCCCTGTTGCATTCACTCCGTCTCCAGAAGAACCAACCAGTCGTTTTGTCTCGTTAGGGGAAGGAAGGAAAAGGTGTTTGTTCAGTTTTATTTATTACTATTACAGGAATTTTGATTTTTTTTTACTTGCACTAATAATAATAATAATAATAATAATAATAATAATAAATAATAATAATAATAATAATAAATAATAATAATAATAATAATAATAATAAGTGAAACTTAACTTGTCCTGCTACAAGAGGAACACCTGTGCAAAGTCAAAGTCATGTTAATGTCTCGATCCAGGCTTTAAAGATCCTGTCGTCAAGCGGCCAGCAGCTCCACGGATTTATCACCCAAATGGTTGGGAAAAAAAAAAAGATTTAGAGATATCCAGGCTACCACGATAAATAAATAAAAAAAAACAGTTTTTTTTTAATGACATCTCTTTCGCATTCTAAGAGCTTCAACCACCAAAACAAACAGCATAAAATGGAGGTTCTACTACTTTTAATATTATTTTAGAATCTGCTACATCTCCACGTAAACAGCAACGGTCTAGACTCATAAACACTTCCGAGACAGACTCTCTCTCTCTCTCCCTTTTTTTCACTCCTCAAATGATTCTACTTACGCATGACCGTATATTTCTTAATTTTCATCTTTTATAAGATAAAGACAACAGATCCAGACTGTAGATGTGGTCCAACTAAGAATTCAGATAAGAAAACCTTCACTTCTGGTTATGGTGTGTGTGATAAACCAAGAATCTTATTTGATCTACTACGTGCTCAGTATAAACCAGTCATCTTGAAATCTTTTTGTCGCCAATGATGTCAGTCAAGACATCAACGATCATTTGGAAATCCACGTCGACTCTCAAATACGAATTCATAATAATATGTACATCTATCAACACAATATTTTTTTCCAACTAGAAGCTAAGAGATATAGCGTTATTCCGTCGTCTTTAAAATTAATTTTGCCATTAGTAAGTCGGCCAGATAAAAGAGATCAATGAAAAAATATTACTGAGAATAGCTAATCTCATGATTTAAGAATTGAAATTGTAGTCATCAGGGCGCGGTAATGTAATGTATCAACTGTAGTTTATTATTATTATTATTATTATTATTATTATTATTATTATTATTATTTTATTATTATTATTATTATTATTATTATTATTATTATTATTATTATTATTATTATTATTATTATTATTATTATTATTATTATTATTATTATTATTATTATATTATTATTATTATTATTATTATTATTATTATTATTATTATTATTATTATTATTATAGTTTAAATTCTCAGCGGGAAGAAAACATCGTAATTTCTTTTAGAAACTGGAGCTTTCGCAAGATTTATTAACTCTGGGGACATGTTAAAATTAAAACATGGTCTAGTTTAGTATCAATTAAAATTTTTCCTGTCTTCTCCTTTAAGAACCTAAAGTTTACAAACTGCATTTTCGCCAGTATAAGTAAAGGATGATCGAGGACCCGACTGTTTTCCTTTAGTTCAGCAGTTACAGGGAGCCAGCCGTTTGTCATGGTTCGTGCGGGAGTCCACGGGAAAGAAGAAAACTGGTCATTAATTCAACTCCTTAAACTGGTTTAGTAAACAGAGTCATCGCTGCTAATTAACTAAACTCGCCGGCAATCAATTCTGCTCGTTAATAGTTTTATTGCTAAAAATATTTATAACTTTTAAAAAATTCCGAAATCTGAGTCAATCTGCCATTAGCCAATGTAGATACCAAAAACATTTCTTCGTCTACAGGGTCCAGATCCCTGACTCTTTATTAGGTCCGTCCGCAAACGTTTTTAGGGCGGTAAATCTAATGTTTCATCAACAAAGCTGAGACCAGAAACAAATGAAAGATCGATCACAAACTTGTTGGCTCACGGGACAATCCGAACCGAGACAAGTTTGTACAAAATCAAAAATTCTAACTAAGCTAGTTTGTGATCGATCTTTGACATACTGAGGTGTCCAAAACGGGAGTCCATGTAGGATGACTTTAGCAAACTTGGAGTAAGAGTGAGCGTGATATTTCAAACGAGCAATGTTCAGGTATTGATTGAACGTACGTGACACGAGTTCAACAAACATTCCCTCGTAGAACGGCCGACAAACATGTTTGGAGTAGAAATAACGGGTGCTTGGCGGGCGATCCTTGAAGTTCAGAGAGTCTGTTCTAAACAGTCTTTTTGCTTTTAACCCATGCTTAATATAATTTGGAAAATAGAAAATAAGCTGTTAAAAATTCAGCAGACTTATTTAACGGACATATGCGTGAAAAATAAAAGTTTTAGAACTTTAAAAAGTTACCAAAGAGCTTCGGGAAGAGAGATGATAATGATGATGATGGGGAAGGGAAGACTAAAATATTAGCAGTAAATATTCTGGCGTCAACTGTCTGTGGATACAATAAAAGGATAGATCTACAAGTCAGAAACCATGAAGTTAATGAATCTTTAATAATAAAAAGGAGGAGAATTTATAATTTCAAAACGGCAGATAAGCAGAAATTAAGTTCGGGGAGGCTGTCGGATTTTGTTTCGATCTTTCGTCTAAGGTTTTCGTTTTTTTCTGATTCTGGAATACGTCGGAGTATCGGGTCAAAGGACGCAATCTT
>JACATO010001019.1:0-294204 GCA_018389105.1 Nautilus pompilius
TCCTCTCTCTCTCTCTCTCTCTCTCTCTTCTCTCTCTCTCTCTCTCTCTCTCCAATACTTTTAAAATCTTGATAAAAGAAAATTCTAGAAAACATTCTAACGGATCCAAAGCCAAGCTCTTTGTGAAAAAAAAGAAAATAAATGTAATTAATATAAAACATTTGCTTCATTTAAGGAGTATACGCCATTTGGTGATTGAGTCGCTAGTCGACTTGGTGCAGCCGTCTATCACTGTAACCTCGGAGCCAGAGCTCGGTTTGTCAGCATTCTGGGCTCACTTCCCTGCCAATTAAAAGTAGTCAGCCAGTATTTCAAAGTAACAACCTCCTTCGATATTCTTCTTACCGTTAGCGTTCGCGGTATCTTTCTATCATTTTTATCATTCGTTTCATTACTGCCACCCTTACCATTCTTAACGTCCCTAATACTCTCTGTTGATCAACGCTATTATTATTATTATTATATTATTATTATTATTATTATTTCTTATTATTCTTATTTATTATTATTATTATTAGTATTATTATTATTATTATTATTATTATTATTATTATTATTATTATTATTATTATTATTCTTATTATTTGTTGTTGTAACAGTAGTTTTAACAGTGTTAATAAATTAATTAGACTAAAAATTTTCATAAATGATAACAAAAATCGGAGACATTTAAATGTGATAGAAAACTCCGCTGATGGAGGCGATGTATCTTCCGTCGTAACTTTACAAACCATAACCATTTTAACTGCTCTAACAGAACTAAACTAGCCTGGATTAAAAAGCTAGGTTAATATTCTAACACTGTAACCTTTCTCCTTTGGAATGGGTGGAAAACATGTTAGTGACAAGGGGTAGGTTTTACCTTCTAGTAAATGGAAGCCTAGCGGAGGGGAAGATAACGAACTCCCTTTTCTATAACTTGGTTTATGTACAAAATTTCAACAACAACAAAAAGAAAAACCAGAAACGATTGTTTAGCTGTGCGATTGTTATTTATACTTAAGAGGAAACTCTGTGCTCTTCTGGTGGAGATTTCAAGAGAGATCCAAGCGCTACCCTGTCCTGCTGGTCTTAGATACGTTTATGTGTCCCACTTAAACTGCCTGTCTCTTCTCTCCTCCTCCTCTTCACTGATGCTGACGAACGGAACCTGCTGATAGAACTATCCAGGTTAGCGATACCCGTTCCTCAGTCGGATAAATAAATAGATAAACACTATTAATTATTTCCACGATTTTCTAACAGTGGGAGGGGGTTCTGTTTTCTTGTCTCTACCCCCCCCCAACCGGACCAAAGATTTATTTGGTCATTCTGGAAAGAGATTCCCTGGTCCGACTTGGCCGCGGTCACGTGATCACCCCGCCCCCTCATCCCCAGCCGCCGGCATACTCGACGTGAAGGCCAAAAGAACGTGATCGCTTTTACGAGGCGAACGACGATGTCCAGCGCCACAAGGAAGTCTGCGTGGACGGGCAGAACGTTTTGGAATCTGGTGGTACAACTTCTATCGTATCGCCTACACCAGCCCCGCTTCACCCTTCTCCGAAATGTCTCCACGGCAGACGCCGACCGACTCTGGGGGCGGAAAACGTTCAGGAGAAAGACGGATTAAGAAGGGAACTAAGTCTAGTCCGAGTTCTGACTGATGGAGGTCGAAGCGAACGGGAAAGAAAGGAGAACGAGGCACCCGATCAGTGCTCTCACACATCGTAAATCTGCTGTGAATAAAGGGTGGAATCGCCTTCAAAAGGATAGAGAGAGGCCCATTTGGCTGGATTTACGCCTACCCATAAATTCGTAGACTGCTTTCGGGCTGCTCGACTAGAATCCGAATTATTATCCGACCGTCCCTCTCTTAGACGTGTGGATTAGGCTCGCGTCGAGAGCTGTTCGTCTTTCGTCTTTAATGACAACCACGAGGAAGCGAAAGACCAGTTTACATGGGGTATGCACCACATCAGATTTATTTTGGAACATTAAGGGCCACGAACTCGAGTTTTAGGGGTTTAATGCTTTTATGCCAGTCATAACTAAAGACGTGGAGGCGGATTTTGATCAGGTCGCTGATATGTTTTTGACTAGTACATAAAACAACAGTTTTCAATTAGAAACACTTTGAAAACAAACTATAACTACTATATTATTATTATTATTATTATTATTATTATTATTATTATTATTTATTATTATTATTATTATTATTATTATTATTATTATTATTATTATTATTATTATTATTCTTATTATTATTATTATTATTATTATTAAGCAGTTCAAGCCATAAGCCACTGGGCTCTCAGTCCGGAGAACCGTAATTTACAGCTTCTTCAGGAAGCCGTTGCTACATCTTAGACTAGCTTAGAGAGATAGATTGACACGTGACAAATTCATTAAGAGATGCTTCTGGTCGAGAGATGTTAAAACGATCGCACACCCGCAAAAAGAAGAGATCAAAGAAAAGGTGTTAATGGGACATTCCTCCCTCGCGAAAGTATAAGCCCAAGAAATAACCAAGATTTTCTTCTTCTTCTTCTTTTTCTTTTTCCCAAACTGATTTAGCTATGATTCTTTTCTCGACTCCTGTCCGTTCGTCGGTCTCGGCCATTTAAAGGTAAAACACCTCATGTCTACTCGTCGCTTCATTTAAATAACGTGACCATTTAAATTCCATATCGATAGTTCTAGAAAGCCAGGACCATTTTTTTTTCTCCAACAATCTCCATTTATTGTTTTACAAATTTTCACTTCGTTTTCCACAGTCCAAGGTCGAGTAAAGATACAAAAGCATCTTCCCTTTAAAACTTAAAAGGAATTACATGTATATCTTTTCTTAGGACTGGAATTCACCGGCGTGTTTGGAAATGTTCGCCCGGTTTGCTTATCGCCGACATTTATTTGGTTTGGCGGATCACCACTGGAAGTTCTTGGCGTCGAGTTGATTCCTCGGTTCCACGTTCCTGACTTTCAGTGGTTCTACCGTTGACAGAATTTCTTTGGCTTCCTAATTGATTATTCCCAGCTAAAGCTAAAACTCTATTTTCAAATTATATTTCTCTTATTATCAAGATGCCGCGCTCAAAAAAAAATCTAAAAACACCAATTAAATTTGTTTCAGGTCCAGAGTTTTAGATTTAGGCTCAGAATAAACGTGTATATTTATTTATTTTGGCAGGTTCGGCCCCCGCCGCGAGAAGCAGCTAATAGCGAAGTCGCGTGATGATGCTGTTTGTTCCATCCCGGCTTGTTACTTATCAGAGCCTCTCGACAGCGAGACGGCCGAATGGTTGACGCACGTATAAATCATTTTCCGTTCAAAAGTACTGAGATTTTTACGAATGCACGATTTGCTTTAAACCGTTTTACTCCGCGCTTCTAACTATCGTTTACGATGTCTATCGTCGTCGCTTTTATTTCTAGTAAATTGTTTTTCAACAAGTGTATTTAAGGCTCATGAATTACGAATCTATCGCCTTACAAAAAGTGCGGTTATATTAACGCAAAAGAAAAAAGAATAAAACCAGCATGGATGGTCGGGGTGAGTTGTTACATCACCAGTTATTCCAAATCAAACATCGATCAGTTATAATCGACCTGATTTGCTTTTAGTTTTAGTCTCAAGATCAAAATATATGGCGTAGATTACAGCCTCATCTCCACCTAAGCCTATGACGTAGATTACAGCCTCATCTCCACGTAAGCCTATGGCGTAGATTACAGCCTCATCTCTACGTAAGCATATGGCGTAGATTACAGCCTCATCTCTACGTAAGATTATGGCGTAGATTACAGCCTCATCTCTACGTAAGCATATGGCGGAGATTACAGCCTCATCTCCACGTAAGCCTATGGCGTAGATTACAGCCTCATCTCTACGTAAGCCTATGGCGTAGATTACAGCCTCATCTCTACGTAAGCCTATGGCGTAGATTACAGCCTCATCTCTACGTAAGCCTATGACGTAGATTACAGCCTCATCTTTACGTAAGCATATGGCGTAGATTACAGCCTCATCTTTACGTAAGCATATGGCGTAGATTACAGCCTCATCTCTACGTAAGCCTATGACGTAGATTACAGCCTCATCTTTACGTAAGCATATGGCGTAGATTACAGCCTCATCTTTACGTAAGCATATGGCGTAGATTACAGCCTCATCTCTACGTAAGCATATGGCGGAGATTACAGCCTCATCTCCACGTAAGCCTATGGCGTAGATTACAGCCTCATCTCTACGTAAGCCTATGGCGTAGATTACAGCCTCATCTCTACGTAAGCCTATGGCGTAGATTACAGCCTCATCTCTACGTAAGCCTATGACGTAGATTACAGCCTCATCTTTACGTAAGCATATGGCGTAGATTACAGCCTCATCATTACGTAAGCATATGGCGTAGAGTACAGCCTCATCTCTACGTAAGCATATGGCGTAGAGTACAGCCTCATCTTTACGTAAGCATATGGCGTAGATTACAGCCTCATCTTTACGTAAGCATATGGCGTAGATTACAGCCTCATCTCTACGTAAGCATATGGCGTAGATTACAGCCTCATCTCTACGTAAGCATATGGCGTAGATTACAGCCTCATCTCTACGTAAGCATATGGCGTAGAGTACAGCCTCATCTCTACGTAAGCATATGGCGTAGAGTACAGCCTCATCTCTACGTAAGTATCTAGCATCGAGTCCATATCCTTATCACTACGTTTAATTAGAAACTATTGGTGCTGTAGGAAGTTATCTCTGTAACAACTAGCCTCGATCTTTTTTAAGTAACTGACGAGAATTTTAAAAAAAAGGTAATTCTGCAGTCTCGTTTCTGCAGTTAATATCTATTTTCACTCTGTGAAAAAAAAAAGCGATGCAGAGACACGACGCTCAAGACAGAAAATTCCCAAGATGTCGTTTTTCAAAAATAATCAAGATTTTAATCAGACAACTTGAAAAATAATTACATTTTTTATGCTTGATTTTTGTTTTCTTTTGGTAATCTAATTTATTTTACGATAAAATATGAATACACTAATCACACTGTTATCATTTTTTCAACTGAAACCATCAGCGATGAACAATTTAGAATGAAAATGTCATTATTTGATCAAAAGTATATTACTTGATTATGTCAATAATAATAATAATAATAATAATAAGAATATATAATAATAATAATAATAATAATAATAATAATAAAATAATAATAATAATAATAATAATAATAATAATAATAATAATAATAATAATAATAATAATAATAATAATAAAATAATAATAATAACAATAACGTAAAGAAGAAGAAATCAATGTTGAAGAAGAAAACCAATTAACTAACACTCGAATATTCACTGTAATTTTCTTTTCAGCAAGACGAGCAGAAAGTGTTCGCATTCAGTTATGTCGAGACCCAAAAATTAAGAGATGCTTGGGGAAAGAGGTGACAAACCATGTATTTGTATCAGTCAAGGTACACAAAAAATATTCAAAATCTTTCCTTAGGTCTCAACAAGACCTGTGATTTAAGAAATTACGTATTATTACAGATCCGGTTATGCCAGCTGTGGTTCTCTCTCTGTGTGTGGGTCAACAATCAATAAACAAATTCGAGATCAGTTGGACATGCGGGTATGATTTCTTCGGCAGGAATAACGGTTTGAAGCCAAATAACGCTATTCTACCAAAATAATTGAAATTAGGAAAGTAAAAGAAGAAAAAAAAGAACTGCCGATACGGTTCATGATTTAGTTCCGTATTCGCTCTACGTACGTGTAAAGCTCCGCTTATCGCGTGTTGCTTCTCTTATTTCTCCATCTATGATCCGTTCGGAGAGCCCGACGTGTCCAGATCGCATGATACCGGAACAACCGAGCTCCGCAAGAGAGCATAAAAGTGATAAAAAGGGAGAAAGGAGAAGACGAAAGACAATACTAGTCTCAGCGGTTTGTGTGAATACACACAAGATTAAGAGCGCTAAAAATGAACAATCTTAAAAATATGCGCAAGAATGAAGATAGTGTTGATAATATTGTTAGATTTGTGCTGCGGCTGTAAGAGAAAATACTGATCTACTGCCAGCAAGATCAACTAAAAACTAATGCCAAGCCACAGGAGAGTCTGACTTAACTAAGATAGCGCGATGCGAATACATAACTTCCGTATTTCAGTCCCCCCGGCATTTGTATGCTCCTCTTTTCTCGGATATAAACATTGGCACACACTACGCTGTCGCCTTGATGGTGAGTGAGGAATCCTTATCACCACTACCGATGAAGCCTTATCGACATCTAGGGATGCTCTGTCGTCACACCTAGTTTACGAGCGGTTTTTCGAAATACACTACATTATATTGGATCAGTAAAGCATTTGATGCGATTCTGCAGAGATGTTTACTGCAGATCTTTTGTTATGGACCAATGGCTACATACGTAACAGATCCCAAAAAAACTGCTTTAGGTGGGGCTATGATGGATGGTCTAGCAGGACACCTCAGAGTTCCGTTCTTGGACCTACTGTTTTTCATTACGTGGTTGATATTTATACTGAAATCTCTTACAATACTCTGACGTTTTCAGATGATAGTAAATCTTGTGGTAAAGCTAACTTGCAATCTGATTTAAATAATTTATTACATTGATCTCAGAAAAGACAAATAAAATGTGATGTTTCCAAGTTGAAATATCCGAGTCTTGGAAGAACAATAATAGAAATAATATACAATTGATAACTGAAAAGCAGATTTAAAATAACAAAGATGAAGGAAGGAAAAATGTAGGTGTTACAACTGACAGAGATCTCGGATATCTTTTGTCATGGTTTTACAAACTGTAGAACTCCGGATCTCCAACTTTGTTTTCTTTTTAGACATCATTGGTTAGAACGGTTTAAAAACATCGGGTCGACCCACAGAATCCCTATCTTACAAAGAACACGAACATTTTAGAAAAGAGGGTTCATCAGAACGATTAGTAATTGACGTAATTAATCTCATTTACGAAAAGAGAGTAAGGATGCCTCGTCTGTCTAGTCCCATCTGCAGTCGTCTTCACGGTGATATGACTGAAGAATTCAAAATGTATCTCTGTAAAATAAGCAGACCTGTTTCTTAACGTTGGTGCCAACATATCGGGTGTACCAGAGATCGAAGGTGCGATATCTGCTTCTGTAAGTATCCTGCTTCCTGAAACTCTTTATCGATCTTCGGTAGTTGAGACAAAATATTTAAATATTTTTTTAAAAATTTTAATATTTAAATAAGTTTCAACTTTTTAAAAAGAGTCTATATATAAGTTTTAAAAACTTTCCCTCTCTCTCTCTCTCTATTTTCAAAAACTCCGGGTTGCTTCCCCACCCCAAAGAAACAAATCCTAAAACTTCCGGTTCTTTTGTCTTATAATCCGATGGACATCTGTTACGTGAAATCCATTGCTGGTTTTTCCTTCTTTTACAGGTAAAATAAATAATTGTGATTGTTTTCGCTTGCGTAAAGCTGCACAAAATAACTTAATTACCTGCCTCCACCGAATTCATGAATCCACATCTCTGATGCTGAGCCGATGGCTGATTTCATTGTTACCAAAGAGTCGGAAAGATGGTCGGAGGACAAATTATTTGTTAATTATAAATAAGCTTATTCAAGTAAACAACCCCTTTTTCATGGATTTATCGAGGACATCGGTACAATCTGGAATATCCCTACGGGCAGAGATGATAGGTAGCGATGCGTCATTTTAAAAAGAGCCAAAAAAGAGAAAGATAAGTCGGAGTAGGCAGGTGCATCATTCCGACAACATGAACAAACCGCAGTTCCATTCCAGAGATTACTAAATTCGTGTTTTAAATAATATATTTGTCGTTCAGACGGCACAGTTGCTTAACAGCGTATAGCATCCAGCTCTCCCGTCTCCAGTACGTTTGACTTCTATAATGATTAGAATCGTGAAAAAGCCAAGTTGAGCATTTGGAAGGGGACTCCACACACGTACCAGTCAACATGGATTCGATAAAACATCCGGTACTAAAGGCTGATTGAAAAGGGGAGCATGGAAGCGATGGCAGTTAATTTATTTGTCAGCCTGGACTCGTAGCTTATTTTTTGATCGAAAACAAGGTTTTGCTTCAGATTGTTTTAGGTTTGTCTCCGATATATCTAACAATAGTGTACCTCGCCGAAGTATGCGCGTCGTTTGTTATTCACAATCTACATAGAATAATTTAAAAGAATAATGCATCGAGAAGTTTGTCAAAGACTGGAATCTCGGTGCTGCTACGACCAAAGTCCAAAAAGATTTGTAATCTACGCACTTAAACGTAGCAAACTGAATATAGTATCCTGGAGTGTTCTCTAATTAATGATTCTCTTATTACACGGGGGGGGGGAGAAGAGAAGAAATCGCTAGATTCTGTTTAAGAACGAAGTGATGCGGATGTTCCGACCCGCAACTTTGCAAACGGCCTTAAACATTTTTCAAAAATATTTCGTGAAAGTAAAGATCGGTTCAGAGTCTCTCAACACTGAACTATAACTAATAGTAAGTCCTCGAAAGGCAAAACAAAAAAGGAAAGATTCAGTTGTTAATAATCGTTTAATCAAACCAAACAACAGGATGTTAATGCTCTTTTAGGAAAAGTGTCAACTGGTTTATAGTTAGCCACCTGTCACTACTGCTGACTGTTATATTAACCCACTCGCTCTCGTATATACCTTGTTTTTGTAGGTTTCTTTTGTTTCATATTTTTAAAAAAAATTGCATATTTTCTTTTAAGGAACCGCCAATATCTCGTTTACTGAGAGATCAAAGGCTAAAAAACTCAGAAAAAAAGGTGAATGTAATGATTGATTTAAAAAAAAAGAACATGTTTGTACAAGACCGACTCAAATTATGAATTCGAGGGGAAGTCTCTCTACTCTGTTTAATAGCTCATTAACAACTAATTTGCATTTTTTAAAAAAAGTGTGTAAATTTTTTGTCATATATGGAAGAATGTGATACTTTAAACGTCATAAACGCAATAGCATCGGAAGGATTTGAAAATAAAAAATTAATATTTTGAATACTATTTTTTTGTTTTATAAGTTTCTCTAATCGGCGTGGCAAAAAGTCGACCAGTATTTTTATAAAATGTCAAGGAATAAGATTCCAAATGCCTTGCAGGCATTTTCAAAACTTCCAAGGGTTTCTGAAGCTCATTTGACCTTTTCAGATTATCTGTCATGTTCCTATCAAGAATCTGTGATGGAAAATACAGCTTTTCAAGGATTCCTTAAATTCCAAGTAAGCAATAACAAGTTTGTTTGTATCTATGGGGTTGTTGGTTGTCCCACCAGAATACAAAAGCCTGGACCAATTATATTACATCCATTGGATATGGAAGAATGATCAAGAATTCCTTTGACTTCTTAGTATTTATTTCTCCATCAATTTTAGCCCATTTTCCAGTTACATTTATGGTTACCGTTCCAAATTTCGGATTTTTACTACTACCTACTTCACTTTCGCCAGCTCGTTTTCGAACTGACTCTTCTGCCCACGTGTACGAGATTCCTCTGTTTGACGCCCGAATTCTTGTCATTCCATGTCCATGTCTCTGTCGTCTTTTCTTAGCTAAAGTCTCCTTACTGCTACTTTTCTATTAAGACCCTGCTTTTTCAGGACTCTTTTACATCATCAAAGTACCATTTTCTTTATTCGCAGGTTCACTCGTACATTCTGTCTTCTGTCCCCCAGACTCAATAAGTGTCTTCTCTCACCTTCGGTCAGCCATTTATTTATTCCACAGCCCTTCTAGTTTTTAATGATGCCTTCCTCCCGATACTTTCAATGAGCTTTAAGATCGAAAATACGGCATTTCCTTGCATCAAAGTTAGGTTATACTTAAATGCTTGAGATTATTTTCCCTGGATAATTCTCTACGTGGAGCCACATCCGTGGAGAACTTGAAGAGTGCTCAAGCATAACGCTGATTTAAATTAGGTGGTTAATATTATTTAATATTTATCGTTAACTAGTTAAAAGTCGTTATATTCTTTCGTTTTCGTAACTCGCGTCAGGCGCCGACCTTGCAAAGGCAAATAAATTGCACAAAAAACATTAATTCTTGTCTGCTATTTTGTTTCTGTATATAATGTTCATGTGTCTTGATTATGTAATCAGAATCTTTTATGTTATGTATTGATCCATAACTTGTCAGTACTATGTGTGCATTATATTATAATAGAATATTTGAAGTAATGCTATTTTTTGTGGAGACAGATCATAACCGTTACTTAAATATTTGTATCTATTTTTATTTTCGTAGCCTTTAAAGATCTGTCTGCGGTGAGTCAAGCCAGTCGGGCAATTTTTGTCACGTGATACTTACGTTTCACCAGAACAGTTAGCTTTAGTTAGAAATACTGTACAAAAATAATTAAAATATTTTAATTTCTTTTTTAAATAAATGAAACTTAAGTTAAGTTCAGTTACATTTTTCTTCTTAGTGATATACAAATTCCTAGGGGGATTATTTAAGGTTATTTGGCGATTACAATCTAAGGGAAGTAATTCCGTTTTAAATTCGATTTTACTTACAACCTGTTCATTTAGCAGTTTATTGTTTTTGCTATATCTCAGTTAATCGGATGATTTAATTAGCACATAAACCTAAATTTAATTTAGAAAATGAAGATGTCCTTGATCTTTCAAATTTGATATTACAATAACAGTATTTCGATATATATATTCATATTAATTGCTATTCTTTGTTGTTGTTTTTTTCCTCTTCCTTTGTTTTCCCGCTTGGTCTTAATATTTCCAATAGTTTTGTTTTAAACAGCATTTAATTAATTAATTTATTTATATTTTATTATTTTTCTTACAATAATATGTTTGATTCTAAAGATCAATGAAGGACATTTACATTCATTCCCAAATAAATGAATAAGTGAAGAGTTATCTTTCCTATCTCTACTAGCGACCACCAGGAGGGCAGCAAGCGTCATGGCGGATCCTCGCCTGCTGGATTCGACCTTGGTGAGACAACTGTTATCCGATGTGGATAATATTTTTCTGGATTGCGACGGTAGGTGTAAGACATTACTGCTAACCACCAGTCTTCCTACTCCTTTGTTCTGATTTTAAAAAAAATAGAGGAAAACTGGTTTATATCAAATGGCTCTGTATCCATTGGAGCGAAAGGTAAACAAATCGCGGTCAGGGTCGTCGTCGTCTATGGCGGACCGGGAGGGACCGGGATAGGGACCGGGAGGTTGGGTCGTCTATGGCGGACCGGGACCGGGACCGGGACCGGGAGGTTGGCTGGCTGGTCGTCTATGGCGGGACCGGGACCGGGACCGGGACCGGGAGGTTGGGTCGTCGTCGTCTATGGCGGACCGGGACCGGGACCGGGCGGGACCGGGAGGTTGGGTCGTCTATGGCGGGACCGGGAGGTTGGGTCGGCGTCGTCTAGGGACCGGGAGGTTGGGTCGTCTATGGCGGACCGGGCGGGACCGGGACCGGGAGGGACCGGGAGGTTGGGTCGTCTATGGCGGGACCGGGAGGTTGGGTCGTCGTCGTCTAGGGACCGGGAGGTTGGGTCGTCGTCGTCTATGGCGGACCGACCGGGACCGGGAGGTTGGGTCGTCGTCTAGGGACCGGGAGGTTGGCTGGTCGTCTATGGCGGACCGGGAGGTTGGCTGGCGGGTCGTCGTCGTCCATCTGCTGAGATGGTTTGAGAGTCTCTCCCCCCACCCCTCTTTCTTATTACTTACTAACGACTGTACGCGTAAAGCTAAGTGTAACTCACCTGGTTTCAGAGCTCATAGTAACATACATATACGTTTAGGAATGTTTATTATTATTATTATATTATTATTATTATTATTATTATTATTGTTATTATTATTATTATTATCCCATTTGTGCTTCGATTGCAGTCACTTTTACCTTGTTTTCATGGGTCTTCAGTTACAGGTGGCCCGCCCACCCATAATTAATTTATATCAGGTCAGTAGGTTGGACTGAAGAAAATTCTATTTTAACTCTGTAATGTATAATTTATACATATCTATTTCTTTATAATATAGCCAGGCATTATGTATCTCTGACTATGTTTACAGTCACAATTTTAGGGTTCTTCTATTTAGGGTTGTAGTGCTTGTTGATCAGTTAAGTTTAGTTTAGTAGTTGCACAGAGACAGGAAGCCATCATGCCACATACTAGGATTCTCAGGAAAGAGAAATGGCTTTAAATAAGCTTCATAAACTGATTAATAATATAACTGTTAGCTACCCTGCTATGTGAATGTTCCACTCATTAACAGTTCTATTACTAAAAATATGTTCTGACAGCAACTCATACCAAAATGTTAGGTTAGTTGTAATTATGACCTTAGTATTAGTAACTGTAGATAGCCAAAATAATCTTGCCCTTGTCCACATGCTTATAACCATTAATTGTTTAGAACTTTAAAAAACCACTGGTAGTTTTATTAAATGTTTACAATTCAAACTTGGTAAATCCAATAAGTTTAAGCATTCAGCTTATTCCAACTGCCTAATACCTGAAAACATTCTAAGTAATTTATGCAGAACTCTCTTTAATTAATCAAAATCCTTGTTGAAATAGGGAAACTAGGGATTTTTTACAATAGCTTCTGTGTTCACCAGTTAATTACTCGTAACATGTTATTGGTTTTGGATTCATGGAATTCCTTACATTTTAAAATTAGATTGCTATTTTCTTTGTTTTAAAGAAAGAAGATTTAGAAAATATGCCTTCAGATTTATATGACTACAAATGAAATTTGAGCGTGTTAAGTCTTAATTAATTTATATATATGTTTGTGTGTTTAAAGGTCTCATTTTATCACTATACTTTAGTGGACTGAGTTTGATTTCCTTAACTGTGACTTTGTGATATGTATTGTAACATCTGTTCTAAACAAACAAAGTTGAGATGAGTCATGAAAAACAAACATTAGATCAAATGGCTACTCAGACTCTTTCTGTGGAGCACCTAAGAAGAGTACTTTTGTGATCTGGTGAGGCTGATGTTAAGACATTAAACATTTTATAAAAAATTGTTGTTTCTGATATTTTTGCTTATTAGTATTTATGGAAGTGTATGACTCTTTGCTAAATCTCTCTTTGCTCTATTTAAATGTTATGATTATAAAGGCTTGTTTTTTAATTCAATATTTTCTCTAGATAATGCTATATACTAATATGCTAATCAAAATTTGTTAAGGAATACAATGCCAGTCTCATAATGTTGTTAGCTGAAATAATAAAATCAAAGTTGGAATGTGTATAAACTATAATTTAAGGAAATATTAAAATTGGCGAATGTCAAAGATATCATTAAATAATTCTACCATAATGAGTCAGTAGAGGCACCTCTAAAAAAACAAAGATTTTTAGTTATTTAGACTGAGTGAAAAATCTGACATTTTGCTCCAAAGTGGAAAATCTGTTTAAAAAATCCATTTAGTATTTTTTATGAGAACTTCTAGTGTGAATGACAGCATGACACTGGTGTCTCATGCTGCTATTAATAATAAGTCTTTGAATGTTGATTTGGGTCAAATCATCTCATTTCTCTATGACAGTGTCACCAATTCATACAAGGTTTGTATCTTGCAATGGCAATCCTGAAGCATGTTCCAAATGTGTTTAATTTGCTCTTGTTTAGTAGTATGCAGATACATGTTTTTCTTGAATGTATGCCTTTATTTCAAAATTGATTACATACAGATGCATCTAAAAAAATTAGAATATTGTGGAAGTTCAATATTTTTTGTCAGTTATTTCAGAAGGTGAAAATTGTATATATTCTAGACTCTTTACATGTAAACTAAAATGTTTCAAGCATTTTTTAATTTTAATTTTGATAATTACAGCCTACAGCTAAAAAAATAGAAAAAAAACATATCTCAAAATATTAGAATATTCCATTTCGAGTTTGAGTAAATCACTATTTATGCAGTATAAATACCATGAATCTCTCAGTCTGGTTCAGTACACACAACCACAATCATGGGGAAAACTGCTGACTTGACAGTTGTCCAGAAGACACTCACTGACACCCTCCACAAGAAGGGTAAGCCACAGAAGGTCATTGCTGAAAGGGCTGGCTGTTCGCAGAGTGCTGTATCAAAGAATATTCATGGAAAGTTGACTGGAAGGGAAAAGTGTGGTAGGAAAAGGTGCACAAGCAAGAGGGATGACCACAGCCTTGAGAGGATTGTCAAGCAAAGCTGATTCAAGAACTTGGGGGAGCTTCAAAAGGAATGGATTGAGGCTGGAGTCAGTGCATCAAGAGCCACCACGCACAGACGTGTCCAGAAAATGGGCTACAAATGCTGCATTCCTAGTGTCAAGCCACTCCTGAACCAGAGACAATGTCAGAAGTGTCTTACCTGGGCTAAGGAGAAAAAGAACTGGATCGTTGCTTATTGGTCCAAAGTCCTCTTTTCAGATGAAAGTAAATTTTGCATTTCATTTGGAAATCAAGGTCCCACAAACTTGAGGAAGAGTTGGGAGGCACAGAATCCAAGTTGCTTGAAGTCCAGTGCGAAGTTTCCACATTCAGTGATGATTTGGGGTGCCATGTCATCTGCTTGGGTTTAGTCCACTGTTTTATCAAGTCCAAAGTCAACGCAGTCGTCTACCAGGAGATTTTAGAGCACTTCATGCTTCCATCTGCTGACAAGCTTTATGGAGATACTGATTCCCTTTTCCAGCAGGACTTGGCACCTACCCACAGTGCCAACCCCATAGAGAATCCAGGGAGTATTATCAAGAGGAAGATGAGAGACACCAGACTCAACAATACAGACAGCTGAAGGCTGCTATCAAAGCAACCTGGGTTTCCATAACACCTCAGCAGTGCCACAGGCTGATCGCCTCCATGCCACACCACATTTGTGCAGTGATTCATGCAAAAGGAGCCCTGACCAAGTATTGAGTGCATAATAGACATACTTTTCTGAAGTTCAACATTTCTATATTATAAATCTTCTTTGTTTTAATGATCTTATGAAATATTCTAATATTTTGAGAGAGTGGATTTTTGATTTTCATGAGCTGTAAGCCGTAATCTTCAAAATTAAAACAAAAAAGGGCTTGAAATATTTCACTTTATGTGTAATGAATCTAGAATATATGAAAGTTTCAGTTTGAATTAAATTACGGAAAAAAATGAACTCTTCCATGATATTCTAATTTTTTGAGATGCACCTGTATAATTTATGTTGAGATATTCATGTTGTTGCATTATGAAGATCAGATTTCAATTGAGTTAATGTCCAGAAGTAGTTTCTTCTCACTTGCAAGACCAAGGTAACCTGCCACATGACATTGAGTTGTTCCAGTCTCCAGCATGTCATTCCCTCTGTCAACTTCTGGGTCTATCAAATATCACTTATGTCACTATTGTGATGTTCTGTAAACCAGCGTTCAAATATGTCTAAATTGGTGATGAGCCACTTTTCAAATGCCAAAATGACAGCATGTAGCGCAATGAAATTTACGTGAAAATCAAGTGGACATATATTCACAAGCATCTCAAACTTTGTGCAGTGGAGGAAATTCAGTCTCACTGTGGGGCAGGGTTAGGGACCAAAGATAAATTGTATTAGTATTTGATGTAATATTAATGAGTTCTTAATAATCATCTGATACTTAGCATTTTAAGTAGTGTATATAGTTATGGATAATACTGGTCAACACAATTTTTGCTGACTTATATCTGAGACTTGTTTCTGACTAACTTGGGGGTGCTGAACTCAAATACCACATTGGCTTTGCCTTTCACGTCAAGTTTTTGCTCTACAGCATGCCCCCATTTTCGATCAATCGCCATAAAAAAGTACCCGATTATTACAATGATTTCCATAATCACCTCAATCCTATTCTTATCATTTTATTTAGAATACCATTCCAACAAACAATACCATGAATCAATTTTGAGATTAACAAATATATTGGTTAACTAGGACATATCAGGTCAAAATATTGAAATATAAAATATAAATCGATGCTAGAATTGAATAAATTTTAGTCAAAAATAGGCACAAACTAATCCAGAATATTCTTATCATTTCATTTAGAATACCGTACAAACAAAACAATGGCAGACATGGGTTTATTTACATTAACTGATATCAGTAAATGACACATTCTTCTTTCATGGATTAAATTTTCGTTTGTAGGCTTTTCTGGAGTGCTTCATTTCTTTTAATACTCCAACAGTAGTCAGCCATCATGTGAGTATCCCACCTTCCTTGGTATCGCTCCTCCATAGCTTGTATATCTTGATGGAACCTTTCATCTTGCTCATCACTTATGTCACCTAGATTTTCAGGAAATTTATCAAGATGACTGTTGAGGAAATGAACCTCTATGCTCATGTTGCCACCCAGACGATGAAAATTCTTAAGCAATGTTTGAATAAGATCTTTGTAATTTTCAGCTTTTTTGTTTCCCAGGAAATTTTCACAGCAGCCACGAAAGAATTCCATGCTCTTTTCTCCATATCATTCATGGAGCTTGTGAAATGTTGATCTCTCATCAGTTTTCTGATTTGTGGCCCATCAAACACAACAGCTTTTATTTTTTCATAACTGAGGCTAGGAAATGTTGTGCATATGTACTTAAAACAGTCACCTTCTATGCTCAGAGCTTTAACATACTGCTTCATTAGACCCAGTTTGATGTGGAGATGATTTTTACCAAATCTACTAGTGGTTGGTTTTTGATATTTGGTTCTCCGACATTTAAGCATGTTCTCACCGGCCAGTTCTTCCGAGTCCGATGCTTGTCCTTAGCTCTACTATCCCACAGGAACAAGAAACATGGATAGATTGTGTATCCTCCTTGTTGACCAAGCAAAAAGTTAACCATTTTAAGATCCCGTAGAACAAAAACTTGACGTGATAGGCAAAAACCGATTTTATTTTTGAAATTAGTTAAAAACAAGTGTAAGATCTTAGTCAGCAGGAAAAATAGTGAAAAAATGTTGACCAATGTAATTTATTACCCACTTTAATATGAAGATGTTAATTAAACAAACAACATTTAAAAAAAATCATTTTCATTTACAGAGAAGCTTACATTTGTAATATTCCTGAGCACCTAAGAGAGTCTTAATACAAGTCTGCCCCTGTTGCAATAGTTTCTATGCTAGAAACTTTGAGTAAAATGGCATTATTTAGTTGTAGTGCTTATGTCTGGTAGATGTTCAGCTAGTCATTGAACATTGCCTTGTTAAAGCAGAAGTCTGGAATTTGGAAACCATTTTCTATTTTTCTTATAATTAAGAAAGCATTCCCACAGCGCAATGTTTCAGAAATTACCATTTTAGCTGTAGTAGGAATTGGCTAAAGTTCTTAGAGTTGATGGTGCAGATTCTGAATGCAAAACTGCAATAGTTTTAAGATTATGCTCATGCTGACTTTGAAAGTTAGCTTCCATTGTTCTGCATTGTGGAAACTCTCTTTAGCTATCATCATGTGTTAGATTTCATACTGCTGAGGCTTTTAATTAAATGACAAAATTATGTAAAAGGTTTTTTCCAGCTTGTTACTTTTTGAGATCCAAAAGTTCACATTAGATGTGAGGTAACAGAAATTATTATTATTAACAAGTAAAACATGTGTCATAATGAATATACTCACCTTATATAACAATACTTACATTTGTAATGAAAATGATAAATATTATCATATTTTTTGGATTCTCCAATTTTCACACAGGTGTCTTGTGGAATGGCCTCAAAGTTATACCAGGAACCAGAGAAACTGTTCGCAAACTAATGATGCTGGTAAGAATTTTGGTGCATTAGGTTTAAGTTGGCAAGTGGATGACTGTTCATTATATCTACATAGTTTTGTTGTTGTTTTAGGAGAGAAGTATAGACTTTTAAAAATTTCTCTTTAAACATTTGATTGTGTCTGTCTTAAAATTAGTTGGAATCTATATTTAAAACAGTAATGAAAGTTTACAAGATAATGATTCACAAAGAAATGTCCTCAGGTGTTTCTGTGTTCAGCATCTGGAAAAAGAGGACAATGAAAGTTTACAAGATAATGATTCACAAAGAAATGTCCTCAGGTGTTTCTGTGTTCAGCATCTGGAAAAAGAAGACCCTATACTGTAATCACTTGTTGATTTCAGGGGAAGCGTGTTTTCTATGTCACAAACAGCAGCTCAAGGTCACGGCAGGAGAATGTTGAAAGGTTTCGAAAAATGGATTTTCCAGCGGAAATTGTAAGTTTTACTAGCTACTTATTTCCGTTTGTTCTCTTTATGGATCTTTGTTCTTTCTAATGAAATCAATCTGTTACTGTTTTATTTTTGTTATTGTTGCCTTCCATTAAAATATCTAACTATTCAGGTATGGCTGCAAAGCACCAGCCAGGGTTGGGGGAACGGAGTTGTGTGGAACTGGAAAAATGTCTGATATGAAATTTTTTGGTGCGTTTTGACAGAATTAATGAAAGCCCCCAACTAGAATTCTTCCCAGGAGAAAATCCACACCGATTAACTGGCACAAAAGAACAAGAATAAACAGTGCTATGGAGTAACTTCTGCTGACAGTAATTAATGTAAACCAAAAAACTTACAAAACATGAGCTGATTTTACTGAGGATGTTTATAGACTGGAAAGGAAATAAACTAAGTGAAGAAACACGAAAATTTCAGTTTTACTTAACACCATCATGAAATTTGTTTATTTTTTTAAGAACATCAAAAGGGTTGAGTAATGACTTGATTGAGATCTAACATATTTTATTTTAGCCATGAAAGAAATTCTATTTGTTTGGTTGATGGCAGCAAGTATAGAAGAATTTAAAATTTTTTATTGAAGTCCAATGGAGATGAAGCTAAATCTTTACTGCTGTTGATATTGAATTACCACTGGTTGTTATATCCTGCAGTAACTGAGATGTTTCATTTTACCACAGAGTTTGTATAGTATCTTCTGTTGTATTAGAACAACACTACTGTTTACGTTTAGCTCGAAGTACACAAGACAAGAGGAGGGATGGATGTATTAATCCACTGAACTAATAACTGCAGTGTTGATGTTATATTTGTTTTCTCTTGCATTGTCATGTTTATGGTGGGCTCTTAATTTCAAATGCCAGTGTGTGCATGTGTAATATTGTTTGTCTCCCAGCATCAGAAGTGACACATAAAGCAGAAACCCAGTCTGGTTCTGTTTCCATATTTATAAGGTTAGGTGGTTAGCCTGGTGCTCATTTGTTCTCACAGTAACCAGGCCTGGCTACTACACCAAAGTGTAGCAGGCAGTCTTTGCCAGAACTTTTTATTTTTAGACGTGGGAGGAAATCCATGTGGCTGGTTGACAAAGAAAAGAAGAAGAAGAAGAAGAAACCATGCTGCAGAGGTCTACTAAATCAAGTCATTTCTTGAGAGAATTGGTCAGGTCTTGGACCATAGCAGTCCAGTATATTTTGGTACATGTATCTGTTATTTGCAATAAGACATATAGCTCCCCTCCCCACAGGCTATGTTACCTAATGCTCTAGTGAGAGAGACAGGCTAAATGGCATGATAGGAGAAAATTATATTAAAGGAAATGCCATTTGAAATATCAATATGTAGTGAGAAATACTTAAAATTACCTCTACTTGTAAATTTTATTTACTGATTATTGATATTTGTTATTTCCTACAGGAGCAGGTTATGTCAACAGCTTATGTTGCTGCAACTTACTTGCACAATATAAACTTTGAAGGGAAAGTGTATGCTATTGGTGAAAGAGGTCTGGGAGATGAACTGGACAGCTATGGAATCAAGCACATTGGAATAGGAGTGAGTCATTCTGACATGTGTTGTGATATCAGATAGGTGTGGTGAAGGGAGATTTTTGAGAGGATTTACCTTGACACGAAGCAGAAAATTTAAACATGTTCTTTAATGCAGTACCTGTCACTCAGAAAGTTTACTAAGCCCAGTTTGCATGCGTAAATAAATATCTGCTATAACAATAATAATTAACCATTTTGATTTAAGAAAAGAAATTTTAGTATGTTTGTGATTCATCCATGTAACATTAAAATATCAAAATTATTTGATTTAATTGTGTGCGGATAAAACTACTGGAGATGGACATTTTTTAAAAGTATTAAAAATTATATTTTCTAAAATGTTGTCTTTCCTTATAATATTTTTTTACATATTTACTGAGAAGTAATACTGTGAACACTCAGAAAATCTCTGCATTACTCACGTATTCAAATTCTGGACACAGGTTTTTGTTGGTTCTTTTTGGTCAGGGTTTATTTGAAAGTGAAAAAAAAAAATTAGCGGTGAAGATATAGGGAAGATTGGTTGTAAAATGGAGCCTGCTTTATGACTGAGAGAACCTTTTGGGTGTATAAGTTTTGGCTATGCTGATCAGGCACCCTCCCTACTGTAATTCAAGGGAAGTTGAAGACAAACATTATGGAAAAACAACTTCACAGTGATGCAGCATCTCTCTGAGAGGAATAGCCAGCCCCTTCCATCAGCAGGCGAACTTGAACAAGCTCCTTGTTCGTCAGCAGTCTTGGTAGTAATGGGGGCGAGCTCTGTAATTTCAACAGTTGAATTAAATCTTTAACACTGGAAAACCACAGAAAGTTTGTATTTGTTTACTAATACTTGAAGATGGTTCAACTGAATGATGTGTTGACACTCGAAACATGAGATAACTTTCAGAATTAATCCATCAGAAAACGTTTCAGGTTCTGAACTATTACAATTTAGACTTTTAAAAAAGCATTAGAAATGAAATTGATTAGTCCTGACTATTTCAAGTCGGGTGATTTTGCACCGTAAGTTTGTGTCCTAAGATTTGGTTTAAGCCAGAGATACTAATGGCCAAGTTGCGAGGTTCCAACACAGCAGCCAGAAACAGACTCTTTTTTATAAATACATCTTTGTCTGTATTTATTCGTGTCCAATATCGCTGAGTCGCTTTGAACGAAGACATCATCATCTTTAGCTCGTAATAAATCAAAGAACAGTGCATACTGTATTTATGCTATTAAAGACTTCTAGTAATGTCCCACCATCTCTTCTGGTTAAAAAAACAAAACATCCTTTTCATTTTGCTCTCTTTGTCACTTTCTGCTGGTGTTGGAAATATAAAAAGATGCATAGAAAGAAAAATAGGAGTAAATTTTCATGAAGATAAATTAAAACTTACCACTAGGCTACTAATTATTCAGAGATTCTTTTCTTATTTTTTACAGGTGGTTTTACATGTTTACAGTAGGTTTATTTCAGAAATTCTACCTACCAAATGTTCATTTTTCTCAAACAGTCTTTAAGAATGACAGGAGTTTTGATTACTTCAAGTATGTTTTTTAAAAAAATAACTTTCACAAGAATCAAGAGAAGTAGATTTTACATTTTGGCAACCACAACTGACATAGCTTCTTGCTACTCCTACAAGCTGAGTCCTGTCCACCAAGAACACTTTAGTAGACTCCCTGATGGGAGGCTAGATTAGTTCTGAACAAACTGAATTTTAAGTGGAACTGGAAATAGTGTGTTGAGGCCTTCATTTTCTCTCTCTCTCTCATTTTACATTCAGCCAGATCCTATTCATGGAACAATGGAAGACTGGCTGAACATTCAGCTTGATCCAGAGGTAAGTTCTCTTGGTCATGTTTGGAGCTGTTGAATGTTTACAACATTGTTGCACTGGAACTCCACCTTTTTTTTTTTGTTGTAGGTAAAGTGTGTTCTAGTTGCATTCGACTCACACCTGAGCTACCTGAAGGTGCTAAAAGCTGCCAGCTACATCAAGGAGAAGGACTGTCTTTTCATTGCCACCAATGAGGATTCTTGCTCACCCTTGAATGGTGGAGATATTACAATCCCAGGTACTGTAGCTATCACTGTGAGCTTCAGTCAAAGTACTTTTTTGTGTAGTGTAACCAAAACTTAAAATCATATGTGAGAAATAGATTTCCAGAGATATTGGCAACCAATAAATTCCCCTAAAAAGTTAGAGGGGTGAGCTTTTTAATGTACGGTTTATTAACAAAACTCAGTTCTTTGTTTACACCTGCATTAACATTTTATTGCTGCAAAGCATTCTAAGTTTATGTGAATTAGAACTGATAGTTGTATGGTTTATTGTCATTTTGTAGTAAGTGTCCACCTCAACTTTTGTCCATTTATCTCGTTAGGGTTGGGGCTAGGTAATATTCTATCTGATTCATTCTACCTGACCATGCAGACATTGACATCTATAATTCAATCTAAAACTTTGCACAGCCAAGGTTATTTTTTATATTTATACTGCGTAATAAAATCCAATAATGAAATATTGAGGCACTGGGATAACATAACTGGAAACTTCTTCCAGAGTCCATTTGTTAAAAACAGGAAGGTGATAATTATTTTCTTGAAAATGAGTATTCTAATAACTATAATGAATGTTGGCACTTTTAAAATGAAAAGTGGCAGAAACTTTCCAAAAGCTTTAGTTTAAGAAGCAGGAAGCCAGTATACAATCCACTAAATATAAAAAAATATTTATTAACATCACTTACTATTTTTATTTGTTGGTAACTGGTAAAAATACTTATGTATACAATCAAAGATTTTGATAAATAATCTTAAGCCACTTGATGTGAACTAAAGTGAGCAGACTTGTGATGATGACTGTTTTTCAGGTACAGGAGTCATGGTGCAAACAGTGAAGACTGCCAGTCAGAAGCAACCATTTGTTGTTGGTAAACCACACAGGACAATCTTTGACACATTGTTGAAGATGCATGGTCTGGATGAATCTCGCACTATCATGGTTGGAGATTGGTACTTTATCAGTTAGTTTGCATCTGTTAAATAAGCATCTTTTATTGATGTGCAGTAAACTTATTGATGGTGATGTTTTTATAGTAAGAAAAAAATGGTCTCCAGTCAACCTTAGATTTCCCATGACACTAATTTCTCTATAAATAATTACGAAATATTTTCCTTTAATTCATATTCCTTGTTTCTCATTTTTAAAATAAAGGTAAAGTGTGAAAAAGTTATTTTAGTATCAGTTTAATTTGAGAAGATTTTTTTCTACATTCTGGTCAATTATGTAATTTTAAAATTTATCGCCCTTGTAATGGAACAAAGTTAAAAAATACAAAGAGCATCAGAAGCCCATTGTACCCTGTGGTTAATTCACATTAAACTGGTTTATTTCTAGAAGCATAATTCTACAGAAAACTATTATAGAGCTGCTTTCAACATAAGTAATGCCAAATGTATGCTCACTGTAAATTAAGTAATTTAGGCTTTGGGAACAGGAAATTTTATTGCATTTTTTTTTTTGATTTATTGCAGCCTTGAAACAGACATTGCCATTGCAAAATCATTCAGCATGAAATCTCTGTTGGTATTGACTGGATTTTCAACACTGGATGATGTAGAGAAATACAGAAACAACACTCAGCTTTTGCCAGAGTCTCGCTGGGTTCCTGAATTTTACCTGCCCTCCTTTGGTGATCTCTTCAAACTTTTACCAGATGCTTCTACCAGCTAATACTTGTGTATCAGCTGGTACTTGCTGACCTTTTTCTTGCTAAGCAAAATATTTAATTTATTTGGGGTTTCGCAGAATTTCTTTTAATGGTAGACAAATAGTTTTTTGATGTTTATCAAACAAACTATTTAGAGTAATTGAGATCATGGTAGTACTCTATAGTTACTAATCATCATGGAAGATTTTATTACCCATGTTCACTTCACCACCAACCAAAAAAGACCTGCTCTTATAATTATTGCTAATGATGCAAGGTTCAAGCTTGTTAATTGACTACTAAAAGAAAAAACCTGCCAAAAGTAAAAATGAAATTGTCATTCATTCTGGTAAAATTGTGGTATATTTTATTTATCTATTAAACGATGACAAAACACTTTTACAATTCAGTGTAAACATGTTTTACTCTCGTATTTATCCATACATGCTCACATCTTCATCCATTATATCCATCATTTGGAAGAGTTCTTGTTTCACTTAAGCTCAAGAAATTACACCCTTGTTCAATGGGATTGAGGTTGGCCATGCCATTTGCTTCAGCTCTTGCACAAGGCACGGATGCCTTCAGAAATGTTTTTTCAAAAATGGAATAGGATGGTTTGTTTCTCCCCAGACAAGATAATCTCTCTCTCTGGAATGATTCAGTAAGCTCATTTGCCTACTAGGCGCATCTATTTTCTTGAAAAAAAAAAAGCATTTCCTTTGCACTCCTTTTATGTTTAATTGTCAGCACCAGAAATTTAACTTAACCTCTCCCCTGCTCTTTTCATAAAGATTCTTCACTTTATCATGAATAACTTGCACTTTTAGCTCAAGAAAACGGTTCTCCAGTCTTTCATTTTTTTATGTTTTTTGGCTAAATAGTCAGATCAGCAGCTGTTAGTAATGGTCTTTGCATCAACTCTTCCATTTAGCCCACATCCTTTCAATTCCCTTGAGACAAAGCTGAGCCTGGACTATCTTGTTTACTATCCTCTCCTGAACAGGAAGCTTTCTTCCCATCATTCTCTAAACTTCTGCCTCCTACCTTTCACTGTGGACTTTCAATTTCCTAACACCTTTCTGAGATACTCTAGTGTCTTTGGGAGCCATTCTTTCCATGCATTTTTTAGGACAACTCTGCTGGCTTTCTTTTTGGAGCTTTGTAAGAATCTTATAGCCATAATACTTATATGCTATACAAGTTAGCAATGAAAATGAACCCCTAAAAACTAGTTACAATGGTACATTAACAGTAGTTTTTGTATTTAAATATGCAGACTTTTATACTATTGCTAACATAATTAGCACAATATTGAACTCAGTAACTTGCATCTATTGATGCTTTTTCCATATTTCTATTTCATAAATGTTTTTTTCTTTGTTGGACTATATTTTGAAATTTTATGTACAATTTTTGCTAATTATTATTTCAGAATTTATTTATTTTAGTTGTTTACAAAGCATCGCGAAGTCGTCATGGTTTATACAAAATCAACAAGGGAATACAATTCTATCAGCGTAATGTTTTAGCTGGTTTATGCTAACAGAAATACTGGCAAGGCTATTTCCATACACTTACAGGTATATTGCTAACATTTTTTTTCAAAGGTCATGCCATTGCTGATGTTATTTAAGCCATGTTACAGTAAGTTGTAAACCCTGGTATTTCTCATTTTGAACTGTGGATAACCAAACAAATTTGACATTGCTTAATCACTGGAGTGGTTTCAGCAGTAGGTGATTGCTTTCACTAGACATAATAGCAAAAGTAGTCCACCAGGCTGACTACTCAGATCCACCTCATCTTGGAAGATACTTTCCAAAACCAGTAATAATGGTTGCAGTAATTTCAAAACAGCAGTCAAAGATTGCTCATGGGAAAGCCAGTGGGTTTTACCACCAGGATGGACTAATTTGAACTTTAGTCCCAGAGCATCTATTTTTTCCAAGATTTTCAGTTGTTTTGGACTCTTATTGGAAAAGTACATAAAAAAGACATTAAATTTATGGATTTTAAATATCTTTTGAAAATTCTGCAGCTTGTACTAGTGCTAATTGGATTTGATGGCCTTTCTAATATGTATAGAAGAGATTAGTATTAGTATTTTCTGAACAAAGCCTGTACTCTACCATCTATTACAGAGATGTTTGCCACTCCAAATGCACAAGCAGCCATCTGTTTACGGTTCTTCTAAGACGTGAGTTGTCAAAAATGCAGCTGATGTCTCTTCTATAATTTGACATCTAGAAAGTCAGCTACTGGCTAACCACTGACATCAGGATAGTGTATACAATAACTTAATACCTGACGTGCATTTGCATTGAGTTTTTTACTCTTTCAACTGCTGAGTCACTATTGCACCACTTGCTTCTAACCAATCAGTTAAGTTAGGGTTAAGTTTCTTGCAGAAATATAGTGAGCATTTGTTGATCTTGTTTGAAACCAGTGTCCAACTTTATGGTTAACAAGTGACATTGCACTTAACATTGGCCTCCAGTTCATAGTGTGTGGTATCTATTGTCTGAATAGAAAATATGATGCAACAGCCATATTTCTTTGCATTAATAGCCTCATTAAGTACTTCTGAAATTGGTTTTGACAGTGACTGGCTCAAAAGCTTTCCACATATTGTTGCAAGCCAGAGGCTTGATGTTTTGCAGCCTTTCCGCATAGTTTGCCAGCTGTGGCTTTGCTGACCAATTTGGCAAACCAGGCTCTTCCACTTTTACCAATTGTAGTACTGTGAAGCTTTTCTTCTTTGTAAGCTGTTCTCAAGAGTTGCACTAGCCATATTTTGTAACTTTATTAAATGGAAAAAGTTTGATATGGTCTTCAGTAGGTGACTGTTCGGATCATGGTACATCACTAGAACCTTCAGATGAGATTTGGTATGTTGTTCATCTTGGTTGGTATTTAAGGCCTTTGACTCGAAAAATTATTGAAATATTTTTTTCATCTCCACTTTGATAGAAATGTGTGAATAAATCAACTGTTCTGTTAGGATAATGCAAATTATACCAAAATCCCACAAAAGTTTTAAATTTCTAACAAAAAAAATTTAATTGACTTTTAAAAATATATGATATGATAATAAAAATGTTTAATAATAATAATTTGTGGGAAAGCATGCATAAAATTTCCTAATCATCAAAATGTTTAAATTCAATAATTATAATTATGTTAATATTTTACTGATGATAAAGTCAGATGTCACGATATCAAATGTTGATTGTTATGTTTTAAATACTATTTAATTTATATATGAAAATTAATCAATTTGCTTGTACTTTGCATGATTTCATTTGATAGAAAATATTCTGCAGCTACTTGAATACACACTAACATTCATGGATGATGATGACACTGCACTTGATGGTTGACTAATAGTGGGATAATGAGAAAAACCCAATTATAAACAGTCTTTCTTTATCAGCTGCTCATAGGCACCATGTTGGAAAAGCCTTGTAAAAAGTTTAAACCTGCTTTGGATACAACCCTTCTCTGTAGCTGAAATGACATCTTCCATGAGTTACATACACATTGGAGTGTTCTTATGCATGTGTCTGATGGAGATAACCGAGTGTTTCTGCTGTATGTACATGTAGAGTGGCTTTTCCATCCCTAGTAATATATTATACATAGTCAAACAAATTGTAGGCTGCTACTTTTATTTAATGACATTGTATTTTTACTGATAGCAGGGTTTGGATGTAATTTAATTCACTTAACAGACTGGTTAATGAATTATTGTAGAGGGGTCATTGAAGCTTGCAGTACAGGCATTGGGACAGGAGGGAGGGAGGCTTATATGTGGAATTACATATTTTAAGCGATTGAACCAAAATCAAGTAAAAGGATCTATGAAGTTTTTACTGAAAGTACTCAATTAGCTGCTGGAAAGCCCACTGTTCTGACAATAAACCTGCAGTTCTATTCATGTGAATATAATGTTGCCTCTAATCAATGACATTAATACTCTTTACTCCATGGGTGGCAACAATGGAATCTACCATGAATACTGTGTTGAAAATCTGTGATTGAGTTCCTCACAAAAGAGGGTGCAATGTCATCTTAAAAGGTTTGATGTGCAAGCAGAATGTATAAGGTGAGATCAGCTAGGCTGCAGCTGTAGTGGGATGTTGGGCTTGAATGTGTGATTTTACACAATGGGGTAAATGAAAATACTGGTAAAAGCATAACCAGAAATGGAGAGTACGTGGTAGAGGTCTTTTGGATTTGTCTGGCATTTCAATTGAATACTATATTGTGTGTGAATAAAATCACAATTTTCATTTGGTTTCCCTGTAATTAATTAGGGCTCATTACTTTTAGTAGGACCCTTAATATTACCAAAAACATAATTAAAAAAAATGATAAGTGTTATTTGTAACAGGAATGGGCATTATCTGGCTATTGATCTATTAAGATCTACATGGCTATTCAGAATAAATAAATCAAATAATAATTAGTTTAGAAAACAAGAGAAACAAGTGAAATTCTTTCGAGTGTGTCAACTTTCAACATAAATTTCTTCATGCGAATGTACCAGAGTTTAATTTGTAACCTGTGCTAACCTGACCATGAAGTGTTAAATGATATAACAAATATCTGTTAATCAGGGTGTGAGGAACAGTCGGTAAATGTAGTGTGTTTAATGGTTTTGTGGGAAATAGCAAAAGTGAAGCCAAAAAGTAGAGATTTGCTAAGAATACTTTGTCTGTTGACAAAGACAGAATTTCTGCTTTGGTGGACACTTGTCAAGAAAGAGCCGTATATTTGGCTAATGTGAATGTCTCGGGGCTGTTGTTTTGCTTTCACAAGCAGAAAATACACAGTGTACAACAGAACTGTAACTACCTTTGTGATGGAAATTGATCAGTTTGGATACAGTAAACCTGCATTTAAATTGATTGGACTAAATGGAACCATTTTTTACCCAATATCAGCAGCAACATTGAGTACTCCATAACTAGAAGTTTCTCCAGAAAACTTCTCATCCATTGATAATGACAGAAAAACAATTTAATGTACGTTATCATTGCACAGTCCAGATTGATAACTGTCAGAGTTATGATGGCATTTGTTCCATGAGGTAGCAGATGCATGGCTTTTCTAGCAACTAGAGTAATATCTGCTATTGTGTCATAACATAACATTCTTGAGGATCCCCACTAAGCTGTAGTAAAATGAGGATTTATTGCATCTGAACATAAAGAAATGTCATATACTACTATCTTCATTATGCTGTACATAGATCTTAATGGATCATTAACTATCAATTCATTTGTGATGTCCTTTATTTGTAACAACTTTATTATAAACTATTTCTCTCTCAGGTAAATAAATTGAAATTAATGTACATATAGAAAACTCCACAATCACTTAGATTCTCCATGGTTTGAACTCATGACTGCAGCAAGTGACAAAACAGTGCAGAGATGTTATGGTTGTTGCTTCATCAATTGCTAGTGTTAGGTATCATAGACATAAGTTCAGAATGATAAAATAAATGTAGACTTATTTGGCTGTACCATTTAATGTAAGAGTCAACAGCAAGAAAACATTACAGTAATAGTTTCAGATATATTTCTATTCACTAAGAAGCTATTACAAATGTTGGGTTTGTATATAGACTTTGTTCTACCAATCCAGTATAATTATTATTGTATTCTGAATGTAGCAGGTAGTAATACCAATACAAAGGCTATGAGAGAGTTAAACATGTTTTTGAAATGAAAAATCATCATTAAAAAAAATCTAGCATTTTGGCTATTTGTTTGAACAGTAAAAATAATTAAATTTGGGTTTTGGGAATGCTGTACTACCATGGTTTACAGAACAAAATGATATCTCCATTATCCCTTGTTTTCCAAGAAATTGAATTTAAAAATATCTGCTGGTATGAGTTTTGTTGAAACTGGCAACCTCAAAAACCCAATGCATTGTAGTACTGAATGAACTAACATGGAAGTTAATTTAATCTTGGCTTATGCATATAACCACTAGAGACTAGGCCTTGGTGCTAATGAGCTGTCCAAAATGTTTTAAAAGGCGGTAGCTTTATAGGTTGCTGAGTTTAGAAAACTTTCTGGGTCCTTTGACAAAGATATTCTCATTGTTAGCATATTGAAATGTGCTCAACAGACTTTTAAGCTAACTTATTACATTAAGAGACTAATATTGGTAATGATATAACACACAGCTGGCATTGGATTGTGTACATATGAATGCTAAATAATTAACAAATTAATTTTTTAAATGTAATATTTATATAATTTTATGCACATCAAACTTGTGAAAATTTATTCATTCAATAAATCAGGGATTTTAAAAAAAATGTATTTTATAATGGTTATAAAATTTTAAGTATAAATTTAAAAATCAGTAATATTTATCTGATGGTAACTTTTTTTTGAGACTCTGCACTGAAAATGGAACAATTTTGTTTCTGGTGCCTGTTTGATAAGAAAAATGTCCTCAGAACATTGTGAATTTATTTACCTCAATAATGTTCATGTTAATTGTTCCTATGAAAGATGAAATAAAGATTTGGTTTATTCAGTATTGTGGTGTGTGTTTGGCTACTTTTATATTGTAATCAACTTTTATTTACATGTAGCTGGTATGAGTCTCATTCAAGCCAAATTCACTGGATCCTTGCTTGTTTTTTCAATTGCAATCATGAAAATGTAATAACCAAAAGATATATTTGTTGTATAAAAACCAATCATCCCACAAAAACAATCTTGTTTTTGTTGAAAATGAAATACAATATGATGAAGTGGATGATCAAAGGATGCACGAAATTTTCTGCCAGATAGATTTCTTTTGAGTTTGAACACACCTTTTAATGGAGGATAATTTATAGTTGGACAGTCACTTACAAACAATCAGACATCCTTCTAAAGCACTGTGAACTGAAATTGTGTCTAAATTATGAACTATAGTCCTGTTATTTGCAATAAAAACCAAAAATCCTGAGTAATGCAAAAAATTCTGGTCCTTTTAGAAGTACATTGGTGAGATAACACATCTCCCTCATTTCTAGGGACTGCCATGCATTTAAACCTCTTGATGCATCTTCATGTGTGACTTAAATTCCCCTATAAATCTACTATTCTGTCACAATTACTGCTGCTAACTCAAATATTATCATGTACAATGTTTTTTGGTAACCAGTCAGTTGTTTTCAGATGTTTAGCAGATACTACACATGATTATCTTCCTTGCTTAAAATTTGAAGTTTTAATAAATATACAACTATAAAAGACTGATTACTCAAAGAATATTGCTCACCCTTACAGTAATTATTAACTACCTGAATAATTTGTCATGGTAGCATCTAAAATATAATTGCTACTATCACAATTTTTCTAACAAGTGGCTATATCTAAAGTGAGATTAAAAAAAAACAATGGACAAGATTAAATCAACCAGATACTTCACACTAAAAAGTACCCAAGCACTGATTCCCAATCTTTTTCTTAGTGTGAACTTATTAACACTGGTAAATTCTATCCCAACTTCCAGTATCCTCTGTGCAAGCTGAAGGTACACACTATTTAATGTTCCCCTTAGAATATTTTGAAAAAATAAAGTGAAATAATGCAATTACTGGATTCTAAACCATGGAATAACTGCATCTCAAAATATCAATGTGGGGTTGGTAGCATGCAGGAAGTACACTGATGTGGATTATACCATATATGTCAACAGCAATTAAAAAAATTAAATGTTATGAGGGACAAGGTGGTTTTGCAGCTCCTAGTTTGGGAACAGCTGCCAGTATCTTTGACCATCAATGGAACAAAAATAATGAATTAAATAATACAACTAACAAGGAAGAACCCTTTACCCTTTTATTAGATTACAAAAGTTACTGCAGTCAAGCATACCAAACCTCAAAATCTTCAATATTTCTAGGTAATGTTTCAATCATTATTAAAAATTCCAATGAAAACCTTTAGATTGCAATATTTGTCATTTTTTAAAATACTCAACTAACAAAGTGAAAAAAAAAAAAAAACAATTTGCAAGCATATATATATAAATTTTAAATTTCTGCTTGTGTACCAATCTCATTTGGTGATATGTCTAAATAAATTTATGGTAAAAAAATAAACTTACAGTAATGGTACATGAAACAAAAAAATTAAAATGTATTTTATTTTATGAGAGTAAATAATGTCATGGTCATGATTTTGTAAATAACAACATTATATAAATATTATCAAAATGACTTACTGTATAAATTGTCTTTTTCTTTGCAGGCGTGTAAATTTATAAGTAGCCATAACATCGTATGTTTAGTGCACTCCTTTATAATATGCAAAAATTGGTGAGACTCCACTGCTCCAAAATTTCTAGACATTTCTGGTTCAACTTCAGAATTTAAGCAAACTAGAAAAGCTAGTGATCATAGGCAAGATTTCTGCATCCACAAAAATTTAAGTACCTTAAATTTCCATGCTTCACATGTTGCTCCATATATAACTACCTGAAAAATGATTTGAAACTATCAGGCATATTTTTTTCAAGACACTATTTAAAGATTTGCTAATATAAATATCAACTTTCCATTACAGAACTTTTACTTGGGTGGTACAAAGCTATTTTCTAAATAAAACAAAGAAGCGTAACTTCTTTGTACCACTGTAATAGTTCATGAGATGTCCAGCCTATACTGATGTTTATAAAATTGAAGAATTTGTTTAAATTGAAATCTATCTGTTTTCTTGACTTTTAAAATTTTTAATGTTCTGGTTAAGTCCCTTCATTATTTAAAATGCAACAGGACCAGGAAATTTAAATTGTTCAAACTGTTCAGCATAACCATGACCTTTTATATCACTTTTCTCCAAACTGGCAACATCCTTAACATGTCAAGTGCACCTAGCTGGAATGTATACTCCAAATGAAGTCAAAATAATGAAAAAAGGGCATCAAATGTCTTCATTCTAACAGTTCTATTTAACTAACGTAGTATTCTGCTTACCCTATGTACGACTTGATTACAATGCTTATCACAATTTGCATCTCTGAATAGTTACTCCAAAATTTTTTTTGTTTTTACCACTGACAATGGAACAATTTTTAACCTGTATTCTGAAGTAAACTAATGTCCTGTTCAGAGTTAACTCAACTACATAGTTATAACATCACCAGCAAACTATTTTAACTGATTAAGCAATACAATATCAATTTCATTCATATAAATCATAAATAAGTTGAGTGATAGAATAGACCCATGAGTCACTCATTATCTTTTAGTAAGTGCAACTAACACAATTTACTTTTTAATAAATAATCTCAGAGCAAAAGAAATAAATTCTCACTAATGCCAATGCCTTTAATTTTATAAATTCAATGAGGAACTGTATAAAAGATTCTACAAGTCTAAGTAAATTCCATCAACCACATTATTCTCATATACTGTAGATATGTAATTACTTCATATATAAACTCAAATATTTGTAAGACAATCATCCCCTTGCTAAAACTTGTGTTGTCTATAAATTGATATATTAATCTTTAATAATTAATTTTAACATCTTAACTACACTCTAAATGAATGATAATTATCTGACTGACTTATTACCCCTAATGCTTAGAGTTTTGCAGACTCAGACATTCTTACAAAAACAACAAAATGTCTATGCACCCAGCAGCAGAAAAACAAAGCATTGCCACTTTAAACTGACACCTTTATTTTAGTGTAGCTACAAACAAATTATAAGTATGGCAACAATTAATGTAATACATTTGTTTAAATTTCAGGATATTTAATAAAACAGATCTACAAATAAACTTTCATCATGTTACTTTTTATTGCGAGGCAAATATATAGCATTTCTCATAGAAAATTGCACCACAAATTTCACTCTATCTTCTGGTCATTTTCACATTTATGCTTTTCAAATATTACTGATGCAAGAAGGACTAGGTATCCTGTGCCTGCTCAATGCTTGTAATCTCTTATCAGCCCAGATATCAAAAACTCACTTTGGGTAACAATAATGTCATTTATCTGACTAATTTGGTGTACTAACTTCCATGACTATCTAGTGTAGCATGCTGAGTTGTTGTCTACATAAAATTCTAGAATCACCAATATCAGACTTTACAATATTACACTTAACTGTTTTTTTAGCAGTTGACTTTGAAACCTTCATTTACATTTCAATGGTTAGAAACATTCTTTTCCCAAAGAACCTTTTAACAAGCACTTGCATTATATAATGGGAAATTGACCTTCATAACAAAAAAAATACAAAAGCAAATACTGTACATTACCTAGGTCCATTATGTAAGTTGAATGAATTTTTGCTTTCAAAAATAATTCAATTAATCAACTTATTTTTTATACACTTCAGTTAACCTAAGTTTACAAATTGTTGTGAATCTCCATGCCTTTCTTATATCACTTTAATGGCAGTGTTTCCTTGTTTCTGCTAGAGAACAGTTTATTAGAATCAGAACACTTTGAAAGGGCCAGTAAAAAAAAAAGATATCAAAAAGTTTGAAGGCATGAGTAAAATAAAGTGTTCAGTACTGAGGGTAAGTTGTTGTATACATTTCAGATAACTGTTCCACTGGCTGCATATAATCTTTCATCTATTGTTTAATCTTCTGGACAACAGCACACCAGTTACCATGATCGCTGAATGATTTTACTATGTGCAAGTTCTTAATATAAGTACTGATGAGGTGCACCAGCTCACCATCTCGGAAGACGTGATAGTACCGAAAATGTTGTGGAGTCACTCTCTGCTTTCCATTGCTAATGTCAGGAATATTTTGACATCTTTTTCTCAAAATGGCATTTTCTGACCAAAAGTTATTTGAATCTCTTTTTGGTTTCTTTTCTGACAATGATGAGTAATAGTTTGAGTCATCTGATTGGCTGGAAAATTGTGGTATGTGAAAAAAATTATGGCTGTTTGTTTCAGCAGCGAACACTGAAGTCATGCCAGTATTTCCTTGTTTTGGCTGAGTGAAAGCCAGAGTTCTCAAATTATCTGCTGTGAACTGATCCAGAGATTCTGTAGACAAATTGCCATTTGCTATCATGGGTAACAAAGATTTTTCCTCTAAAACACACTCCTTCATAGTTTTCCTTTTCAAAGCTGGGCAGCTGCTCATGGGAAACTCACGAACAGCAAATTCCTCTGTTTCTGTCCTTCCAAAACAGGCACAAGATCCCTTAGTTCTGCCTAACAAATGGGTATTTTTGAGAGATTCAGTGTGACCAACTTCTTTTTTTAAATGTTTGCAATCACTCTTAGACATGAATAATCTTTTAAAATTTAATCTTAGAAACTGGGAAAATGCATATCCTATACCTGTTGGGACTTTCCGGCAATCATCAGGTAGTTTTTGTGAACAGTTTCCACCAGTTTTGTGGGAACTATGACTAGATGCATATGTATCTGGAATACAATCATTTTCACCAGATCGAAAACAATTCAGAACTGCTAAGTCCATGGCATTGCTGCTGTGGTGATTATCAAAATCATTTTCAGATGACTGCTGGTGATCCTCACCAAGATCCTCTGCTGAAGGCACCATGTTCCAAAAGACTGGAGATTTTTTCTTTAAACAAACCTCATCTTCCAGAGACATTTCTCGCAATGATACTTCAAAATTTCTTTCTTCTTGTAAAAAATCTATCACCTTTTCTTCTGACTTAACTGGACATCCATATGTTTTATCAATACTAAGACTATGCTCACTATCATCAAACCCTGAAGCTTGGGCCTCTCTGTCTAAAGAAATTTCTGTCACAGATGTGATGTGGTTTAATCTAATGATGTGATAGTCCTCCAGCTGAGAAATACTGGTATCACTATCTGAGCCATGCTGAGACAGTGATCTCTCAGTCCGAAGACCTGCTAAAGGTTGTTCCAAGTTGACAGACACCTCATCTTCACTAAAAAGACTAGGAAATTCTCTCTCAGCATCAGATTTTTTCCATGCTTTTTCCAATCCTAATAAACAAATAAATTAGTATAGATATAGTTTGCATACACATCAATCCATTATTTGGTTTAATAAATTATACAAATGTAATTGTAATTGATTACATATACAGTATTGGAAATAGTGGATTATTATTAGGTATGTGAAAATTTTGCTTTTTATAGACTATGAAACCTTGTTTCCCAGCTCCCATACAGGTAATCAATGTATAACAGTGAAATGTCATTCCAAATATCTTGTAGATATTTTTACAATTCATCCAAGATGTTTGGTTGCTGTTTTACTTTATCAGTAGCCATATAACCCCACATGTACTTCAATGAAGTTCATGTCAGGACTTTTGTGCGGGCCAAGGCATTTTTGTGAGTGTTCCATTAGCCTCTTTACATTCCAGATAGTTTTTTACCATACATGTTGGAAAATGAATCTCTGCTCAGTGAGATGTCTTCCTAAAGGAATTGCATGATGTAAACCTGCTTATACTTGTTGCTGGTTAGTATATACTTTTGATTTTACGCAAATCTGACACCCCTGGCTGATATGCGCCCCCACTTATATTGATCCACTCCAATGCTACACTGTAGTCATCGTATACTACTGCCTGCTACACTACTCAATAGTCTGCCTTCCAACAAACTACTCTACATTATTATCAAACAGTTTAAAAATTTGGACTTATCTATGAAGAGCACTGTATTCCAGGTTTAGTCATCTTACCAGTTCATTTCTGCTGCCCATTTCAGCTTTTCTGTTTGGTTGCATCTCCTCAGTAAAGGCTTTCAGAAAGCTACACCATTAAAACCACTCTGTGCTAATGTGTATCTTACTGTTCTTGAAGAAATGTTAACATACTTTTCACCTGTCATCTATCACAGAGAAGATATCTTGAAATATTTAAAATCACTTTTGGAGAGTTTGGGCTTTCTTTCATGACCTCATCTATTGTCAACAATATGAGTTTCAATCTTGCATACAGCTCCTTCAGAAACATGAAGTAGGGAAGTAGGGCTGCAATCTGCCATGTGGAGTAGCCTTTACTAGCTAAGACTTTGATTTCTATTTGCTTGTCATGTGATTTTTCCTTCCAGGAGCCATAGTATTCACCACACTACAATGAGGTCACTGCTTATACTTATCTAATCCTTCTACAGGTGCAACACATGGCACTTCCTGATTGCTTGCACGACAAACAATTAGTGAACTATATCAACAAATGACTGTACTAATGCATTTCAATTTTACAAAACATGTGATTCTATCACAAGTTATTTACATTTTATACCCAGTTTTTCTTCCATTTCCATAATTATTTCCAATACTGTACATATAAAAATAAGAAAACCTTAGCTTCAAACTAGAAATGGAAATATTGTAAAGAAATGCACAATAGGGTGAAAATATATTCAAGAACTATCAATTTCTTTGCAATAACAGAAAACTTTAAGAAAAGTTGAATAAAAAAGACTATAACAGAATTATGCTTTTTATAGGGTTCAAACATATGCATTCCACCACTGTTACATTCCTGGTGAAGCCAAAGCTGTTATACAAAGCTTACACTGAAAATAGTATAACTCTAAGGATGCATATTATAAACATGTACAAACACAACAGCCTTTCTTTCTCGTGTTACTTGCATTATGTAATTTTGAAGTAATATATTACTTAACATTTTAGAATATAAAATTCACTTTATATTATAAATGCATTTTTTTTAAAAATTTGAAAATTAATTTTTTTTACTGATTATTTTGAAGGTTAAAAAAAACCTGATTAAAAACAGTATAAAAAGTAAATAAAAATACAAATCTAAAAATGAATGTAACAATAATACTTTTCTTTTGTTGTCCATATATTATTTTGGCAGTATACAGAGTTTCTCTCTGTTTGCATTTGGAAATGTTACATCGTAACATCAGACTGTTGATAGCAGTGCCTAATCATTTGAAAAAATTGCTGGAATAAGACTAGCAAGTGTACAAAAAGCATTAGTTTTTATAAAGTTGCAATAGATTTAAAGACAACAAAATGTTGCTGCAGAATCCAAAACAAGCAGACATTTCTACTGTCACCAGTGCACTTGTGTAACTAGTTCACAACATTCTTGGAAAAGTTGTTTTAAAAATAAGCTGCATTTAAAGCTACTGGGAACTTCTTTTCAAGCCATCACTCCAACCCCAGCCTCTGGTTGCATTCAAGCCTCAATTCTTGAGGCTATGTATAAAATATAAGATTTAAATGTGTCAAACAATTTCATTTAATTTCATTCTTTGTATTTTTTAAATCAGGATTAGTAGGTATTGCACAAGACATCTAAAGTTCTAACAAATTAATTAAAAATAAACAGAATATTTAATGCAAGTATATAATTTTGTATTTATTTTTAATCATTATTATTACTATATTTTAGTGTTCCAGAAATTTCAAGCAAACTTTCTAAATGCTATCAAAATTTCCACCACAGTTAATGGTTTTGACTTGTGAGTCATCCTTTTTCTGTTAAAAGCATTAAAAACCAGACTGAGACACCAAGAAATCTATCATCTAATTTAGTAAACTGCCATCTCTCCAAGTGAAGCAAATAAAATTTAAATACCATTTGATGCCAAAATTTTCATCATTAACCTTCAGTTGAGTTGACGCCTGCTAATTTAATGCCAAAAAATAATAGCAATATTTCAGGATTCTTTCCAAAGAAAACTTCAAAAGTGAGTGTGTAATTTCTAAAAAGAAAAAACCCACAATAAACAACTAAAATGATCAAACTCAAGCTTTCATTATTCATCTGTTAAAAGAAATCAGAAAAGCTCACGTTCTGACGAAGCTGTGCCATAGTGATGCCAGGGGACCAGTATATCTTGTCCATCAAACTGTAAGAAAAAATGGTATGTAAAAAAGAAAAAGTTACTACCTTATCATGTGATTTCATCATCAGTGAAAATATGCAGCCTCAAAGCACCATGCAGATGAATTTCAAAAGATTTTCATAAACTCTACAAATTAAGAAAAATATTTAATTAACCTAAAGAAAAAGGTAAGAATGGGAGGCTCTGCAAAAAGAAAGTATAATGTAATTTGACTTTATCAGCAGAAGTAATGCAGATTATATGAAGCTTGTTTTTTGTACTTTTGCTTAAACATGGTTAATGAACTACTAAGGATGTGCAAATGAAATCTGGCTGGATACCATTATGGTGATGCTAGTTAAGCCAGGTTTCAATTGAACAACCCTAGAATAATGACTGCCAAAACAGTTTTTAACAATATCTTAATTACACAATGACATTCTGTACTGACTGTATGTATAGTACAACTTTGTCTGAGTAGTTACTGTATAAAGCAATTTAGCAGAATGACTAATAAAAAGAAATATTAAGTCTAATTTTAAAAATGCTAAGAAAGGTCATTAGATTCAGTGGCAGAATGAATTTCAGTAGGGCGATATGATTTTTTTAAAGGGTGTCGTACTCAGGATTAGCCAAAAATACTTAACATTTTTAATTAGCATAAATCTAGTTTTGAGGGGGGTATCAAATATGCGTTCGGCTAGTGTGGAAGGTGGAGTTTCATCCAAACCTGACAAACTCCCACCTTGATCCACTAATAAGCCTACTCACTTTCAAGTGAATAGTTTTACTGGGCTACTCCAATCTCTTTTAAAGATATTTTATTTCTTTAAGATAATTAGAGTTATTATGCCAGAGAGTTAAAGACATGCATAAAGCACATGTGCTGTTAGGAAGATTAATTTACCATGGTGAAGACTGCAGTATAAACCAACACAGAACAATGGAGATGTTACCTTTCGATGTTTTTGCTCGTATGCCCAGACATAAATAAGAGCTTTGCCTCGGTAGCATAAAATACGAGCAAGTTCCATCAGTGCTCTGATCCGGTGGAGCTTCGAAGCAAAATGGTGAATAACACCTATAGATAAAACTGCATCAAATATTCCATCCCTGAAGGGTAAGCAGAGATTGTTACCAACTATCAGTTGGAAATCTTGGCCTGCTATGATATCAAGTAGTGGCTGACACACGTCCAATCCCACTTTATACACCTTGTTGTTGATTGGCAGATATTTACCATTGCCACAGCCTGAAAACCAAAATAAATAACAGCTACACTGGAGTAAATTAAGTAGAGAAACTGGACTAGAACCAATGAGGATCAGAAATTAAGTTTTCTACTTGACCTGACACTAAGTTGTTTTTGAAATTCCATAGTTTTCATAACACTGATATGAAGTTAGCAAAGTGTACAAAAGTTTATCTGGAAAGAGTCTAAACAATTCCACACAACAGTTTGTCCAAAAAAAGGAAATATCATCAGAACAATGTGAACAGACAGTGATATTATTAACCTGAAATGCAACCTGGAAATGTGAAATTTTTTGAAAAAAAAATCCCTGCTAGAATATTTTTTTATTTTACTTATCATATTTGTAGTAAAATGTGAACGTGAATTACTTTTCTAAACTTCTAAGAAATGGGCATAATGTAAAAAAATAAATAAATAAATAATAATTACCACATTTTGTGGAGTATATAATCGTTTAAACATTTCCATGCATATTGCAGAGAAAAAAGGCAGATAAGCTTACACATCAAAACAGCTAACTTACATCTGTTAATTCTATAGAAATTGGTGGGGCCTACATTAAAACACGAGCATACTGTACACTAGATAACAGGGAAATTTATTTTTAATTTGATATTCAAGCATTTAGTTTATGGACTAATTAAACAAAAGAGATCAGATCTCTGCAGTAGACTATAAATACCCTATCAAAAATTATTTCTTTAAAAAAAAAAGTTAGCAATTACATTATCTTCAAAATAATTAAAGGTTATGAGTTTGCTAAAAGAACAAGTTTTTGGTTACTAATAATTAGAGAACACGATTACAAAATGAAAAAGATTTCAGCACGGCATGGTTTTAAACAAACAAACAAAATTGTTAATAAGTGGAATAAATAACTAGCAAATGTACTTACTCAATGTGGATGGTACAAATTAACTTTAAATTTGTGTTGATAAATATTTTTTCTTCCTTGGGAAGACTTTATAAGCCATGATGTTCCTTCCTTGTAGCCATGAAACTAAACTATTTGATTAATTGACTAAAAAAAAAGTGGTGGTAGCAGTAGCAGCACTTACCAATATCAGCAATCAGGGATCCTTCTGGAAGCTCCTTAAGAAACTGTCTCACACTGGGCCATGCCCTTTGATGGATTTTGGAAATTTCAGGAGCTATGGTTTCATATACATGGTACACATAGTCCTTCTCCAGTATTGTAGTATCTTCTTCCATGGCACAGTCATCAACTCACAGCTAGCCAATCTACCAGATGATGTAGAATCTACTACACATGACTTAGTAGTCTGTCTAAAGCTGACATGACCTCTGATATTAAACAAAGCATTCAAAATCTCTATATTTATGTAAAAAAACCTTCATAATACCACCACAAACTAGTTACAGATGCAGACATATGCAGTGTTAAATAAAAATTGCAACCAATGGTATCCTTCCTACCTAAAGCATCAAGTATGCAACATAAATAACTGTGATGGAATCAAAAAACAAAAGAAAAAATGTTTGAGACATAAGCTGTTTAAGGTGCTCTGAGAGAAGTTTTATAATAAAGTTGTTTTTATTTAATGAAGAGTGACCTCGCATACCCAATCAACAAGGACTTAATGCTTTGGACCTATTTTTTTTACATGGTTTAACAAATAAAAATAAACCTGATTGCTATCTAATCAAGCCTTGACAGATCTCAATTCCACATGCTACACAGAAAGTTTTAAAAAGCAGCAGAATAAAAACAGCAACATGATTACTCAATGATAAATCAATATAATAATAGTAATAAACCTTGATATACTGTACATGTCTGTTTATAAAAGCCCTTAGACTGCATGAGGTATTTAAAATCAAGTTAGCAAACATAATTTTCTTACTTTTGTGATAAAATCTGAAAGAAAAATGTTGAACACTATTAAAAAAACAGTATCTTTCCATCTTCAACCTTTATTTTCTTCCAAAAGCTATAGTGCACACCTAAACTATATATATATATATATATATATATATGCACGAGTCATTATTAAGATGTTTTTGGCACCTGCCTCTCTCTCTTTCTCTCATTATGTATATCTTTTAAAGCCAGCCAGATTTCTTGAACAATTCAATTTTTCTTGAGCTATGTAATTAGATGAGATTTTATACCTACTTTGCTGACCCAGAACTGATATACTTAGTATTAAAACATTAATTTTGATTTAATTATATATAAAATTTCTAAAGAGAAATAGTTAAGATATGTACACAAACTTGCTTTTTCACTTCTAAGTGTAAATATAAGTTTGAAAAAGAAAAGAAACATTAGATTATTATTAACTTAGAGTAAATGATAAACACATTTTCAGTAAAAAAATTTAAATTGAGGTAAACATTAACAAATGTAGACTCAAGAGAATCATCGCCACTTAACATATTTACTAACAGTTCATGTAAATACAAATTACCCTGGCCTAGACTGTCCTGGAAAACCGGAGAAAAGTCCTGTCCTTCATGTGGTGATTAGGAATCATAATATGGTGCACTGGAACCAGTGTGTTTAATGGTGACAATGAATTTGTGCATAAACTTAAGAGAAGAAACCAATGACCAGGTACCATGTCATCGAGACCAAAATTGCAAAGTGATAGACAAATTTACATAAAATAATTTTTTCAGTAAGAGATTTTTTTCCAACCCTTAGTAGTGCAAAAATAAATTCTAAGATTAGTTAAATTGATGGTTTTTCATTGAATACAGAATCTGTTAAATATAGTAATTTAATATTATAAAGTTAGTGGATTTTTGAAACTGTATACAATAATTATTAAATTCATAGGTACTTCCAGGATCAGAACATAATTAATTAATATACAAAAATCTCAGCCAGTTTGTAGCAAAAGAAAGTATACAAAGCATTCCAAGTTGAGTAAACAATAAAGCTACTGTAACTTTGTTATTAATAAAGACCCAAATTTAAAAAAAATGCTGGCCTGGCAAAATGGGTTAGGCCACCTTTTGTCCAAATAACACTCATGCCATAACATATCATAGAATTCACAAGGTGCTAGGTATCTCCAGAGATATTTCCCCATTAGCCATTAATATTGTATGAAATGTATGAAGTGAGGTAGACAATCATAATGCAAATGCATCTTTAAAGTTCATCTCTTAGATACTTAAATGAATTGAAATCCCACAATCGTTCTGGCCATGGGAAATGCCTAAAACTTCTGTCATGTTCCTCAAACAAATGAATGCACATGTAGGCAAAGTAGATTAGAGAACTGTCATCTTGGAAGTAGCTTTCTTCATCAGCATACACACAAAGCATCATACTTTGGCATTCATGTTGCCTTCTAAGGAGATTAAGAAGCCCAAAGTATGCCAGCAAACTATGACTGTGCCCCCCCCAGTCTTGGATAATTGGAGCTACACAAGAAGGGTTGAGTGAATTGAGTGACATTCTCCAAATGTCTTCTCATATCTATAAAAAAAAGGGTGAAACATGACTTGTCAGACCATATCACGTTTTGCCAGTCGTCCTTAGCACGGGCATCCACAAGAGGGGGCAACTCCCACCCTCCAGAAATTTTATGGTGGTAGTGTAATGGTGGCATTATTTTCTGCCCAATTCACCATGCACCAGTGCACATGGTGAATTGGACAAAAAATAGCAAGTCTGACTGCAAAGACCAAAAATTCAAAAACCAGGAATAGGGTAGCAATATAGGAAAAGACACATAAGGCACTGGCAGTGTGTGTATGTGTCAAAGTAAATAGCTAAGCCAACTTTCTGTCACGTTTTGAGAAACAAGCTGATAGGTTTAATTAAGAAATGAAGGGATCACCAATTAATTAGTATAACTGTTTTAATTAGTTAATTAGTGACCCTAATAGTGTTTCCAATTGGTTAATCAAACTAAGTGCTAGGAGCCACTTTCGGATCCGACTAGGGTATGAAAATTGGCAAAGGAATCCCTATCCAATAGTTAAGTATGGTTTACATTTGTATTTGATTTAGATTTTTTGTTAATGCATATTTTTCAAAAATGGATATCAAAAAGTTTTTAGCAAAGTGGAAATTAGAAACACCAGAGGAGGAAGCAGACATGAACTTAGGAGCAAAGCTGCACTATCTCTGGTCCAGATTCAACAGCAGCAGCTAAATATGATCAACTCAATCATTCTGATGATATTGGATTGCATGTTAATTTGTCTATAAAACTAACAGACAATCTTAAACACAATCTACTTATAAAAAGTAACGTGTCTCTTGATTTGAAAAAAGATGCTAAAGGAGCACAAAGTTTCTGTTGTGTGGCTAAATCAATAATGCAACTAACTTTCTGTCAATCAGGAAGAAACCATAAATGAATGGTGTGTGTCAATTGGACAGTGCTTTGAAATGGGACGTTGAACAGAACCAGTAAGTATTAATCCAGTATTGTTGTACACATGACATTGCTTTACATGGTAAAGGAAGCAAAACTGGAAATGTTCAAAGCCTGTTTAATTTTGTATTGAATCAGGAGATGAGACACTGGAGCATTTTCCATATGGTTTCATAGTGAATGCTCACTTACATCTGTCCATGTAGAAAATGAACTAATCAGTCTCTGTGAACAAACTATGAGGGAACGAATAGTTTCTTCGGCAAACAATTTCATTGGATTTTCAAATAATTGCCAATACTATCATTGATCAGTGTGTATAGTTTGTCTTGAATCTATAAAAATTACATATCCAAGAATATGATGCAAGCTACAATAAAAATCCAAAATCTGTTTGTCCATTGTGCTGCCTAAAAACTCAATCTGGTTATGAACAACTTGAATTGTGTACCTGAGATACACGATACAACTAGTACAATCAAAGTTATCATAAAATTTTTCTGAGAGTCCAAAGAGAAGATGATTTTTCACAAATGTGTCACTACTATTAAAACATGTTGGACTGCAAAATGCAAAAGTATTAGAAAATTTCCAAAAACTTTTAACACATTTTGATCAGTTAAACACATTAGCCACTAGAGCTTCAGGTAAAACATGACAAGGTGCACACCAATCAGAAGCTGCTTCAAGCACGACATTTATTTTTGTCTGACTGTAATTTCTAGCTGTCCGGCAATGTTAAAATCTGTAACAAGCTCTCTAAGCTGTTGAACTTGATATCATACAAATGTATATGTTCAGGAGTTTATTATAAATGTTTTTTGTGAACAATGATACTAAGCAGAACAATTCAACTAACTTTTCACTAAGTTAAACAGCTGATGAAGAAGTTGAGTGTTGAATTATCTGTTCCAAGACAATACAGATGGCAGACATTTCAATCTAATGTTGGTGGTGGCTTAATTATAGAGAAATATTTATGTAAAAAAAAATGTTTATACCATATTTGGACTCAATCATTTCATCACTAGAAAGTTGGTTTGCTGCAGAAAGTAAACAAAATTTCTGTCTATTTTGCTTTTATCCTGTACAAATGGTGCACATCGGACGTGAAGAATTCAAAAACCAAATTTTAAAAATAAATGAAGCATATGAAACTTAAAAATTCCAAGCTGAAGATATTACCAGGCTTGAGATATGGTCAAAAAATGGGGGCGGGAGGGTGTTATCAAATTAAAAAATGGATTCATCGAGTTGTTTGAGTATAGTGATCTATTCTCTTCCATTCATAAAGCAATTCATATTGCTCTAACATCATTACCAGTAACAACCTGCACAGCAGAAAAATTGTTTAGCACAATGAGAAGGGTAAAAACATGGCTGGGGTCAACAATGGCAGAATATTTTTCCGGACTTCGTATGATAAATGTTCATAGAGCTAAAGTTACAAAAGTAAAAACTTGTTAAAAAAGTAATCAATAAATTTGGACAAGGCTAAAGACATCTACAATTTGTATTAAATAAAATGTTGAATAAAAATGTGTCTCCTTTTGTTTCGTTATTGCGAACTCTGATGGGGAAGCATATTAATGTCGAAAAAATAAGTTAAATCTTAAAAAATTAATCACAAGAAATATTTCTAAGTAAAATAATTGATCAAAATCAAATACCTTTGATAGGTAAAAAATAGAATTTGTATCTTTTTATTTTTGACATTAGTAAGCTTTCATCACTAGGCAGATTCTTTGCACTTGATATTACCCCCCCCCCCAACCGATAATTTATTCTGTGGACATTCTTTGTCATTTTGTCCCCTACCCTTAGAAAAAAATTTTCAGACACCTATGGCTCTTGCTATGCTTTCAACACCATACCAGGAGTCTTTTCATGTTGGTAACTGGAATTAGTAGTTTAAATAATGGTCTCCTATTGCCATAGTCAATTATTTGTAAGGTATGGCTAAAGATGGGTGTGGAATGAATACCTCTGGCAGTTGGTCTATTCGATGATGATATGACCTTACTATCCTGTTTTCCTTTCACCTCTTTTTTTGTCACTATTTCCCCCTCATGGCAGACAGTTACTTCACCTTTTGCCATTGCTGATAAACTTAAATAATCAATATTTTGGAGCAGCTGTCACATCATGTGATCACATAATTATTTGCAGCTCAGGTCAAGCCCAAGTCTAAAGGTCCTAATAAATGACCAGCCTATGTATCTATATTGTCAGTTTTTAGTAAAAAAAAGCAGCCTCAAAACAACCTACAGTACACTAATGCAAGATTTAATATCTAGTCTGTCAACGGTTCCAAAAATAGGGGTTGCAAAGCTGGCCAGTATCAAGATTATTTTCATGCACCATTTAATCTGATGACGAACATATTTTCCATGGTAATTGTCTGCACAACCACCATCTCCCAGGCTTTTGCCAACACCTTGATATGCAATTATTTCATGGCCTAGAAAACAGAAATTGCATTACTTCACCCTCTCCTGAATACCCCCAGAAAGGTGTGACTACAGCTTGTACTGATAGTCTTGAAAATTGGAGTCACAGTCTATGTTGTAAGGTACCAAAACTTGTTTTGTTGATTATATCCGTACTTAGTCTTGTTGCTTATATAAAGTTCAAATTTCTTTCTTTATCAATATAAAGTTCTCTTCCTCATCCTGATAAATTGATTTTCTGTCATTTGTAAGACATTTCAGTTTGTTCAATATAATTACTACAATCCTTAAAAAAATATAAACTAAAGACTGCATACTTTGATTGTGTAGTTTATTTTGTATTAGAATTATGTAATGTGTATTTCTTTAATCCTGGCATGAAAATTTGCAGTATGTAAATAAGTATGTTTATCATGTGCAGGGCCGGATTAAGAAAACCCAGGGCCCTAAGCCAAGTCAGGTGTGAGAGGAGGCCCCATATTGTTAAAAAACAACTAAAAGACAGTTTTATATATATTTAATATGAAAAGCAATGTACAAAATAACAGAATATATTACAACTTATTTACAGGTAAAATGCAACGAAGAAGTATATTCTTTTTTTTTATCAAAAGCTCACTGTAAAACAATTATTGTATGTGATATTAATAACTTTTAGAGGGCCCCCAGTAATGTGTGGGGGGTAGCTTACTTAATCTGGCCTTGATCACGTGGGTAATCAGTGCATTTAGCTCAAACGTCTACATCCCAAGTAATCAATGTAAACCACATTTTTCAAACAGTTTTTTTTTTTTTTTAAATCAACAGTTAATCTAGATTGGTTAACAATACTGTGGAAAATATAACCAGACACCAAAGAATGTTACTGCTACATGGTACAGTGAGTGCCCCCTGGTACCCTCTGGGCCTTACTTAGTCTCTGGAGAAGGGTCAACAAACAGCTATTGCCCCCAATACCCCCCCAAAAAACAAAACAACCTGCTCCCTATTAGCAAGACTGGGTTAACCCTTATTATTGTTATTATTATTATTATTATTCCAGTGGAAGGGGTCGGTTATTATCAGATCAACAGTCAGAAACAACAAGAAAGATGGCGCGGGGGAGGGGGGGGATTAAGAGAGAGAGAGAGAAGCTGGGAATAATGAATTGATGTAGCCAGACTAGAGAAAAGGAAACCATCATATTAATTAAGCTAATTAAATATCCTGCTTTGCAATAAGACTGGTGGAAAAGAAGCAAAGAGATAAGCTGAACGGTAACCCTGGAGGGGGAGGGGGGGGACGCCATTGTCGTCAGGTTGCTAACGACGACGACGCTGTTGGGAGCCGAGAAGGAAGCTCTCAGACTCGCCTCTGTCTTTGAAAAGAAGAATAGCCTTCCAGGTGTCAGGGAATAGAGACAGATAAACAACACCTTACATTGAATTAGCTCAGGTGGGCAGCGAAACAAAGGAAAATTGAACTCACCCCACCGAAGCGCCGAGTGGAAGAGCAGACGTTCCGACAACTGGGTCACGTGATGACTCCGCGGAGAATAAATAGCCCGCAGCCTGACGAAATGTCGGCTATCGAAATATCAAGTTAAAAAAAAAATTATTTCATTTAGAAACTAATTCGATGCATTTTACGAACCTCGCGCTTCTCGATTCTGTCAGTGGTTTGCTCGTTTTTATTTTAATAAGCGGATGCGCTGCAAAACGGTGACCTTGAATTCGCTTAACATGGCTGCCGTCCTCAGGAATGTTTCTGTTGCTCGAACGCTGGCGCTCCACGGTTGTCGCCTTCTCGGTGCTTCTCCAGTGAGCGGCTTTGCTCTGGTATTTTGTTCCATAAAATTTCTGCAGCTGTTTTATTAATCAATTGATTGTCTATTTTTAATGTTGGCGCTGTTTTTTTTTGAGAATTCGGTAATACACCCGCACCGACTCGTGGGTCTAATTCTTGGACCCCCCCTCCTCCCCCCTCCTGCTGCTGTTTCTGAAGTCTAGTTCCAAGTTGTTCGAATTGAATTACACCTCCTCTGAAGGATCTAAGGCTCCATTGTATCGTAAATGTTCTCATTGCGAAGATATTATTGGTATTATATTCTATTGTTGAGTAATAATGTCCACCTTTGGACACCAGATATTTGCGACTTACTATAACGAAGATAAGTCTCCTGTACTGCATCTTTTAGAATACTGGTAACTGAAAGAGGGCTGTTCGGGGTCCGGGTCGGGGTTAGGGGTCGGGGTTAGGGTTGGGGCGTTTCCCCTTCTTTCTTTCCTTCCTTTCTTAGCACACGAGCTGCTTTTTTTTTTTTTTTTTAAATTCAAGGGAGACAACTCCATACGGAGTTATCTTCCGCTTATACAGAACAACTGATCTTAGACTGGAAATAAACAGCCTCCTTTTTCTTGTTTCCCCCCTTTTAGGTTTGTTTCGTGTGGTTTTAATATAAGTAGGAAATTTTCACAACGCGAGATGTAATAAAGAGTATCAAACTAACACGTATCTGAAAATAATAATAACTTTCCCTAGAAATTATCCAAAATATGGGACCTGAAAAACAGGCTGATCACAGAGAAACCTTAATTCCATGCTGCTGCAGTAATTCATCTTTTTTACATTAAAAAAAACTGTTGTGTTTTTTTTATACAATCTAAATCATCTGGAAATCTGATAATAAATGTGTCTAATTTTTCAGCTACCAAAAAGAAAGTTACTTTTGTCCCGATGTCTTTCATCTTTGATGAAGGATCAGAAAGCAAAGCTTTTAGAGGGTCCTGACCTTGAGGACTTCATTAGTGGCTGTGTGGACCCCTCTAGCGGAAACAATCATGAGAACATTAAGCAACAAAAAGGAGAAAGGTAATTAAGGAATGCATACTCCTCAGCATTTACTAATTACAAATGTGTTTTGGTGAATTTAAATAAAATTTACATATGTAATCTTTCATTAGAGTTTGCAATTGCTTGTTACGGCTGTGCAGGACTTTGGGATGACATACGGAATCCATTTGATGCTGGTATTTTGTTCTGAGTGCTGGAAAATTCATTACCTTTGTTACAATTTATCTGGTTAAATCTGCTAATTTAACATGTCTGTTTTCATTATATTAATTATTGTAAAGTTGTTGCTTTTTCACATTTTGTCATTTGTTCTAGAGTTCTCAATTTTGATTTTTTTGTTGTTTTTTTTTTATTTTCACTGTTAGAATACCATGGGTGGTTTTGACCATTTCAGATTAAGACTTCCACCCTGGTTGAAAACCAATATCCCTATTGGGAAGAACTACAACAGGCTGAAAAGTTCTCTAGAAGATCTTAACCTTCACACAGTAAGCAGTTCATTTTGTTGATTTTGTATTGAGACATCTCTGCAAAAACAGCCTGTTATAATCATTAGTTTTGACAATTTTTAGATGAGAGAAAGTACATTGTCTTTGAGAAGAGTCAACCATTATGAAAGCTGGTTGCCTGAGTCGGAGCATAATTTCAGTTCTTTTTAGTGCTGTCTCATTCTTTTATTCACCTTAAATCACAGGGTAAAACAGCCACCATGTTTAAGGCAAGGATGACAACTTAAAGTTTTTAGTAAATCTAACTACAAAATGTTTATTAAAGTATGAATTTGGAAATGTTTGAAAGAAAATTACACTTAATAAAGGTTTTTTAAATTCATTGTACCTGCCATGGAATTAAAATTTCCTGATCAGTTTTAAAACATGGTTGGTTAGTAGTAGGTTGGTTGTTACTTGAAACTGTAGATGTTATAGTCAGAGGAGCAAGAAATTTTAATAAATATATAGAAAATTTATTACATATATCTACAGAATAGAATATTTTACCTGTAGTTTTTGAATGAAAGAAAAGAAAAAAATGCTTAGTTTACTGGTTATGACTGCCTTTGTTGTTGTTAATGGCCTTTCCTATTGTGAAAACTTAATTGTATCCTATTTAATTTATTTAAAATAATTTAAAAAAAACTATCTGCAATGTTTTTTAAGTCAAAAACTGATGTGCCATTTCTTAAGAAGAAAAGCGGCCTACATTGTTGTGTAAAGTGTCCAGCAGCAAAGTAGGATAGTCAAGTACACAGGGTAAACTTAATCTTGGACTAGCTTTGTTGTTGAATGATTCTCTAAATGTCTAGTAAATAAACAACAAACTAATTTGAAAGGAAGGGCAGGGTTAGTAATTTTTGGATTTAGGTGTTGAAGTCTAGAATTTTATGTTAAATTTTATGAGTATGGTAAAGTTTACCATCTCAGTCATTCTGTTAAGTGGATCATATAACAAGTAAAGATGCAAGACGTCACTCATATTCAGATTATCACCTAAAAAGCTGCCGGTTATTTAACTTTTGCTTTTTACTGTTATACAGGTGTGTCAAGAAGCAAGATGTCCAAACATAGGAGAATGTTGGGGAGGAGGTAAAGGCACAGCTACAGCAACTGTTATGGCAAGTACAGAACTATATTTAAAAGGTTTTCTCTTGATATCAACTATTTAAACAAGCTGTTTAAAAAAAAATTTTTTTTTGATTGCAAGATATAATAACTGTTTTTATGGTCAACACCCTTTGTTTGTACCTTGTTAGGTGCTGGGTAACCTGTGCACTAGAGGCTGTCGATTTTGTTCTGTTAAAACAGCTCGCAAACCTCCCCCTCCTGACCCTGAAGAGCCAGCCAACACTGCCATAGCTATCACATCTTGGCAGCTGGACTACATTGTACTGACTTCAGTGGACAGAGATGGTAAGTTGCCTTTGCTACCTTTCTCTTCACATTCAAATCCTGTGTAGAGTCATCCAGCCTGCAGATTCTTATAATAGCTGGCATGTTGGCCTGTTTTGATTTACTGTCTGGTCTTATAGGTGGCTGTTAACATTTAAAAATTAAGAATTAATACTTGTTTTAAATTGCTTGTCTGTACACATTTTCAACTGATAGGGATGGCTAACTGATACTTTTAAATTTCTTAGTTTCTGTAACCACTTTAGATAAGTTGTTGTGGTTACATGTATTTAGTTAAGCTTATCCGCCACACAGTGCCCAGGAACTGTAAATTAGGTGATTGTATGATATCATCAAAGCCATAGCTTATTTACTCGGCCAAAATACACAGAACTTGTAACTTAGTCGCACATTTGTTTCAGTTTTATTGAGTCCAGCTTTTATTACTGTTAAAGTAAAGTTGCAAACAAATGTTGGACACAGAATAGTAATGTCTTGTTAAATTACTTAACACTCGTATATTTCTTATTTAAAACAAAAAGAATATAATTTTACATGAGATAAACTCGTGTATGTGTACATATATTTTTAGAATGTTGAGAGCTTCAGATTCTGCCCCATAGTTAGTGTAAAAGGTAACTGTAGAAATAACTTTGTTAGTATTTGTATTCTAGCTCTTTGTAATTTCATATTCACTTTGTTGATGAATAGAAGTGAAATTTTCTAAATTTAAAGGCATCTGCTGCTGCACTAATTGTTATTTTGACTTCATGAGGATTTTTTTGGTTCAGAAGGGTACCATAGAATATAACAATATTTATACTATGGGTTTGTCATGAACTAATTTGTTTGTTTCTTTTTTAGATCTTTCACCTGATGGCAAAGCTGATTCTTTAGTCTTCTGCTAGTAGGTTGGAGTACCTTTTGGTTCATAGGTTGGGTTTCCATTCATTCAAATTTCTCAAACAGTAGATGGAACTTTTCTTCTCTATCTTGCATTGATTGAATTCTGTGATTGATTTCTTCCAATTTTTTTTTCTTAGTTTGGCTGTTTTTTTTAGTATTAGTATAAACATGCCAATCTGCTGCCCATGTGTTGACTACATTTAGTGCTTGTAGCTTGACATGGTTACTAGGTGCTCAGCATAAAGAGTATCTTTCACTCCTTTGGGAATTTTATTTTTGATATCTGTGATAAATATCAGAAATAAACTATGGCACTGTACTCTTTGAGGGACTGTTTTGTTTTAGTTTAACAAACCTGTTCTTTTTATACTTTAAGGTGGTGTTTTCTGTTCTATTGTAGAGAAAATGATTAACCCATTTGTACATGTTCTTCCATTGGCTGAAACATAAATATAGTTCTTATTCCAACATCTAATCAAAAGGTTTCTGTAGATTTATCCAAACTGCAAAAATTGTTGGCTTTGGAAGACATTATCAATTTCCTGAGTTAAAATTACCATTTTATCTTCTGTGTTCTCAGATATTATTCACCACGGGGTTTTATTTGAGTACCATAAAAGCTAATAACTGGCAGCTTTGATTTTATCTTTTCTGGTTTTAAAATGGGGATGATATACACATCTTTCTACATCTGTAGAATTTTATCTTTAATCCAAATGATATTAAATACTGCAAGAAAAGTTTCTTTGGCTTGTTTCCTGAGATGGTGTAAGATTCTGTTAGTGATGTCATTGAATCCAATTGCCATCTTGCTTTTTAGTTTTCTTATAGCTACATCAAATTCTTGTATAATAATAGCTGTTTTCATAGCCTCTTCTGGACAAACTTTCTTGATCTTTTTTGTTTCTTTCACTGAAATGGGATTTCCACCATACTTTCAATTTTGTAATTGCATGTAAAGCCATTTTCTGCTTTTCTTCTGATGGAGTTTTCATTCTCTTCCAGCACCACCACTACTGCGTGTTAATATTCTTCATTATTTGGCTTTTTATAAATTTATCTACACCGTTTTTACCATCTTATTCCCATTTGAGACTGGATGTCTTGTCATGCTAACAGTTTTCACCTGCATGCAACTTGGCTTTGTTATGCTTAGTTCTGCTATCAAGGTTCTACAATTATTTTGTCCAATAGGGTTTGCAATTCTTGGTGACCCCTGTCAATGTTTTGATCAGCAGCTTTTAGTACCTTTTTTTAACATCTGTACCAGGGCAGCATTGTAGACTACTCGCCTAATATGCTTGAGGGCCCATTTTCACAGGGATGGACTCAGTTTGGAATACCTCTCTAACATGATTTCTTTCTTTTCAGCCAGCTAGATGGGTTTCCTTCCATAACCAACGAAATAATAAGTTCTAGTAAGGACTTTTGTTAGATAGGTCTTAAGTAAAAGCATAGCACCCTCTCCATCCCGCTAGTGTTCTGGGTCCTGGCCTACATTAATGGTTAGGTTTAACAGCTGTTAAGTAATATTAATAACATCAGCACCATATGATTGATGTTTCCATTTTGTATCTAGCTTGCTTGTGGACTTAATGGTCCAGTCTGATAATCATCTTCAATTTGCCTTTTTTGTAATTCTGTCTTGGTTTGGTGTTCATTCCATCTTCAATGTAAGTACAATTGGTAGATGGTCACTGCCACCTAGTTGATCACTGTTTTTTTTTTTATTGGTATCAGTACTCTTCCCTTTTTCCAGTTAAATCTATGAAAAATGCTGGTCTTCCTTGAGGTTTAGTAGCATGCAAGCAATGCCACTCTCTCTCTATCCTTTGACCTGCCTGGCATGGTTATACATACTAATTTTAACTCCCACCAGCATAGCTCTTGGAATCATTAAAAACAACCACAGCTAGGCTACAGCTCATTGGAGAGTGGATTCTATTTATTAACAATGGCTGTATTACTTTTTTTTTTTTTTTAAAGATATACAAGATGGTGGAGCATCACATTTTGCCCAAACAGTTATTGAAATAAAGAAAAGGTAACAAACTATTTAACTATTTTTTTTAAAAGAATAACTTATATGTACTTTAGAATCCATTTCATTCTGTTGAAAAAATTTTTATTTTTCCATGAAATACCTGGTTCATCTTCCAAAATAAACAATTCCCTAGCTGTGTTTATGTATTATTTGTGTACTCTAGTTTTGTATGGTAGAAAAGAAATCAGAAACTCAATAATAGGCTCTGGTGGCTAACTTCTAATGAACCCCAATTTGGGTCACTGACATTACATTAGTGAGTGTTGCTTAATAAATATTACAGAATAACAACAGAATTGTTTAAAACTGGAATACTAGTAATATCCAAAAGATGCACTCAGTAAATGTTTATTTGCATTTTAAAATCACTATGGTATGTAAATTAAAATTAATTAATAATAGTTCTGCATTTTTCAAATAGAGAACCATCTATTCTAGTGGAATGCCTGACTCCAGATTTTCGAGGAAATCTTCACTCTGTAGAAACTATTGTGAATTCAGGGCTGGATGTATTTGCACACAACGTTGAAACAGTAGCAGATTTTCAATGGTAAGTATCATATTCAAAAAAGGATATGAAATGTTTCTGATATGTTTGTGGCCACAGCATCTGACTCTCTTATGTTAGTGAGATACTGTAAATAAAAGTGCATCAAGTCTTAACAAAAACAGTAACCATCAGCAAATATTTGTCAGAAGTAACTATGGTGAACCTTCTCTTAACTGAAATTTTGGCAACCAAAATATTTCAGAGACTGAAAGACCAAAACTAAAATTGAATTTTGGTTAACAGATCTGATTTCTGAAAAATTTTACCTAGAACATTTTTTGTGACTTGTGATGTGTTTACATGTCTTATATGGTGTAAAAGTGATGCAACTACGGGTAGAGATGCTGTAGTACCATTGACTGATGTAGGTTGAGACAACCAGGGGATATCATCATCATCATTATTAGAATTCAATATTTTATATTAAAAAATTAAAAATAATATAGAAAATTTAGACTTTTTCAAACATAATATGCATATAAAACTTAAATATAGGTTTTACTATTGAGATTTTATGTTGTAATGGGATGAATTTTTTTAAATTATCAAAAATTTGAAATTTATCTGATTGATTTATTATTTGTCCATACAGTGAACCTTAAATTCCAAAAAAGAAAATGCTACAGAAATGTACCTGACCTAACCAAATTAAATTCTATTTTCTATTAACTGAAAATATCCACTAACTGAAATAGGTATACAACAATTATTTTGGTTAAGAGGTTTTGCTCTACTTGGAGATTTGTGTGAATGCAGAAACTAATATAAAACAATCACTATTACTACAATTTTCATTGCTTAAAAAAATTTTAAAATGCAGAACATTAGGACAATCATGGAGATAAAAATTAGGTTTCCCTTGTTTTTTTTATTGTTGGACATCAGAAAGAGAGATAACTGAACTGAACTGCTGCATTGGTTTGTCCTCTTTCTTTCTGCTCAGACAAAAGGTGCCATGATGAGGCTATTCTGTTTAACACGTCCCTCATGAGCAATTGGTCACTTTCTCGTTGGTTCAAAAACCCAGGTCCTTGTGGAAAAATAGATTTCATTTTCATTTTTTGTTTGAGAATCTCGGTGGGTAGAAAGAAGTCGTTTTCCGTTGTCTATTTTATTCTTGGTGCACCACATGAGAAATTATTGAAAATCTCTTCCCCAACTTCATAGGTAGAAACCCCAGTGAAGCATTAATAATGTCTAGTAAAGCGAAAGAATTACCTCAGATTACTACGCAATTAGCCCCATGGCAGCGCTGGTGACATTCAAGGAAGAGCATGAGGAAGACAGTCAGATAAGCAGCTTTCCTACCGATATCGGTTCATTGAAGCAGAAGCACAGGAGGAGGCACACAGTAGGTCAGAATTGATCATGTGTACTACCTGCTTTCCATGTTGTATTACCTTGGAACTATATTTGCATACTTATGTATACATTTGTACTGTGTAGTACTAAAAACTCAAAGGCTTTTAACCTTTTCATTTTTTTTTTCTTTTTCAATTTTTCCAAAAGACGTTTTGAAATCTGTGTGATACAATACGTTCAAATAACACCATTTTGGATGCTTCCACAATAACATCCCAGGGAATGTTAATAACCCCATAGTAAAGAGTGACTACTACCTGGCTCATGAGGGGCATGTTAGAACTTTTAATATTATTGTGCCAGTTGCTTTGATGAATACAAAGTTGATTGCAGGCATGTCCACCTACTAGTTTGTCATGAGATGGAATTATAACAAAGGCCTGTTGTGCTTCAAAATATAATTTTCATAACAGTGGGGAGGTGATCACTTATCAAACATTCACCTACTTTCCAACTTGTTTATTACATCATTGCTGCTGCACAGAGCCAGACCCTATGAAGATGAAGACAGTGGTATTTTAACAGCTGAGAGAGAAGGAATCCCTTTCACTGAGAATATTATCTAGATGGACTCTAATGTTACTTGCTACATTATATTTTGTAGATACTGTTTTCAGTGAAGATACATCATAAATCTTGTACCATTGATATAGAACTATTTCTCGTTAATGGCATGCTATAAAAGATAACTTTAATGCGCACAATACTACATGATAGGTAAAAATACAAACAATTCTGGACTTTGGATGCAGAAGAAAGGGACATAATTCTAAAGTGTAAAAAAAAAAAAAAAGCCTTGAGTTATTTCCCATGTATTACTAACAATAAAATTTAAGTTAGCACATACATTTAAAAAAAAAGCATGTGAAGGTTTCACTTTTGTCAGTATTGCGTTACTTGCATGATTATGACTAATTGCAATCTATAAATAAAAATTCTACCTTTTTGTTAAGAGAGGTAACTAAATTGACCATTACTAGTAGTGAGCATTCAGAAGGTGCATGCTGTATTCCTATCCCTGGTTGTAGATAATTCACAACAAATTAGAAAACACTTATTTTCTAGGCAAACAAAATGTTGTTTAGTAATTACCATGAACCTCTTGTTAGACAGTCTTTCTTGTACACAGCAATAAGTGTTGTGTGATGATGTAGTAAAATATGTCTACAAAATGATTTGTTATTCAACAAAATTTGCTGTTGTCAGTTTCTCAGATTCTTTCATTGATTGTTCCATATCTAAAAACAACTGTTATGAGCCACTAGTATATTGTGTTGAATTAACAAAACATTCAAGGGGTTTTGATTGATCCTATTCACTGAATGCCTCTGTTTTTTTTGTATGCCATAGGCATTATCATTATTATTGATGTATTTTAGGCTTGTTCGGGATCCACGAGCCAACTACCAACAATCTTTACAGGTTCTGGAGCATGCAAAAAGATGCAACCCTGATTTGGTCACAAAAACCTCACTCATGCTTGGTTTTGGTGAAAATGATGACCAAATCCTAGAAACAATGAAAGGTATACAACATTAATAATAATTACTATGGTTACACCAGTACTATAGATATCTTGTACTACCTACTTGTTTATGTGGGTGGTCTGGGAGTTAGTCTGCTGGACCGCTAGTTCTCATTGGAGACCAACTCAGTTTGGCATACCTTTCTGATTTGATTTGTTCTTACTGCTCTTTGTCAGCCATCTGCATGGGTTTTATACGCACTTAAAAATGAAAGATTTCCTGTAGAGCCTTATGGTAATCCACTGCCTTTTCTTGCTGTGTGTGTGTGTGATGCATCAACCCCAAGGTGAATGCTGGACACAGACAGACCTGTTTATAGTGTTTTAATAGCTTATAGACCTCAAAATTTGTTTTTTGGATAAAATACTAACTCATTCCTGGAAAAAAAACTTTTTTAATTTTCTGCAAAATATTGAACTGAAATCATTTACATTGATATGAATGATGTTGTTAAAAAGTAGCATAAAAATTATTTAAAATCCTAATCCAAACTTTAGAAGGGAGTTGAAACAAAAAATGAGTACACAATTGTGGTATCCATAGTATTTCCAGAGCAAAACATTTCACTTCTGCTTTCAGGCTTGATCCCCATTTAGCATGTTGGGATGAAATTGGCTGCTAATTGTACCTCATGGTAAAACACCAGGGAGAGGCAGCATTAATTCTATAGTACAAGTGAATCTTTTAAGTTTTCCAGAGATTTATGGACTCTATAAGATGATGTGCAGTTGCAAGGGTCTTATAAGGGGAAAACAGTAGCAACTTTTGTTCAAGGAACACTTTTGCTTCCATTTCATAAAACTGCTGTCAAGTGCCTTTGTTGGCAGGATTGGCCAATTGATCACATGTGCATGTATAGTATTGGAAGTATTTATGGAAACAAGAAAAACTAAGTATTATAAAATGAAAATAATGTGATAAAATTGCATCTCATGTAAAAATGAAATGCTCAATAATTGGTTCCAAGCAATCAATCAGAAAATACCTCATCAGCAGAAGGACTATAAAAGTATAGGCAGTGATATTGTAGTGTGGTAGATACTATGGCTCCTGGGAAGAAAATATCGCATGACAAACAAATAAATAAAAGTGTTAGCTAGTGAAGGCTACTCCATGCAGAAAATTGCAACCTAACTTCATGTTAGAAGGAAGTGTTTGAAGACTCGTGAAACTGACAATAGATAGGATTGAGGAACTCATTTGCGAATATCCTATATGTTTCTGTAATTATTTCCATTGCGGCATGTTTATTTGCATTTTGATGTTCTTGGTGCATCTCTTATAGGTTTTGTGTGTGTTGCATTGCGGTGAATATATTAGCGTAAACAGAAACCACAAGGTTGTTAGGTTTCACATTCTTATGCAAGAGTCTGCTCAAGTGATTATGTTGATTGATTAGTTTTTTTTTAATGTTTGATTGAATTTATTTAATTTTCAGATTTAAGAAAAATTGGTGTGGATTGTTTAACTCTAGGACAATACATGCAGCCAACAAAGCGGCACATCAAGGTTGGTTTTACCTCTTTGCCTTCTATCTAGAAAGGATAGAAATAAAGTTAAATAAGAGTTATTGCATTTCTTATGTTAAAAGTGGCCATATGTTCAACAAGAAATGTTTACAGTAAGTCATTTCTGATTAAAATCATTTTAAAAAGCTTGGTTATTTCACTTTGAATTTATATAAAAGAAAACAGACTTATAATATTAAAAAAGTTTACACACAATTATAAACTAATAGAATCTTCAGTGAATACTAAATGTTTCTAACATTTTAAACATGAACATTATTTTTATTTTAATTATCTTTGAAAATATTTAGAAAATCTTTTTTATTTGAAAAAAATTCAAAACAACTTTATTTTAAAAAAAATTTTTTAAGCTGAATTTCCCCTGTTTTTTAAATAGTTCTTAGTAAAATTTATTTGCATCTTCATATGTGCAGCATCAAGAAATAGATTAAAACACTAAGAAGAAACTTATGTGAAAAGCAGCCATCCTCTAAGTAGGCTTTCATTATCTTGCTTCTACAACCCTCTCAACTGGAAGTCTTTAAGTAAAAATATGTAGAAAGAAAATTGCTCCATTTTATTAAATTTTTTTTTTCAGTTCATCATTAGGTTGGCTCATTTAAAATGCTGGGTAAAAGGAATCAGCAAACACAGATTAGTGACTTTATCCAACCTTGGTAGATGTACAGATGACAAGCTACATTTAATTTCCAAGTTCCTTTACTATAAAAATCTCCAGTTTGTTTTGATTTTATGTAATTTTGATCTGAATATCTACAGACTGATGTGTTAATGTAAAACTGCAGCAGTTATTTACTATTTTATAGGAAAAAATATACAAAAATTATTTTAAAAAAAATTGTGCTAATAAATCTTGGTGCAATCCTTATTCACAATTTTTGATTTGAGTCCTTTATACAAAAATTGTACTGATTTAACAATACTGTTAATTGTATAACTGCAGCGTTTAGTCCTTTTATTATTTTCATTTAGTCTTGCCAGATATAGTTTTTACCTTTATCAGTCAAGCTTTTTGCTTTGCTTTCAGACAAAATTAAAGATAAAAAATTGCTTTTATAGATATGGTTCTTTAAGCTGTGAATTTAGAATTAAAAAACATTTTTAACACCTCTCAGGATATATTTCTTCTGAATACAAAGTTAGCAAAAATCATTTTTCTTTTTTTTTTCTATAACTTAGTGTTTTATTTTCCCCTTAAAGATTATATGGTATTATGCAACATGTAGAAAATCTCAATCTTATTTTATTTCAGCCATTTTAGATTGAAGTTTTAGACTTGTCTCGTAAGCCGTATAGTTTGCTGAACATTGAAATTTATTTAGAGGACCATTTATTTGTTAAGAAAACCATCCTTTTCCCAATTTCCATTAACTCGTGAACCCCTCTGTTTTTCTGGAATCTTGAATAAATTTGATGAAATTCTTCCTGCCCCCAGACCAGTATAATGATAGCTTACTGTTTGTTTTGCCTGACCTGTTTGATTTAATTTGTTATACAGACCAACAAGTGAACCAAAGTCGTCATGTATTGATTGATGCTTTTAATCAGCTTCCTCTCTAACCAGCCAAGTGAGCAGTGGACTGTTCTATAATTACAACCATGTAATTAATTATCTATCTATTTAAAGGCTGTGTGCTCCTGGCTGGTGAGATTTTCTGCTGTTCATCTTGCACTGGATAAACCCTAGTGCTAAAGAGTTTTCTTCAAACCAATCCTTTACAAATTTTTATTTCATTAAAGTTGTCTTCAGTACATTCATTTACTAGCTTTATTGAATGACTTCCTCTATGCATATTAAGGATGCGCTTTTGGTAAACAGGCACTATATGAAACAGCGCTATAGGATGTCATTTTAACTTGATTCCAATGGAGATGCATCACTGACAGCACTATTTTTTACTATGAGTGTATATGAGAACTTCATTGGGTTATTGGTAATAACCGTAATAATGATACTGTAACATGGCATGTATAAAGTATTTTATAAATAAAAATAACTTTTAATGATAATATGTTATATACTCAACTGTGAATTTAGTTGGAGCTTGTGTAAGATTAACCACCATCTGCCATAGCTGCTCCTGCTCCATTGGCAGTGTTGGGAAACAGGAATGGAGGAGCTACTGCTGGGAGGATGGATCAGGCTGTGGCTTGTTCTCTTTCTCTTCAGAAACTGCAGGCTTCTTCTTGAAGAAGGCATCCAGGTTGACTGCCTTCCTTCCCTGGCTCTTCCTCTCCAAAAGCATTTCATGATAGGAGAGGGACATGAGAACACTTCTTTTCATTGTGTTGCTGCACTCCCAGTCTGGGTCATTCTTTGATAATGTCTCCACAGGTTTCGTGTAGGTGGAATTTCATCAGTATCCACATCTGCAGACTCCTCCATAGCAAACTGTTTCTCCAGCAACTTCGTTCCTTGTTGGTTAGGTCCTCCCCATGAGAATGCAGCAGCTCCTAGACACTGGTGGCATTGACTTCCTTTATTTCGGTTTGGTTTGCCAGCTGGATGATGTCTTTTGTAATTACTGGGTCAGCCTCCTCAAAACCAATAAATTTGTGACATGCCTCTGGTCACACCTGCCACATACTGTTCATACAGTTGCTGCTGACTTCCTTCCAGGGTGCATTGATGTTTTTGATAGCTTTCATGATGTTATAGGACTTCCAAAAGTCCCTAATGGACTTTTCTTCACCATCTATTGCCTTGACCAGCAGCCTGAATGCATACCTATGGTAGTATGCTTTGAAGTTGGCTATGACAGCTTGGTCCATTGGCTGCAGGTTTAGTGGGTATGAAGGCCACTTCTACTGGTACTTAAGTCCATAAGATGCTGAGGTTTACTGGGTGCCTATGAACCTCACCTGACAATTTTTTGTGTGCAATTTTCAGAGACATGTTATCCCAATAAATCCAGTAATAGAAATGTCGTCATACTGCAAGATATCATTGGACAATAGGCAAATCATAGGTCTTTTGATTATGCCAAGCCACGCCACGCTAAGCTAAGCTTAGTCAGTTATTCTGGCATTAATCTTCTCATACTGACACTTTCCACCAGGAGTGCTGCTGAGCTTCAGGCACATCAGAACCTATGGTAAACAAAACTGTACATCAGGAAGGATGCTAGTGGAGAACAAAAAATCACAGGGCATCATGAATATTCAAGTATAAAATGTAGTGAGTTTGTTAGCAGAAAACAAGAAACAAGATTTTGTTATCTTAGCTCTGGAGCTAGACAGGTCACAAATAGCTAGCTGCCCATAATGGGTATTTGTGAACTCACCTTGGAGATCTACAGACAGATGTAGCTTCTAGATGCCAGGTTTAGGTCTGGGGCAGCCTGTTAGCACTTCACATGAAATCTGCTATCTTCTGTGATGACATTTTTTTGGTTATAGGATAAAGGTTGGTATTGGAAAACACCAGGTGCTGGTCAGGCTACTGGCATTAGAACCTGGCCTTAACTACTAGACATTCTGCTGGAGGGCTTACTAATTAGCACTATTATTACTGTCAGTTATAGTAATTGATTCTAAATGTGGTAATTGGGGTTTCTTGATACTGGCCTCCACTAAGATAAAAAGCAAAAAATAAAACGTATTAGTTACAACTGTAACCTAAAACAAAATAAACCTAAGTAGTTAGTATCAAAACAAAATGAAGTGTTATGGTGAACTTCCTTTACTTTTTCATAAATGATATAAGTAATTGATAGTCAGTAATAACTTTTGAAAAAGGTCAGTATCATTATATAAGGAACTGTAACAGCTTTATACTGTGCCTAGTTATTGTGATGATTGATGTGGATCGTTACTTTTTAAAAATAATTTTAATTCCCTGTTAAAGAGCTACCCATGAACCACGATAAGAGTTTGATGTTTATCCACAAAAAGGATGGGTGATGGATTATATGATTTTTTAAATGTTTAATGACATCATTTAATGTATAAGCTAGACAAATGATCTGTCAGGAGGTAGGAATGGTTTGACAACTGAGGTAGAGCTGGTTCATAGGTTTTCAAAAGTATTGATGTATTTCATCTGGATACAGAAAGGTACAAGTTGTATTGGAACCCAGCTCATGATGTTTTAGTTTTCAAATAATCCAGTCATATTTTCCTGGGTGTTATTCTCAGCTTCATTGCATGGTTTAACTTGGTACTGTTTATTAATAATGTGTACCGAATCATAGTCCCATGTGTCCCTCTTACTATAGCTGCCCAAGAGGCATGCATGTTAATGGGACCCACTTGATGCATCCTGATATCTCGGTTAATTCCTGTTTGCTTAAACCACCTTATTGTAAGTGGAGTAGACCAAATGGATAGAATAGCTGACAGTGTATGCCAATGGATCAGACTGCCATCTTTCTAAAGGGAAGAATTTTTGCTAGAAATGTTATTCATGCACAGTCCTTTGAAAATTCAGAGTAATGTTATGTACTCATTGAAATCTATTCTCTGTAGTCCCTATTTTTGTATAAATGAATATGAACTGTAATATCAACTAGTACCAGCACTGTTTATTCATAAAGAGTTGTTTTATGCCTCCTCTGAGTGTATGAGAAAAGGTGTAGGTACAGTAATGGGTACAAACCTTGATTATGTTGAATATTATCATTCTTTGTATCCACAGAAATTACTTGATTATAAGTTTTATATCTTTTGATATATGTTCATGTTTACTTTATTTCTTGTTTTCATACATGTGGTTACATACATTTCTCTGTAGTCTGAATTCATGTCTACAGGATTTAAGAAAGCAGAGACCATGTTCTTTTAGCTAAACTAAATAAAAATGAAGTTCCTAGGCCAGAGTTTGGAATCCTTGCCAAAATCCACAACAGAGATGGTTTTGTTACCAAGTTTCAAATCAACCATAAAAGCACCACAATTTTAATGTTAAAGTAAGGAATTTGTACATGATTTAAAATTTGGGAATTATATTATTGCAAAACATTGATTAATATTTTCTTCAGTGGTAAACAATTTGTCTATTATTGATCAAATCAGCTGAATTATTGTAATGGCCTAGTAGTAATATCTCTTAAGACAGACAGTAAAATCAACAGAAATTGTATGAATCTTTTTACCTAGGGAAAATCTGTAATTAACACAAAGCTGAGAAATGTAGTGTAGTTTGGTTTGTACATTTTTTTTTAGTTTACATCAGTATTTGATGGTTTGACTCTGGGCCTGTGTCAAGGCTGCTGGTGTTAAATTGTCTATGCTGTTATGCTATTTTACCCTCAGACCTGAATGCTACTGTACAAAGGTAATTTAAATCTCCAGAAGTTGCAAATTCTGTTTATAAATATCCATTTTTATTATTCTCATTACTATTTTTTATCCCCTTAGGTTTTGTTGTATCTTTACTTTTACTGATAGGTTAATAGTTCCTTTTTTGATAAATTTTCATGGATTTTTGTTTTTCCTAATTTTAATTTTATCTGTTTTGTGGAACCAGGATTAGCTCTAGATGGCTGATTCTGCTAAAATCAGACTGATAAATGTCAAGATTTATCGATTGCTGCTGCGGACTCTGCGTTTTCCAGCTTGGTTTGTTGCTTTGGTATGGAAAATCAACATGGAGTTTGTTAGACTGTTGTCAGCATCTTTGGTTATAGTCAGGGGCTTTACTTTTTCTTTCTGTTTTGCTACATATATATGTGTGTGTGTGTTTTTTCATTATTCTATTAATGCTCATTATATCATGAATAAAATGCAAAAATTAAAATGGTTATTTTAGCACGTTGACTTTATATTTATCCACAGTATTGGAAATAATTATAGAAACAGGAAAAGCTGGGTATAAAATACAAATAATGTGATCATGATAGAATCAGATTTTGTGTTTTAAAAAATGAAATGCTGTGTAGTACAATGTTTTTAGTTGTCATGCAATCAATTAGAAAGTGCCACTTGTTACACTGACAGGAGCACTATAAAACTGCAGATGGTGTTATCATTGTAGTGTGGTGAATACTATGACTCTTGGAAAGGAAATATCACATGATAAGCATACAGAAATCAAAGTCTTAGCTAGTGAAGAATACTCCCAGCTGGCAGATTGCAACCAAACTTCAAGTTTCAGGAAAAGCTGTATGCAAGACTGAGGAAGATACTAGAAACTAGTACTGTTGAAGTTGTGAAATAAAGCCCAAATTCTCTAAAAGTAATATTAAGTACCTCAGGATATGTTTTTTACATGATAGACAATGTTCCAGTAAAGATCTTGCAAATGACCTAGCTTCGGGTATGGGTGTTAATGTCCCTTTATGAACAGTGAGATACTTATTATTGCAAAGTGGTCTCAGTGGATTTGCTAAGGACTGGCAACCAAACAGCAAGCTCTAAATGTGCACCAGAAATGGACTGTGTGGTAACTAAACCTGAAAGGTGCTCTTGACAGATGAGTAAAAGTTTTAACTGTTTGGCATTAGGGAGTAGTATAATAGTCAGTGAAGCATGTAAGTGGATCAATTACGAGTAGGCTGTATATCAGCCAAGAGTGAAAAAGATTTGCATAAAATTAAGGTATACCAGCTGTTGACAGGTACAGACAGGTTCTCATCCATCATGCTATTTTCTCAGGCAGACATCTCAATGGATGGGGATTAATCTTCCAACATAATGATCTCAAGCATGCCACCATTGTAGTGAAAAACTATCTGGAATTTAAAGAGGTTGATGGAATACTCACAAAGATGTCTTGGTCTGCACAAAGTCCTGACATGAACTTCACTGAGGCTATTTGAGGTTATGTGGCTACTAAGAAAGTCAAACGGCATCCATACACCTTGGATGAATTGTGGAAAGTACGAAGAGTTACTTGGAACTACTTTCCATAGTCGTACATTGACAACCTGTATGGGAGCATGAAAACAAGGTGTCATACTCTATATAAAGCAAAGGACTTGCGTATCAAATACTAATGCACTGTATAATGTTTTCAATTTGATTTTTATGTTATGTAATAATGCATTATGTATGTATTATATATGTCCTTCAGTTGTACTTATTATTTGTGTATATCCTCTGTGTATTTCCATAATTATTTTACTACTGTATATTAGGAAGAATGCATACTGGTTAGTTTGGCTATATCATGCTCTAAGAAATGTAGTTGAATTTTTCATTGAACATGTATAAACTTGACCACACATCATTAGTTAACACAACATTATCAGCTTTTTATAATAGTTTGATGTGAACTATGATAGAAAAGATAGTGTATTTATTTTTTTAAATCTTATAAAACAAGCTTTATAAAAGAATTGAAGATTCAGATGTTTTATTTGATGATGATGGCAGAGATAGCAGCATCTTGCTTCCTATTATTGTCTGCCTAATATGATTCAAAGATGATAAAAGTTGGATGAAATGCAGAAATTGACTCTTTTTTTTTTTATGAAATCTTAAATTTCATATTCCAAGTAGCCGAACAATATTTTAATTTAACTGGTTTTGTTGTCTGAGCTGATTCCATTGGCTGTCCAACAGGACGACCTGCCTACATCTGAGTGGACTGATTCTGCTAAACTCTGGATGGAAAAGGAAACAAATGTTTGTTTGCTATTTCTTAAATTTCAATGAGCTGCTGCTTTTGCTTTTATTTGTTACATTTATAACTATGGTTTCAGTATTCTTTCCATCACACGACATTTTGAAAAATCATAAGCCAACTCTTTGGGCTTTTAAAATTTGATAAAATTTAAGCTGAAAATGTGCGAGGTTGCTCTCTCAAGCCATTTGTTATTTCTCAAGGAAAAGCAAGAAATTTGTTTGAAAAACAGGGAAGAGAGTTATTAAAAGACACCACTTTAATAAGGTGTGGTAACTCTCAAACTAGGACAGAAAAAATCGATAAATTACTACTATTCTTAGTTGTAATTTCATTCTGAATCAGAATAAAGACTTAGGACTTTCAGGTTGTAAACAGCCATATGATAGTTCTATTATTAGTCATGTAATAATATCCTGTGCAGAGTGCTACTGCGAGGAAGAAACAATTTAATTTGCTGAGAAAGAAATGAATATAACAAAATGTATCCCATTTATAAGGTGGCTGTGGCTAAGAAATTAGTTGCTGTAGGGCTGGTTAATCAACTAAACCTCTCATATCATATTGAATGAACATTTAAAGGTTTACCATTAACAAATTGCAGATAAATGGCCAAAAATTGTTGCTGTAGACCTAATTTTAAGGTGCTTGTTTTATTTTTCAAATACATCTGTAGTAAATAGAATACATTTTCAAGAGTTTACATCATAGGCCTGCTGTTTTTAACCTTTGTTCACCAAATTTGTCTCTCCTTTTTTGTTTGCTGGGTTCTGAGGCTATGGTAACAGTTTTTAGATGTTATGATGAAGAACCTAAAGACCTTTTTCTATAGCTTTGTGGACGACTGTCTATGGATTCTTTCCCCTCAATCAAAATTGTTCATTAAGTAAATGGAAGCTTAATTTGTCTTTTTCATAATCTTTGGTCATTTTCATTTCTGTCTTGTAGGTTAAAGAGTACGTACATCCAGAAAAATTTAAATACTGGGAAGAAATTGGAAAGAAACTGGGGTTTTCTTACACTGCTAGTGGACCTCTGGTGCGCTCTTCTTATAAGGCAGGTGAGAGCTAGAACGGACAGTGTACTCTTTGTTTGTAAAAACCTCCACATTACAAAAATTCTGTTCTCCGCAATGTTGTTTCCCTGTCTGTCATGGCAATCACTTTAAACAGCTTTATGTGTTTGACTCTGCACTACAAATGTGATGGGAATTTTTGCTAACTCAGGATACTTGGAAATACCTGAAAAATATCAATAAGAAAATATAATCTTTAATGAAGTGGCTATATAAATGACAATTCTACCTGAGTCAGCATTTTTCTTAGATTTCTATCATTGTGAAATGTTTGATTGATATACCCATACTTGAGAATCTTCTTGACCAGCAATATAGATGGTTTTTTTGTCTCATTTTTGTGATGCTACCAGCAAGGACAAGTTGGAACCCAGAGATGCATAACAAGGTTCACTATTGGCTCTACTGAGGCCAAGTATAAGAAAATAAAAATTGAAAATTGAAGTAGTTGCTGCTCAGAAAATAAGGTGGCAGCTGGCTGGTAAAGAATAGTTGTTCTGTCTAATTTTTATTTATAATTATAAACACACAATCAGGAGGAATAAGGGTAATATCTCCCTAAATATGATTAAGTATAAAACTGTGTGATTAATGAAACTTTAGGTTTACATTATAATATAGTCTATGCTACAAAAAAAGTCTTTTTGGAACTTTAGGCTGCATTGTTATAAATATCTGAAATATTCCATTTACAAGATAGAGAGTGAAACTAATGTTTGTTAATTGTTTTAAAATTTATATTTAAATATGATTTGATTACACAGTTGCAACAGGCATGTAAAATAACAGTATATTAATGAGATTAATAGACAAGGAAATTCTAATTTATGACTTATGCATAGAACAATTTTCTCTCTCTCTTTCTATTGTAGGAGAATACTACATTAAAAATTTACTTCACCGCCGGAGGCAGACTGAGAAAAAAAGTAGTTAACCAAGTGTTTTAGCAAAAAGAGTGAAAGGAAATGAACTATTGATTGAACCTGCTCTTTGTTTAGAGTGGGTAATCTATTGATTTTTTTGTTGGCTGCTGTGCCTTTCATATGCAGAGCAAGCAAGCTGTCTGGTCTGATAGTATTCGGTAAGTGTTTATCATTCTGTTGCTGGCAGATTCTCTCTTGGGAATAAATGAAGTCAAAGAATGAACATAACTACTGGCTAGCTTTTTCATTAGTTTGCTTTATCTCGCTCATTTATATCTTAAATTCTTTGTTTTTATCCATTGACACTAACATAACATGTTAGAGCAAAAGATTTTTTCTTTGCTGAATTTTGTTACTTATTTTTGAAACTTTATTTAGCTACATATCAACTAACATCTCGTATTTGCAGACATTAGCTGATCAGGTATCTTGAAATGTCTCATATCTCAGAAAATATCAATGTTTATTATAATTTTAAAAATTGCATCACAGTGGTACAATTGAAAACAATGAATGTACACTGAAATGAAAATAATTCCATTTTTGTGAATGCCCAAGAATTTTTATTTATTTAAGAGACAACCAGTTATGTTTTATTATAATCAAGAAAAATTGCTTATATATGTATGTATACTCTCTCTCTCTCTCTAAAGAAAACAAACTTTATAGAAATGATTTTGATGGTCAAAGTGTAAGAAAATGGCTGTAATTTTAAGTAGCAAACCTGTGTACCAGCCAGCAGAAAGATAAGCTGGTATTTCGAATATTAAATAACAGGCCAGGAACATTTTTCAAAAAATATATTTCCATAACAGTCAGTATTTTTGAAGTCATCTTTTTGGCAAACCTTGTCCTGACTTCTCACAGTAGGCTGGTAAAGAAGAACCAGAGGAAATCATGCCAAGGGTATATTTCATTGAGCTGGTTTCAACCAAAATTTGAGCATTGGAAGTCAGGTAGTCCTACCATTGGCACCAGCCACTCTGCTTGAAGTCAGACAGAAATATAAATGGACAATTATCCACTAGCTCTGATCAAGTTTGGCTTTTGTTGTGTTATGTAGCTAACTTGTATCTTTATATTAATTCTATTGTTTTTAATGCTCACCTCTTGTAGATTTAAAAAATTTTATTTTATAAGATATCTATGTATGTTCAAAATAAGCAATGCACTTCATGCAATTTTGGTAAGTTCAGAAGCATAACATTCCTGCTTGGAGATAACATTAGTAGTAGTTTGTTTTAAAGTAATATTATTTAACTGAAGTGTTCTTTAAACAAGCTGTTTTTCTAAGCAGTAAACTTAAATATGTATAATTAAATGTATTTAAGTACTTTACACCATAACCACATGTTTGTTTGTGTTAAAAGGGGACTGGGTATTGTTGCAAAGGTTGCTGAATGCTGAGCAGAGTGGTCTGTTATGCTAGAACTCTTCTACTAACTAATCTGGACTGACTTCATATGATTCCAGCAGGGAAACAACTACTGGTGGTCAACTGAAAAAAGTAATTATTCTGAAAGAGAACAGAATTCTGCTTTACTGAGAAAGATTTCTTTATTATGTCCTGAAAACCTGGAATTTCAGCTGTTCATTAGTAATTACAGTCATGCACACCAAAATGAAGCAGATATTTGGTAAAAGTATTGTAGATGGAAATATTTTCTATGAAAACTACATCAAATATTGTAAATATTGTTCATTTTTATTTCTCAGCCGCTGACTTTATGGACATTTCAGTGAGAAACAATTCAATTAGAATGGTCTGCTTGGGGACAACTAAATGCTTTGAGCTCAATCTCATCTGGAAGGTTTAGTTTATATAGGTCATGGCTCCTGGAACCCTGCAACAAATAAGTGGAGAATTTATACCATTTATCACAATCGTTATTGAAGAAATGCTTTCTAATATGAAGCCATGCAGCTGGTTCAGCTAATTGTTTCATTTGTAAACAAAGGTGTGTGTGCTCTGCCTTTTCTCATACTCTTGTCTATCCCTGATAAGCAATAATAAAACAATGCTTATCCTGTGATTAGACATTAATTATTTAATGAGAAAATCAGTAAACGCCGAAGCTCTCTTCCTGTATTGACCAGGACTGAATTAGTATGGTTAGATTATTACACGTTTAACCAGCATTACACTCTTTTTCTTGTGTACTCTTCTTAAACATTATAATAGAATTTTATGATCATTTCTGTACCTGCTTGGTGCTCATGAACTTAGAAACTAAATTCTATAAAGAACGTTCAGACGAAACCCAGCTGAAAATGTAATCACCTTAATTAACCAGGTCTTCTGGATGCGTGTCATTCGAATGTTCCTAGTAGTTTGTAGCAATTTGTCACTTAAAAATAACACAACTGTAAGCAAAACACCAATAATATGGAATTGCAGTACAAATTTATACTATGCTAAATGGAAATTGAGTAAAGAAATAATATTGGTTTAGAAAAATGTGTACCTTCAGAAATGGTGTGAAATAGAATAATAGTAGAAGAAAATTTAAAACACCAAATCTCTAGTGCTGGTAGCAGTGCCAGTAATGTCTAGTAGTGGAGGATTTACTGTCTGTCTACTTAGTTCTTCAACAAAGATTTCTAAAAAAAAAAATTCTTTGGAAAGACAAAATAAAAAACTTTTGACATTTGGTGGTAATCCACATTACTAAGAAATGGATCTGTATTATATATATGTTGCTTTCTGATAATATGTCACACTTTATGATAAACAGGAGATTTGTCTGAAACCATGAAAAGTAGTATTAAAAAAATGCTACTTATGAATAAATTTTAATATTATTTTACATCTTGATTGAGCCTTTAATTTGATGACTAGCTGTTACTTAAGATGTACTCCATTTTGACATGTTTTCTGAATAAAAGGATTGTCCAATGATATTTATCCATAGCAGAATTACATTTAAAACCCAGACTCAGCTGATACCCATAAGGGATAAATCAAAGAAGTCTGCAGTAGTTGGTTTTCACTACACCAGCTAGGAAACAGATACTGATGTGAGTCCATGTTCCTACAGATCTATTCGAGGAAGGATTCTTTTGTATGTAATGTATCGATGGTGATAGCTACGATAATGACATGTAGAGCCAGAACTTATAAAATAATCCTCCAGATCATGAAACAAAGTATGTGAGGTTATTTTGACTACAGTAATTCCTGTATTGATGTTAGTGGTTCACTGCTGCCTTTTGAGAACCAGATAACCTGCAGTGGAGGCTTGATGATGATTAGTTGTGTTTGTGTTCATACCCACAGAATATCATGCGCACAAATTATTCCAACCATTTAAATAAATTTGGGGAAAGTTTCCAAACTCCCCTTAATATACTTTCCTCCTATGTGCACACTGTTTTTTTTTTGTTGTACTAAACCCCATGCTACGTCCAGACCATCTATAGCTTGTGTGAAAAACAAACTTGGACAATTCTTCAGAAAGATATTTAGGCAGTTCCACTACATTAAAGCATGTACACTCAGTATGCATCCCTGTTTTGTTATGCCCCACCCTTTTCTGTTAGTCACAAACCATAACCCCCAGTAAACCTGTTAATTTACTTTGGTATAATTGTGTGGAGGCAGAAACGAGATTATGGTTTGTGTTATTTCTGTTTCCAGTTAGAACAAGTGTAATTTTAAATTTTACTCAACAGGACTTAGGCAATGCCAGTGAATGCTTTACCTTTTCTTATTATTCAGTTAATGAATTTTAAAAGCAAAAAATACCATGCTAGCAAAAAAAGAGAGTATTGTTTGGTAAAACTATTCACCTGAAAACTGCCATCACCAAAATCAATAGTTCATACATAAGCTGATGTTACCTAGTGAATAATAGATGATATGACTCTCAAAATGCTTGAGGGACATCAGAGATATTGAGTACATCATTATCTATTTTTTCTCAATCTACTGGAATGATTTTCTGACTTGGCAAACACTGATGTGTACTTCATGGGAATCTGGATAAAAATGTGGAAACAAGACTAAAGGATGTAGTAGTAACAGCATTGCTGTTGTGGTAGCATAAGTAATCAAGTTGTAAAACCCTAGCATGGCCTATGGTCTTCCCTTTTATGCCAATATTTTCTTTTTAAAAAATAATCTTGAGATGGAAACTGTAGTGTAAAGTTTTGTATTTGTTGATTTCTGTTTCAATTTTACATATATACTAGGCATGTTCATATGAAACTTGGTAGCATCGCTATAATGGAATCCAGCTTGGCCTCATTTGAACCTCCATAGTATATATAATTCTTGGTTGGGTAAAAAATAAGAGATGTTCGTTCACTTAGGTATTAAAGCTCTTACTCCTCTTAAAAAGTTCCTGAATAAAGGAACATTTATCTATGTGGAATTTTCTTTACTGGTTGATGCTGTCAATAAATTTCCTGGTAAATCATCCACCCACAATTCCATTACTAAATGCTTCTATTTTAATCTAGGGTGATTTAACCAGTTTATACTCATGCTATACCTTTTTATTTTACAAGTTAAATTGGAGTGCTGCAGCGTTTAAAAACTATTCAGGTCGCTTATCATGTATACAAGAAAACAAAATGACCAAGCCAATAACTGGTAAGAAATCTTTAGATTATAAACTGCCAAACAAATTGGTTGATACACATTTTTTCCTCTATAAGGTGATTACAGATGTTGTTAACAAGGTTAGTGTAAGTAAAACAACTGTCAAAACTGCTCATCACGATTCTGTTTCCCCAACTTTTTATCAGAAGTGATCATTGTACAAACTGGATTATGCTGATCCCAGTTCATCTAAAATTTTATTGTAAAATTTCACATTATATCAGTGACTTGCAGCAAGCTGTGCCAGAACTTGAGAAAAAGATTATTTTAACCATTTAAAAAAGTTTGGTCCAATATACGGTTTTTTCCCCAAAATTAATAGGATCATAAAATCGACAGCTATTTGTGGCTAATCATAGTGGATGTCAAAGTCAAAAACCAGGCTGGTTCCTGTCACGCTGCAGCTAATATGCACTAGGGTTAAATACTGGCTACACACTTGATAGAACCAATGTTCTGGTGGAAAAACTATATTTAAATTACTATTTATAATTTGAAGTTCCTAGCTCTCTAAATCAGATGATGATTAGAGGGTAACTCTACAAGTTTTCTTTCCGTACCAAGTAACAAATCCTTGTGGTGCCAATTCTGAGAATAGATGCCACTGATCTCAGTGAATCATGATATTAAAATCAATCAGTAGTAGTCATTTCTTTGATATTAGAATATTTTTATTCTTAAAAAAATGCAGGTAGCCGTTTTCTTGGCTGGCAGTTCAGTTTTAGGGAAATATACAGCTCTCACTGTGTGATCTCGTCGTTTCTTTAAATAAAAAAAATTTTTTACTCCACCTGATTTGAAAAGCCCCTGGCTAGTTTTTACTGTGTTTTTTCAAGGTTACTTCAGATCCTACCTCCTCAGATCAAAGTGGGGTTTCGCTCCAAACCTAATTAAGAAATTGGAACGAGAAATCCTTTTTTAAATGTGCTGTTATCTGAATAACTACATTAGAAAAAGAGTTTCAGAAAAAAGATCATTCTCATTAAAAAAAAAATAATCTTAAATGTAAATAATGCATTTTGACTATAAAAAAGTCCAAATTTGGGTGGTTTAAATATAACCTGGCTGAATGGTAGCTGTCCCCTGGTTTTGATGAACATTACTAGTAGGAAGCTGGGAAATTTTAATAAGTCATCAAGAACAAATGAAAACAATAAAACTATTGGTTTATCAACATCTTCAGTTGATTTACAATGGCAACTCATTTAAGAAAATGTTTTGCTCCAGTATAGATTTTTTTTTTGTCCCCAAAAGATTAAAAATACTGAACCGACCAATAAAGTGTCACTTGGTTAGAAGCTTTGTGTGCAATTTGTCAGTTGTTAGTTCTTCAAACCAATCGCTATTAGAAATCTGTAATTATATGGAATAAATTGACAAGTGTTTAACTGATTGCATGAATCAATTTAAAAAACCACCATGATACCATCTCTCTCTCCAATCGAAATATTTTTAACACAGTTCTCATTTTGTAACGAGCAATATAATTTACACCAGCAAAGTCTCTTAACTCTCTGCATACCACATTAGTTTTTACCTCTATGTCACTGACCTAAAGCAGCAGCATGTATGCTGAATTGGCTGTTCTGTGTTTTGCCAGATACGTGACTCTGTAATATTAATAGCCTAGGTAATATTTAAAAATGTTTTCCTTGTGTTTTTTCTAAAATTAAATGGCTGTATACCATGTATAAGATGCAAAATATATTGAAATGGAACTTAGAAAATGAAAGTAGAGCAATGGTTGAAAAATAATGCAGATTTTAAAACTCACTGTAAAATGAGAAACCCTCTAGTTTTTGGGATTCTTGTCAGTTAAAACAAGTTTTCTCATTTTTAACCTGATGGTAGCGGTTGCAGATCTTGAAAATAATAATCACAGATAATACAGATGAATTGGCAGCGGTCAGGTTTATTTCGTATCAGAGATCAAGAGAAAAGCCATCAGCATCAATGGAGCTATGTACATCATTAGAATAATTCTTCCATGAACAACAGGCAGCTTTCAACATTTATTCATATTAACTTAGGCGAGCTGGCAGACAAAGTTACATCTACAAGTTAACAAGTCTTCCTTGATTCTCCTTCAAATTGATGGAGTACTGTTCCTGTCAAAAGCATGTATACAGTTTGTACAAAAGAAATTAAACACCCTCTTAGCCATATATTATGCACCAATGGCCTTTTCATTTATATCAGAAAATGTTCATGGTAAACAGTTTGCTTTCAACCAGACAGACAAGTATTAGTTATAATAAGCCAATGTACACCAGCAAATGCAGTGTTACACTAACAAGTTTAGTTCTCCTCAGGGCGAGTACCACAAACTTTCATAAATAAATATAATTTATGTACAAAAACTTGTAGCTTTAAACATTCCAGGGCAAGAGGTGCTTTTGACTACGTTGCAGTCGAAACATTGTATCCGCACAACACTGATTACATAAAGTGAACTCTTGGACCTCATCTGATCTTAAGATGTTGGTTGGTATGTTAGATAAATTGAAAGTTAATAATAACATTGCTAACCAATCTTGCATTCACAAACAGCTTCTCTTTGGGGTTAATTAAATACATCAGCTTTAATTGTCATTACTTGCTGGGCTTAGATGAAGATCTTATATCTTAAATCAACTTTAATGACCCTTTTGCATATAAACAGCTATATCCAAACATCAAAGAACATTAAAATTCAAGTACATCTGTGGATTAGGGACTAGGGATTTTTCCAAACAACAACAGTTAAAAAGAAAAGACAAGTCCCTTGTATAAAAAAAAAAATATTTTTCTTAAATCTATTTTAACTGACAAGTTTTCTCAAAGGAAAAGTATCAAACTGCAGCACATTGGCAGTAAGTTATATAAGTTGCACCTTGAGATCAAATAACGTCAGCCATGTTAGGATGTGTAGTGCATTGTGAGAAATTTACAAGCAAGTTTGGCTGGAACTTTGAAATAAAATTTTAATAAAATAATTTTGCATTTAAGATCTATGTATCATAAATGTATTACATCTTGGACAGGGTAAAATTAGGTTATCAGATAAAATTGAAAATTCAGATTGTTTCAGGAAATTAACCTTAACTAACCCTGTTTAGTGTAGTTTAAAAGATAGCATGTATTCTTTGAGAATAAATCATTTCTTGTTAGTTTTGTAACAGTGATACATTATGCTGTCAAATTAACTTATCGACCAATTGAATTATAAAAGCTGAAAACTGCTGTCGTTCCTCCAATTATATTTCCCACATCTTTCAAATAGAATCTTAGTTATTGATGCCCTTAAAGGCTGTTTAATAAGATGAGAAAAGCCCTACTAACACTGTCGACTTAAAATTTCCACTTCACTAACTACCAAACTCTCCTTGTGATATTTTATAATGGTGCACTCAATTTATTTAAAATACTTAAGGGAGTAATCAGAATTACTTTCTTTGTTAAATGTAATTGTTCACCTCAAATTTTAGAAATAAAGGGAAGTTTTCATGGGTTATTGATTCAGTATTAGTTTTCTAATGTTCTAAAGTTAAGCTATTGTATACATTTCCAATTAGATACTTGAACACACAGCCACATATTTTGTATCTGATTTACAAATATGTACAAACAAATTAAAACAAAAACATAAATAACTAAAAAAAAATAATAATAAATTCATTGTACTAAAATATACATAAAGATAAAAATCCAGTTTTTACTTTCATGGAAATAATAAGTGTAAGAGTTTAAGATTTGAGCAGAAGTTGTTGCCAATGTAATTTGGATCATAGAGGACATTGCATGAATGGATTAATTAGAGATTTTAATTATTAATAAAACCACTTTGGTATCTTTACTAGATGCTGACAGAAGAGTCAGAATATGAAAATTCTAAAGGATTGGGCAACAGATAAATGGATAACAAAAGGATTGCAGGTCCAAGGTAACTCCATATCCAGTATTTTTAAAAATCTCATACTACATAACATTATCTTATTAACTTGATATTTTCATATAAATTGGCATAGTAAAGTATGGCTAATTTGAATTAAATATAAATTTCAGAATAAGGATTAAATAAAGAATTGTCATGCTAAATAAGAATGTTAATTTAGTAATATATCCATTTTTGTTGTTGTTTATCCTGTAGAATTTACTAAGCTAATTTCAAACGTCTACGATGCTTAATGCTTGTTTAAAATGAAGGAGAATTCATACATCCTACTGATAAAATTAAAATAATACAATATTTTCATTTTTTAAATACCTAACACTGATTAAAATTTTTATTATGTTTGTTTGTTTGGATTCTTTATTGAACTTTTAATAAAAGAGGTCTTTGAAAGTCAGGACAAGGTTTGCCATAAAGATGATGTATAACTGCTTGCTTTTTTCAAACTATGCTTACAATAATTTAAAAAAACAAACAAACAAAATTTATCATTACTGTACAATTCTCAAAGCTGGTCATTGAACTCTAGTATCAGATATGGCATGAGTAGCAGAAAGACAACAAATACTTTTGGCATTATTAACATATTTACATAACAAAATTGACTAGTTTTCCCATCAGCATTATGGGAGTTAATCTGTGAGATCAGAAAATATTCACGATGAGCTTTTGTAGGATAAGCATACTGACAACAAGATGGGAGTACAAGAATGTTGTGCTGCTAAGAACAGTGGTCTGCTGCGCAGCCTGTTCTATGAGACAGTCAAAACAGTTTCATTCTGTCAAGTACATACATTCAAATAAATTGCAAAATCAAATACATTTTTCCTGCATTTTCCACCTGAACAATGGAGCAGATGAGTAATAACACTAGCCATTAATAAAGTCCCAAGTTTCTAAAAAAAAACAAACAACAATCTTTCCACGTGCCAACTCCATAGGAGTTCTTCCAGGATACATCACTTTATTAAGCTGTTATTACTTGAAACAGGAAAGAACTGCAGGTTTTGTTTTCCTTGGTTCAAAACTAAAACAGTCTTTTCCCTCCGGTCTGTGCAGCTGCAACAAATGTGAAGAGCTAAGAGGTCACATTATTCCTCCCAGTTTTTGATAGATGGAGAATCTGATTTGCATCAGATCATCAAGCAACCGGCAGCCTCTCCTGGCAGAAGAGTTTCAGGTACACAAATCAGGAAGGAAACAAAACAATCAGCTTACAAAGTGAACTGTCGCTACAATCAAGCATACAACAACGTTCTACACACAACTTTTATTATTAAACTAGATATGTGTTAAAAAGAAAAAGTAAAATACTTCCTAAATTCTAAAGCAACAGTTCACATTTTATATTCTTCTCTGATACCTGAAGTTTTTTTACTAATTGTTTAAAAAGATGATCAGTTAAATCTAATGAAAATATATAAATTCAAAGTCTGCATTATAAAGCAATAAGCTTTTGTTTTATTTATTTTGCAGATGCAAAATGTATTTATCTGGACTCTCTGGTTTCCTCCCACATCATAAAAAGAAAAATGAAGATCTCTAGTAGGGATTTCCTTGCTGAGGCAGATGCCTCTTCCATTCCAGATCATATAACCTTTCAAATTTCACACTGAAAAGGAGGCTGGCTTACCTCTGCTCAATAAGACAGAAACAGATTTAGATTTGTATTTTCATGGTTCATAGTTCCGATGTAGATATTTCCAGTTTATACGAAAAGAAAACAGTGTCTGGATTTTCCAAGTAGAGTCTCAGCACTCGCCGAGCAAAGACACTCTCAAAATGTCTTTCTGATGATGAACCACTGTCGGCTGCTTAACTGTCAAATAACTTCTCAGATTTAAACTCTCAAACATTTTAAACTGAACAGCTTATTCCAGACCTGGAAGGCCTCACTTTTAACACTCAAATTGTACAATTTCTTGTTCCAACACAGATAAGCATCCCTGCCGTGGCTAATCACACTGTTTGAGCTTTAGCAGCCATATTGTTTGTAAAGCTTTATAGTTATTGAAGTATTACACTTCAGAAATTTAAAGGAAAACTCTACAAACTGTAGTGTCAACATTGTAAAGGCAAGAAGGAAGAGAAATAGAACAATGAACAAAATCAAATCAAATCACAGTGTACAATGATTAACTGAACATAGATGTGGATCAGTAGAAAGATGTTGGTGATTTGTAAAAAATCTGGTTCATCTAAAAGCTTCAACTAAAAAAAAGAAGCAAAAAACAAAAACTGTTTGGTTTTTTTTACAAATGTGTTCTTAACTTTAATACTTGGTAAGTCATTTCAAGGGAGATCACTCAAAAGGGAGTCAATATCACTGAAACTCAGTGACACTTGGTCATCATTCACTACCAGTGAAATACTTTGGGCGAGTCCTGGTCATGAGAACAAAATTTTCTGCCCCCAAATGGGAGATTTGTTATTGCACAATTTCTCATATGCTTATTTTTTTCTCTTTCTTTTTTGGTCCAGCAGCTTGCAATGTCAACAGCAGGAAGCTGAAAGCATCTTGTTAGAAAATAATAACCAACTAGTCAAAATCTGAAAAAAAAGAAAGAAATTAATTTACAATAAAAGAGAGACGAGGAAAAAGCTGAACATCCAGTATTTTATTATCCTCTTCCCAGCCAAACAATACAAATTACTTCAGTACACCTAAAAAAAATAAAGCAGAACAGTGGTGACAAATAAAGCTTATTGCCCTCATATATTAAGGTACAAGCATCACTTCAGAATCATAGGTAGCAAGCAACGGTCAGTGGGTAGTCAATTAAGAGAAGGTTTGCTGAATACTAACCTGCAATAAGCTGTAGTGCAAATAAAAGAGTTACCCAAACTTTGCTAACATAATTAACCACTTAGTAGAGACAACAGATCCCATCGTATCATATATTACACATATGTAACTGAACCTTGGGTTATCTATCACTCTCAGGAGAAAAAGCATATTGTGTCAATTTGAAAATACCCCCATTATTATACCTTGAATTCTCTTCTGATCTGCAGAACCAAGTAAAAAATGAAAACAAGTATAATTTGGTCCCTTTTTCATTAATTATGTTGGACGGTTTACTTTAAAAAAAAAAGTAATACATAAATTATTCATTCTACTGCACTCTTCTATTTCTAATGGATGGGGGATTTCTAGTGTGTTGTTCTTAAAAGGCATGTGATCAGTTTCTTTGGTGTGGGTCCAATGAGCTAATGGAAGACCTATATACTAAGGATGTTAAAAAAACAACTATTGGAACAGTATCCAGCAAAATTTCATTTGAAATTATGAACCCATCTTTCAAAAATGCATATCTGCTTTTAAAACAATTTTCTGTTAATGGAAATGGATCATTCCAGGAAAAACAAAACCATCTGTGAGCCACAGAACATATGAACCATTAATTGTGATCCAGTTGTCACTTCAATTATTTTTGCATAATTACGAATATAGCAAGATCTATAAACAAAAAAATTTAATTCATACCAAAACATGCTGTTGTCGTATCCCTAGCCAGCACAAACTATGCTTCTGTATAAATGTTAATGGACCACATTATTTATAATGGCTATTGCTTTGTTTGACATGAAAATGGCACTCAAGAATGGAATTTTACATGGACATCCATTACTGATCTTCATGAAGCTGGTTATATCCAAGGAAAAATTGTAAAAGAACTTGGAGTTACATGGAATGATGTTCAAGGAGGTTGAAATGATTGGTTGATATTGTAACAAGAAAAAGCAGTGGGTTTGAAATAGTTGAATGTAAGCAACTAGGAAAAGTACAAGGAATTTACATTTGCCCAACAGCCAAACGTGGCGGCAGAAATGCGAAAGTATTGGGTTGTTTTGGTGATTCCTTGACTGCTGCTGACTTGATAAAAATTTATGGAATTATAACAAGAGACTTATCAGAATGTTCTGCAATGCCAATCAAACATCTGACAAGTGTTTGACACTACACAATATACTATCAAAAAAAAATCTGGTTAATCTGGTTCTTCAGTCTCCAGATGTGAATCAGTAATGGTCATCTATAAGCCAATATTTTGAAAAGTTACTGTCAAAAATATGTGCAGCATTCACATGAAAGGCAACAATGTCATAAATAAAGGTTTTTATGTTCATACATGGTTCACCTGAATTTCATCAACGATATATATAAATATAAAATAAAGAAACCATTCTATTATGGTCATGCTAACTATAAAAGTAGCTTTAAATGAACATGAGATCTTGTCTCCTTTTAGATGGATGAGGAAACACAAACAGATCACATCCTGGTTAAATGTTTTTCATTCAAATTAAGTCTTAGTTTCTGCTATTAAAAATAAATTTAATACACAAACCTTTGTATTATCATCAATAGAAACTGAAAATTCAAAGAGACTGGATAATTATTTTACTTTAATGATTAAGGTAGGCAGAAAGCTATAGTTGTTAAGTGTTCAAGGTTATGGCCCATGATTTAATAATGGTGACAGATGTTTCTCATTTAACAATAATTCTATTAAAGAAAATTTTCCTACTGTTAAGTCTCATTAATAATTCAGACAAATTATAGATATATCCATTAATATTTTTAATTGTTGATAACTGAAAAAATGTGAGTGAGTTGTTAATTAGCAGATTAAGATCAGTGTAATTTCATGAAATTAAAATATGCTCTGCAATTAAAACCATTACAGGTAATCAACTATATTTTTACTAGGCTTTGAGTTAAATGGTTAGGTCACAGATGTCTGCAAAACCACCTATATATCTATCCTGCTAATCTAATGGACATTTCAAACATATAGTACAATAAATAAACATCTGCTATAACTTATTTCCGTTATCTTTATACTGTTTTGGTATCATTTATTTATAATTACAGTAATGGTAATACATATGATAGAATCATAGCTCATAAGTACAAATGAAATGCTCTACAATACAGTTGTGTGTGTTTAGTATCATGCAATAAATCGGAAAGTGCCACTTGTTACACTGACAGGAGCACTATAAAACTGCATATGGTGTTATCATTGTAGTGTGGTGAATACTATGGCTGCTGGAAAGGAAATATCACATGATAAGCAAACAGAAATCAGTCTTAGCTAGTGAAGGATATTCCTAACTGGCAGATTGCAGCCAAACTTCATGTTTCAGGAAAAGCTAAATGTAAGGCTCTGAAAAGGATATATAAAAAATGGTTCAAAAGATGCAGTCAAGGAAAAAAGCCCAAATTTCCATAAGTGATGTTAAGTATCTCAAGATATGTTCTGTATGTGATAGATAACAAGTTAGTAGAGATCTTGCAAATGTCCTAGATGCAAGTACAAGTGTCAATGTCTTTTCAGCAACAATAAGATGCACATTAGCACAAAGTGGTCTCTGTAGTTGCCTGAAAACCTTTGATGAGGAGAGTCAATCAAACAGTAAGGTTTAAATGGGCAGCAAGAATGAAACAGTGGTATGTCAAAACCTGGAATAAGGTGCGCTTTACAAGTGATTCTAAATTGGAACTGTTTGGCAATCAATGGCAGTTTGTTTGAAGGTGGACCAGAGATCAGTGTTACAGTTAGTGTGCTACAGTGAAGCGTGTGGGTGGAACAATATCAGCCAAGGGGGACAGAGACTTGCATAAAATTAAGGTATACCAGCTGCTGAAGGTACAGGCAGGTATCCATCCTGCCATTTTCTCAGGCAGACATCTCAATGGGTGGGAATTAATCTTCTAACATAACAATGATCTCAATCATACAACCATTGTGGTGAAAAACTATCTGAAATGTAAAAATGTTGTTGGATTACTTACAAAATGTCTTGGTCTGCACAAAGTCCTGACATGAATATCACAGAAGTTATATGGAGTTATGGCTACTGATAGAGTCAAAACAGCAACCAACACCTCAGATGAATTGTGGAAAGTGCTACCAGATATTTGGAATGAGATTCCATAGTCACACAATGATAACCTGTATGGGAGCATGAAAACAAGGCATCATGCTCTATACAAAGCAAAGGCTTCAAATACCAAATACTAATGCAATGTGTATGCATACTATTTGTCTCTCAGTTGCAATTACTCATTATTTGTACCTGTCCTATGTTTCTATAATTATTTCCAATACTGTATGTATAGTTTTTGCAGAATTAATAATATTAAGAGAGTCTTGGCTGAGTTTCAACTTTTTGCATTTGAAATGCTCATTCGGATAACAATTATCTACAACAGAAAACTCCATTCTTTTTGCAAAATGGAGACAACTGAGAAATCCCATCCTGTCAGTCACACAGCAAACAAAAGTGTTGGTTCTGTGGGAGACTGATGTCACTGTTGCAAATCCAATATGGTGATTACCCCCAGGTACAACACAATGGATGGGATTACTAAATTTAGCTGCATCAAACTCACGTCTTTGTCCAAAGCCTGTTCAGTGACAGATCTTAAATCAGAGCATAATCAGCTTAGGTGGCCACTCTGAGAGCAGTGAACAAAAATCTTGTCCCCTGGCTTCTAAAGGATAGAAATGATAGAAAAAACTGAGTACTGCCCTGAATAATTCTGCTGATCTCATTATATATGATGTGTATAATCTAGTCTCACACATCCATCTGGTAGCCAAGGGAGCCAGCTACCATTGTTCTCCAATTTCCAGGCCAAGCCTATAACATGTAGGCTATATACAAGCCTTCTTCAGGTACTGATGGAAGTCATGTTCAAACTTGCATTAGAAAAAAAAATGTAATAGGATGGATGATCACTTGGCATCTAAATATTATTACTTTACCACCTGTACTAGGCTACACTGTCAGCAGTAGCTAGAGGCAACTGTAGAATTTCTCTCTCTCTCTCTCTCAAATATCAATTGCAGTTGGCTAATTACATTTTTCATTTTAAGAAAAGGCAAGTTTAATCTGCTTGCAGCCACACACACACACACACCACACACACACACACACACACACACACACACATGTATATAGCACACTGCGTTAATAGGTAAATTGGTTGTGCTGGGCCACCATAATGGCACAATGACACTCACCAGTTGGAGAAAATATTTCGTGTCAAACAACCTTCTTTGTTTCTCCATTCCATCTGGTTTTCTATCTGCGTATAACACGGAACATTGATAGATAAAAACATTACAGGTCAGTAAATGTAAAGGAATATGAAGTCTTGCCCTGTTTAATAGATGAATAAAATCAGCTACATTTTAAAGTAGCCAGCAAATAATTCCAAAACCATATTTTTTAAAGGTGATCATCAGAAGCATTATGCAGTGCAATAGTCCAGTGGTAGAGCTCAATTTGGTATACTCGACTGGCATGATTTCTGGTTTCCTTCCACATCTAAAACATAAAGAGATCTAGTGGGGGTTCCTGCTGAAGTCAGAAGTATCAGGTCTCATGTAGTGCATAATTAACAACATCTCCTAGTAGATAAGCATTGCACTATGCTCCCTCACCAGGGTTGGCTTTTGCAAACATATGATGAAAAAATAGAAAATCACAAGCAGCATGTAATCAGTATTCAGGAGAAAAAAACAAACTTTCACACTAAACACATGAAGTGAAATGAAGATTAACCAAAAAATTGTTTGTTCCAGAGAGGCAGCCATAAAATTCTAAAGACTATCTTTTTAGTTCCTTTAAACATAAATTTTGATAGACATGACTCTTCTGATATAAACTGTTCCTAATTTAAAAAAAACCTTATTTTAATGGTGCCTGATTATTTGTGTAGATCTTTATTATACAAGATAAACAGATACCCATAACAATTGCATCATATTAATTTCCAAATACAGAATCCTCTCTTTAAACTATTTTCATCAATCAGAAAGAAAAAAATGCTAGAGATAAACAATGCAGTTGACAACAAAAAAGAACTCTTGCTGCACACACTGCATATATATATGTTTGATACTGTGACAGACACACTGACAATCAAAAAGAATGCATGGTAGGTTCCCAGTTAAAATCTCCAGGTTACCATGGAATCTTCACAAAGCAAAATCTCTTCATCATCTGATGGCCAGAAAACAGAGGTCTCATGAGCACCAAAGGTCTGATCATAGATTTGTTTAATGAAAGTGCTTATCAAGAGAGAGATGTCCATCGATCTAGTGTTCATACACTAAATTATCATTCTCTATTCGATTTGCTTGTGATGAAAGCAATTCTTTCATCAAAACAAAAAATTTTTTTCTTCTTATTTCTCCTATGCAGGGCATTTTTGGATTGAAAAGCAGCCGAGTTGGACCCCACTGAAGTAAATTTCCACCTAGTGACACATTTAAGGTTAATTAAACTGATTTAGAACACAAACCCATGGTAACTATTTGCCAATGAGAGTTTAGAAGTATCACCAAGCACTCATAATTAAAAAGTTTAGCGAGTTTTCTTGCCATTCAGAAAGAAGCTGTTAGCAACCCGCTGTGTTGTTCTAAAAATCTCTTACAAACGTTTCTGGAAAACTTTTTTGAGAAAATAAAACCCAAACGAGCTACAATGGACAAAGATGACAAGATGTAGCTTGTTTTTTTTTGTGTTGCTGTAATACATTCAAATATTTATCTGCCTATCTTTTCTGACTTTTTTGGGAGATGTAGCAGGCTAAAAAGATGTGCTGTCACAGCTTCTGGACTAAGATTTTATTTTTTCTTATCCAGGACAATGGTCCCCAGTTATTTGAATACGTCAGGAGTCTGCCAATAAACTTTGGGGCAAGCCAGAGGAACAGAGAAAGGTAAGCAACATGGGATAAAAAGCTGAAATCCACATCACAATTCATTTTTTCAACTACCAACACAAAAAAACAATGCTGATAGAGAGAAAAAAGAGAACTGAGTTGTCTACAGTGACAAAAGAAGATCAGTCATGGATTCCCATCCAGCTGTGCTATTGACCACCTGTATGACAGATAAGCCAATGACTTGGGTTAATTAAAGCAACAAAAAACTTGATTTGATGGACAGTTGTTTTATTTGTATGACTCCACAGCATCAAAAAGACCAGCTATCTCTAGAGCCAGAACAAAGAGCTCAACCATTATTTGTCTAAAATCTGCCAATATTTTGCCACAGGGCAGATTTTATGTAAACATGTGCAAGTATACTAAAGAGACCAACTAGGTAGTCAGTCTTAGAAGTAACATCATAGCTGTCATAGAAACATTTTGAATAAACAGCTTTAGAATACAAATATCTATGTACCACATTTCTTTGTGGTGCCACATCTATGGAGTTGAACAAACAACCAAAATAGACACAAAAACAACAGCAGTAGACAGGTCAGCAGGTGATTGCCAGGAGACTTATACATACAGAATCAGGGTTGAAGTGTACACAAAGGTTACTGAGAGTCAGTCATCAACCTATAAAGTCTAAACCAGTAGGTAATAATAAAGTAAATCCTGGGTGGTAAGATAGGAATAAACTGATAATAACTTAGCTTTGAAGAGAAAAACGTTTGTACATGTGCACTGTTGGACAGTGCCATTAGGGATCCAATGGTGGACCATGCATCAGCTTAGACATTATGCCATGCTAGCAATAACAGCCTGGCCCCATTTCTCCCAACAAATGACCTCTTGTCAGAAAATTTTATTTTAGTTTTATGATTCTTGTGTTTAGCTGATATAGACATTTCATGGATACTTTCAGTACATTCTGCTACTCCATTTCTGAAGAAAATGTCCACCAGATGTCTATATTTAATTATAAAGATAATCAAGTTGTTGCTCCTTTCCCTAGATTTAGAAACAACACCTACTAATGAAACCCATCCAGCTATTTTTAATAACTAAAATAAAGAAAAGGGTAGTTTCACTTTTCCTTAGAATCCCTAAATCTCAAACCCTCCTCTGCAAACTTCTTTTTGACAAAACAAAAACCATTAAGCTACATTTATAATCTACATATTAAGTCCAGTGGAAATTTTACTATAATCTCCCGAGTTGCTTCAATTTAGTAGCTTCAGCATAATGAGATCAATAAACACAAGTAGGTCCATGCAGTCAGTTTATAGGAGATATCTCAGTGTGCTCTTAATGGAGAAGTTCATCAGACACCAGCCAGAGCTGCAGTGACTCTTATCAAGCTGAGTACATGCATGTCAGAAATAAACAGCAGCAATAGCCCCATCAGTAGGAAAGACCAGAATTTATACTGAACATAATTTCCTGATGGCATCAACAATAAATTTTCCAAATTTTAAATCCACAAGATATAAACCAACAACAGAGTTAATAATGACACTCACTAATTATGAGAACATTTTGAACTTATCCATATTTATAGCATCCATCACTTGTGAAATCTTAAAACTATTTTTTTTTCCCTAACTTTTACATACAACTTCAGATAAACAAAGAATCAAACTAAAGTTTAGCTCTATTTAAAAGAATTTCAGTCCACTGTAATATCACATTTCTGACCTTTGTGGACAGTTTCATCTAGCTGGCAGGCATTATTTCCAATTTATGGGTATGGAAAAAAAAGTAAAGATATAGTATTGGTAGTAATTATTGAAACACACACAGGATATGCACAAATAATGAGTAACTGCAACTGGAGACATATATAATTCCATACACGATGCATTAGCACTTGAATTGTGATATGAGCTCTTTGCCTTATACAGAGCTTCCCATACAGATTATCAATGTATAACTGTAGAATTTTCTTCCAAATATTTTGTAGCACTTTCCACAATTCATCCAAGGTGTTTAGTTTCCATTTGACTTTCTCAGTAATGCTCATGTCAAAAAATGTGTGCAAGCCAACATCGTTGTGAATATTCCATCAATCTCTACATACCAGATAGTTTTTCACCACATTTGCTGTATGTTTTGGATCATTGTCATGTTGGAAAAATAATCCCTGCCCAATGAGATGGCATGATGGATGAGAATCTGCTTGTACCTGTCAGCCAGATACCTTCAACTATCTTTGTACCACTGTTTCTTTTTGCTGTCCATTTAGCATTGTTATTTGGTTGCCTCTCTTCAGCAAAGGTTTTGAGGCAGCTACATATCCATTAAGACTACTGTGTGCTAAGTCATACAAGATCTTTACTAGGTCATTATCTATAATGTACAGAAAATATTCTGTCAATTATGGAGTTTTGAGCTTTCTTCCTACCACATCTATTGTCAGCAGTACCAGTTTCATGTATTTTCCTCAGACTCTTGCACACAGCCACTTGGCGTAGCCTTCATCTACACTTTTATAGTCCTTCTGAGGTGTAAACAAGCGCCATTTTCTGACTAATTGCATGACAACTAAACAGTGTGTAAAGCATTTCATTTTTTACTCACAAAATGAGATTCTATCAGAGTTATTTATGCTTTATATCCAATTTTCCCTCTGTTTAACATAATTATTTCCAATACTGTGCATGTATATATAATATATATATAAATTTTGTTTACGAAATTACCTTCAAAATCTGATTTTTGAAGGAGTCCCATCCATGCATTAAAGAAACCAAAGATCGTAGCACCACCCTTTCTGTCTTCCACTTATACAGCCACCAGAGATTCCCAGTGGGATTTTGTGCTGTTCTTAAATCAGTGCTGGAAATTGTATTCTTACTATCCTGAAGAATGCACACCTCACTGTAAATATGGGACCAGAAGCACATCCAAATGTCAAAGCAAAATAAGCTTTGTTATGAATTTTTTAAAATTTTCTGAACTGTATTTATTCCAAGTTTGGTAAATGATAAATGTCTGATCTTTCTTAATTAGCTAGATTAGTAAATTGTAATTTAACTTTCAATATTAGCTACCTAATAAGAATGGTTGCTAATATATTATAACACCAGAAAACACCAATGAAATCTATGAGAGGGGAGCTCACTTTGAATTGAGGCATCATTAACAAAATGTCAAGAGATTATTCCACCTTAGGCAGGCAGAAGGGCACGTCAACATTTCTGTGAACATTCTCACAAATGTGTAGTTGCAGTGAAATAGTTTCAAGCCTGGTTGTTTGATCGAGATGGTTCTCTCTCTCTCTACGTGTGCCTGCGCTTGAGATAGAGAAACAATGTCGATAAGATGCCAAGTTTCAGAAGATGAAAACATTCTCTGCTTAGTGGGGCTAGTCTTCACAAAACCAAAAATGTTTCTTTCCTCACACACATCCATGTAATCTATTAACTCTAACTGTTACAGATAAAATGTTATTTCATCTTGCTCAATGAACAAACCTGCTGGTCATTTAGAACCACAAGCCTAATAATTAAAACTGGACTCATGAGAAATCTGGAGTATCTCTGAAAAGTTTGTATTTTCCCACATCATGAAGAAACATTTCTCTGTAACAGGCCACCACATGGCACAAAAGGATGTAGAAACTGACAAGTTTAAATAAGCAATTACAATGTTAGCATCTGGAACCAATCCATCAACCCAGACACAAGAGACTGGACCATCCATCCTGCCAGTGTACTCCAGAATTCTTGAAACTGTCACAGAGCTGCCATCCCTACCTCAACAGCTCATCTTTAAAAACTATAGCAGGTTTCTTTTCTTCTTTTCCAAATACATATATTTTGTGGGTCATGACAAATTAATTTTATGTTTAGAAAAACAAACAAACTACATCTAAATGTTAATCTTTATATTATTATCTTCAGCCTCTCTGATGAGGCTCTGTCTTGTTTTTTTTCTGTTAGAAAACAGTTTTGATTAGTTGAAGATTCAGGGTTATTTATTTTTAATTGCATGACAACTGAATCTTCAAGACAGACCAGATCTCACAGAGAATTAAGTTGCCACATCCTCAAACAATTACCTGTTTTTTTGACAGAATAGTTAACCCCCACTTTCAAAAAGAAACAAAATAAACAAACATCTGAAAACAAACTAGAGTAACCACTAACATGCATAGCTGCACAACTAAAGTTTTATTACAGCTATGTATAACCTAATGTTTATAGCAGGCTGCACATTACTAAAGCATAATCTCACATAACCCTTAAATGCAATATACATACATAGGCATATACACTAACTGGCCACATTATTAAGAGCTATGAACCCTCTCAGACTTGGGCCAGACTTGAGCTGATTCTGAAAAGCTGATTTGCAGTCAGTCTAATAATCTAATAGATATGGTAAAAGGAAAAGACATTATTACAGTGTTTGAAAGAGGTATGATGTATAGCAGGTGTGTCACAGTGGACAAGACAGTTTCACTGGAGGGCTGCTCCAAGACATTGTTCATTCAAGATTATCAGCAATGAGAAAAATATCTAATGCGAGGTGGAACTGTGCCACAGATGTGTATTGGCAGAAATAGGAAAAGGTGATTAGATGAGATACCAAAGTCCCATTATCAAACAATAAACCAAATGACAGAGACATTCAATGCAGGGAAATCCACATCATCTCCAGCTGTACCTCGTGAAGAATGTTGCATCTAATGGACAATGGCAGTAGGAGACCATTGCATACTTCCCATAGTTAACCAACATGAAAAGATGGCTCTTATGGTTTAAGGAGCACAGACATTGGACTAAGGAAGACTGGTGAAGTGATGTGGTCTGGCTAGTCATGCATTATCCTTTTTTTTTGTTGCAGATTTGAAGAAAGCCACATGAATCACTCACCCCTCTCATGTGATTCAAACTATCCATGCTTCTGGTAGTAGCCATGGTTTGAGGCATGTTTTCTGGCACACCCTAGGCTCCTTAGTCCTTTTAAAAGGAAAAACGAATGCCAAAATATATCTCAGCATCATTTCTGATTGTGTATCCAGCCATGCTTCATAGGTACCTTGATGGCAATGGCTGCTTTGCAGGAGACAACGTCTCATCTATTGCATCTAGGCTGTGTCTGTGTGCTCATGGTTTAAGGAAAATGAGGGAGATTTCGGGTACAGTTGTCCCCCGGTATTCATGGGGGTTACGTTCCTAGAGCACCCGCGAAGAGTGAAAAACCACGAATATTGGACGTGGTCCATAAAAATGCCTATAAACATCAAAATATAACGTAAAATATAATAAAAAATGTAAGTAAATATATAATAATAATTTAATAAAAAATACAACACTCAGAGAAACACTCGAGATAGCTACAAGCGGTAAACTGGGATGATGGGGGCTACTGGGCTGCATCTGCCTGAGACAGCGCCTCGTGGGCAGCAGCCAATCAGCAGCGAGGAGAAATGAATAACGCTCTCGGATTGGCTACTTTAAAACCTCCAGCCAATAGCGTTTATTTTATATTGATATTTTGCTGAATTTACATTAGTATTTATATTACAAAATTAGTAAATTATATTGTTATTAATAATTTAGTGTTAAAAAGCATGAAAAAATATATATTGCCACACAAAAAAATTGCGGAAGATATTAGCAATTCCGCAAATATGCGGGGGTTTCCATGAACAATTATTAGTTAGGTTCTAAGGAAAATTCCGCGAATAACCAGGGCTGCAAATGCTGAACCGCGATTACGCGGGGGTCGACTGTATTTCCCAAGGCCAGCACAATTCCTGGATCTCAATCCATCTAAGCATCTGTGGCATGAAAGATGCACTCATCATCATGATTTTCTGCCTACATTTATTGCATACAATATTAATAACTAAATGATAAAAATCCAACACCTTGTGGATTTTATGTCATGTTATGTCATGGCTGTTATTTGGGGGAAAAAATGGCCCAACCTATTATTAGGAATTGGTCTCAATATAGTGGCCAGCCATTGTATATAGGAAATTCACCTTAAAATCACTGTTAATTTTATTTCTTACTATACATTAAAAAAAAAAAGAATATAAAATAATTAAACAAAAAAGATTAGTACCATACAATTAGCATATACATAACCATTGGATAATAATTTGAAGTAAATTAAATATTATTAATTTTTTTATTAATAACTGTTTTTAAGAGAATAAATATTACAGGAGTAATTAATAAATAGTCAAACCATATCCTTACAATATCTACCTAATGTGGCTTAATGCTGGGCATCATTGAGCAACAATATTGAAATGTGACATAAAAGAGCATCTCAGCTCTGCCTCCAGATGCTTCTCAGTTGGCAAAAAATTGCAAAAAAAAAGACAACAAAGTTAAAAAAAAAATTTACAATATATTCATAAGTGAAATGGAAGTAATACAGTGGGCTGCAGTCAGATGATAAATGGGATGTGATGTGATTGAAGTTACAGGTAGCATATCTTAGGAATAATTCTACTAGAGGAGAACAAAGCAACAATTTCATAAGTAAAAAACAAATATTCCCTGCAATTAGCATCAACACACATATACAGTGAAACCTCAATTTAAGAGACCCACGTTCAACGGGGTTTGGAAGCAAAAGATGCTGTCAATTGGTGGCAGGATAAAAACCTCAAGGAACCTTTATATAAGTGGTACCTGCAGCATTGTTCTAGTGGCATAAATGTTTGTGACATGAACTTCAATCCACTGTGAATGCGTTAGCAAGGCACATGAACATAAAGTTTCAGGTTGGTGATGGTTGACTTTGGTGTTTCCATAAACACCATGGTATAGTGAATAAGAAGAATTATGCCGAATCTTTAAATGCACTGGTGGAGGAGATTGAGTCATTTAGAAAAATTGTAAATGATCTCATTAAGAAAGAAGGGCTAATTTTGTCACAAGTTTACAATGGTCTTTTTGGCATTCGTTCCCAGAAAGCACATTGGCCTTTAAACATGAAAGCTCTATGCCAGGCCATAAGTAAGGAAAGGATCTCAGCCTTACTTTCTTCCAATATCAATTGATTTCATCATTTGAAACTTGTTTCTATTGGTAAATCCCAGCAACCACGTGTTTTAAAGGACATCATGAGAGAGCTTCCAGCTATTTATTACAACTCAAAGAAAGTGTGGTTTACCATGGAAATCTTTAGCGACTGGTTCTTTAATCACTTCAATTCAGAGGTTTGCAGGTACCAGGTGCTAAAGATTGCCCCAGAGAATGTCAAAGCTATTCTCATTCTCAATAATGCACCTGTGCATTCTAACATTGACAAACTGTGCAGCAGTGATGGCATTATTAGGCATACGACCCCCCGTCACCTCATACCACCTTACTTATCTAGCCAACGGATCAGGGAATCAATGTTGCCTGGAAGAGGTAGTTCCTTGATGAGATGGTTGTGTTGCAAGAGAGGAATAAATATTGCAGAACCTCATGCACTACAACTTGAAGCCTGCAATCTTAAATGCAGACTTTAGCCAATGGATGGAAGAGGCTGCTGTATGATATTGATCTTGATTTTGAAGTCAGTGATTACCACTGTACGATTCTGAAGGCTGGAAAAGATGCAACTGAGGACAATGTTCTGCACTGGTTAGATGAAGATGATTCTGGTTACCATATTTTGACTGAAGAGGAGATTGCTGAAGGTGTTCTTGCTGGTGAACCCCAAGAAGAGGAGAGCGAAGATGAAGAACTGATGCTCAACAAACCAAAACTCTTGTTGTAAGAGACTACCAGGATGGCATCATCAGACCACAAAGTGCAGCAATATTACCAACACTTTGGCGCATTCAGGGAGATTATAATAAGGAAGCAGCACCAGCATAGGACTTAACATAAGCGTGACTCCTTAAAACCTCAACCCTCTACCAGAAAGACAGCAGTGGAGTTTTCTAGCTCCTCAGACACAGAATAAAAGTTATTAAAAATTCATTTTAATGTTTTTAATGCTGCTATTGGATATGTACTCTTTAATGGTGCTCAATATATAAGTAGTTATATGTATATATATATATGTTACAGCCAATCTGTGAAATTGCCTATTTCATGAAATGAGCAATGCTGTACAAGTTGAATTTTCATTCACACAAACAACATTTGATGTGGTCTATACTGAAATGAATTTATAATTAGTTAAAATTTGACAGTTTCTGACACCTTAGCAGATTCTATATAAACAGAAAACATTTACTGTCTGATTCATACGATGGAAGACATTATATCCTGCCAGGTCCCATAAGGTTCTGCTTATAAACAACGTTACTGATGTTCTCAGGTAGGGCTAAACTGGCAAAAGTCTTCCAGGAAAAGATTACATTTTGAAAACTTATCTGTTGAAATCTCTCGGTGGTGTTGATAAAATAGCTAAGAACACTGACAAGCATGCACACCTGGGAGACTGATCCGGCAGCACTTTTACAGCTGAGATATTTCAGTAAATAGTCAGTAAACTGATTGTGTGTATATACAGGTTAGTTTGTAAATGTTGTATTAACTACCCCAACTTTGTATTTATACATTTTTTAAAAGATTAATTAATTTTTGCACCCCAACTCTTTATGAACTGCCAAGGTCTCCCACCCCTTGTTTTGGTTTCTTCGAACTCTAGGAACAAATGACAATGCTGCTGAGCCAGTTTTACAACTACAAAAGTAAATGGAGTGGTTCTGGCAGCTGAACAGTCTGACTATGTGCCTAACAGAAGGACTGAACTCAAAGAAAAGTGGCTTAAAATCAGCTGGGATTCATGTTTCATGGTCTGAAAGCTGAAAATGTCCCTCCAGAGCAGCTTATAGTATCAGGCAGATATTACATACCTAAAGAGTGTGGTGGACAAGGTTTCACAAGGTGCTCCTGTCTAAAGGCTGATTCAAGAAGCAACAGTACATAGTCACAAGTGCAAATGTAGACAGTGATTAATTGGCAAACTAAACTGTGTACCATACAGAGGTAATGATCAATGTATTGCTGTGGTTTACTATTGTGAACTAGATCAGGTTTTCTTAAAAAATGTAATTATGGGGCACTACCTACTTTTTACATTCTACACTTATTTACAAAGTAATGGTATTGTGTTTGTAGTTCATCTCTTATCTATTTCATTTTATTTAAAACTTTAAATATGATTTTAAATTCAAGATCAGATAAAATGGTATTTAAGTTCTATATTTCATGAACCAGTAAAAATGTCCTGTAGCCATTTCACAGATTGGGTGTAACATATACTTATTACTGTAACTTTAATTTTACTTTGATGGTCTTCCTCCCAAACTTCAAAAGCTTCTGTAACAGAATATTACTTCATCATTCATTTGTCACAACACTAGGCTCCAGCCAGTTATCAGATTCACCAGGGAAGACAGTTCTGCTGCCACAACCTAACCCTCCATGGAATGGCCATCTTGAACAATGGTTTAATCAGAATTAAGCCCAGCATCAGTCCTCTATGAGAGGGACCAGTCACTGAAGTCAGGGCTAGAATACATCTACTGGCTCCACTGGCCAGCAGGCTGTGACAGGTGTAATCATGTTATTAGCACATATATTGATTTCATTTAGCTTTTGACATTATTCAATCTTTAAAATTACTTTAAAAATTTTGGGATTTTCCTCGCCACTTCAGTGATAGCAGTACAATCCTGTGAGCACAAATACCACCAACCAGAGCCAAGACTTGATCCCCATCTAAAGCAAGAAAATCCTTTGAGCTCCCAAACAGTCCAAAAACTCACTTTTTTGATAAAATTAATCTCTTCCGAAATTTTCTGTGCATTCATTAAGAGATCCACATAGAATTCCAAATTAAATGAGTCAGAACGTGCCCTTGAAACCTGCATGGCTGACTGAAGAGCTTGGAAATAATTCTAAACAGGATGTGATTTCAAAAAGCTCCTAAAAACACTTTGTGGTAATGCTGCTAATGTGAGGACTGTTTGCTTTTGTGTAAGAGAAGGATGAATGGAGGAAAATCATCTGTTTCTTTGTGGAGGGGATTTGTTGGCATGGCAACAGTTAATTTTATGAGGATCCTTGATGACCAGAACTGAGTCAATTTTGAAAATGAAAATAAATAACAATGTAAATAAACTTTTCCTGAAGACAGGACTCTCATTTGTGAATAGTTTTTCATTGTCTAGCATTTCCTAAAGAAAATTAACATTTGTTTCAAACAATCAGCACAGCACACCATGTTTTTGATGTTACATTGAGAAATATCAATCAAAACCCAAAGATTTATGGTCAGTGAATAGGCAAGTCTGGCAATATTAAGGTTCATCACCATGAAAAGTGAAACTTGCTTCAACTCAAACAAATTAAATGATCAAAGAACAAAAATTTTTTTTCACAATTAACCTTTTGAAAACAGGGTTCCTATAGCCTGGAAAGATATTTATGAGGTGTCAGAATTAATACCTACTCCTCGTAAATATGAATATACTCCTCAGAGCTTCAACTCCTATAAGTTACTTTTCCACTGAGGTGCATGAATGGAAATAATCACATTCATGATTAACCTGTTCGAAAAATAAAATGACAAAAATGGAGGTTAGTTATCTATCTGGTTCATATGGAATTCTGTTTTTGTATCAACTACCCCAAATATGTAATATTACCTTGCCAACCTTTCCCAGCAGAATGCAAGTAAAGGGAAATAAACTTGCTAGAAAAAAATCTGTGCTGCCACGATATGTTTCATGCACTGCTGATGTAGTTCTGTTCTTGTTCATGTAATTTATTGGGATCTCTGTGTTCAACCCTGATCTCTCTACTCAACCCAGGCCAGGATAACTGTAAAGAGAGATCCCATTCAAGCCACACTCAAAGCCATCAGTGATTCTCTCACACCAAGCCTTATTAAAAGTGAAGACGACTGTTTTAGGTGCTGCAGTATAAATGCTTAGAAGTACTTGCCAGAGAGTCTGGGGAAAATGAGCTAAACCCAGCTTTATTATCCAATTTGTAGTTAACAGATGTTACTTTTTTTTTTCTCCTAGCCATGTCTGACTTGGTAGCAATGAACAAATCTGTTGATGACCCAGGGTCATTAGCTCCCATCTTAAGGGTTGATTTAACAACTTTCAGAATTACCAAAACCTGGCCAACTCACCTTTTAGAAAAAATAATAAAAGCTACATTTTTTCCTCTTTTTTTTAAACTAGAAAGTTGTTTTAGAATTTGATGTTCTCCCACCATACTTCAATTGCAAGAATATGCAGATGGTACCAATTTTATGTTAGCCACACAGTCTAAATAAGTATGACTTTCTATAGACTGCACACCTAAGTCGCTAGTAAATTGTAAAAGATTTATAACAAAGGTAAGATCTTAACTCCTGTCCTCAGTGTCAAGATGGCCGAGTAAGAGTTATCAGTGGAGATCTCCACCACAAGTGCCTGAAGGAAACCAAGCTATTCCAGCAATTATCTAAACAGAATTCCTGTCACTCTTATCCAGGGGTCACCAAGATGCCTTTCAATGACCACATATGGATCTCAGAGATTTTGTACAGTCTTCAACTTCATGAAGTTTCCATATTTTAATTTGGTTTTGAAAAAAATTTCATTGAACTTCTCTCCTGGAGAAGCCATTTGCCATAAGAGCTGATTCGAGATGGCCATGTTTCTCTCTTCAGCAGAAGAGCGCCTCTTCCTTTTGCAGGGAACACCCTGGGATGACATTCGGAGCTCCATCACTGATTGTTATCTTAAACACAAAGCAGCTATTCCTGTGTTTGATGGTTGTGCAATCCATTGCGTGCACTCGTCCAGGACTAGACTCTCCATGTTGTAATATCTTTCCACAAATGCAACTGACGTGTGATCATGCTGGTTGGCTGCTGAAATACTTGCACTAAGAATAATTTTTGAATTTTTATTCAAAACAAGCTAACATCAGGCAATGGGCAACCACCAAATTGAAAATCGGCCCACTATTTCCTTTGACTAATTAACATGGAACACATTTCTGCATCGGTCACTGCTTTGTTTGCTGCTTCAAAGCAAATTCTCTGTTCTGAGAGACCAGGCTTACATAAGAAAGATTGGTCTCACTGAATCCTGGCGTAAAAAATGATAGGGGGGAGATTTCAAAATAGCGTATGTTATAAATGGATCAAAAACACAATGTACTGAACAGTTCATATTGAAAGGTAACAAGCAGAAGCATAAGCAGTGCATATCGAAATCAGATCGAGGCAGCACAATGTTGTTCAAGTGCTTTCTCCTCACATTCCTCAACTAGTCACATGGATCATCACCAGCCTACGTCATCAGTCACATTGTCACCTATGATACCATGCCTGGTTATAATGAAAACAAACTGTATTTAAGTATATGAGTCACAAGAGGTAGCCTCACAACAGAGTACGAATACACATGTTCTTCATTCTTGGTCCAGTTGTCCACTTTTCCACAAAGCCTCAATCTGAAAACTACACTCAATGCTTTTGGTTTTCTACTTTTCTGGTGAGTTAGAACTTGACTGAATCATACACAGTTTTCTATTGTTCAAATCATAATTCATAGAAATTTGTAATGGCTTTCATTCTGTAATAATGCGCTTGTTCATCTGCATGTGTAGTATTGGCATCATTTTGGTAATTTTGGGGGAGATATACTGAGGTCAGAATCTTAAAATATTCTTGTTAAAATAAAACTTATTCAATTTAAAATTATTAATCATAAAAATCTTTAAAACCACTTTATGAAATATCAGAATTAATGTTAACATTTAAAAATATGAGCTTCAAATCAATATGAGAATTTATTGTCTACTTTAAGAAATATTACACTGGTTACACAATATTACATAAATATATATCTCCGCTCCCTTTTTGTTGCTTTCTTCTGCATTATCTTTGCAAAATAAAGTAAGGTTACATCATTAAAATGACAAATACTGAATTATAGATTTTACCTAAAAAATACTTCAAATTTTTATTTTTTTTCAGGTAAAGTTGTTAATCTCACTGAAAATCATGTTCCAAAGAAGTGGAAGATCAGAGAAGAATGTCATATGCTTATTGATAGGTGGACAAATGTTGTATTTTTCTTCATCAAATGCAAGAACAAAGCAAAACATCTGATATGTCATGAAAATCTCTCTACTTTTAGCATTTTTCCATGGAGAGGTACAAACAAAGAAGATTATTATTTTTTAAAAATCTGTCAATGCAGCAAAAACAAGTGTGTTGATAAAAATTGTCAGCTGTGCAGGATAGCTATCATGTGGCTAAATAGACTGCTGAGAGTGGGAGACTGTTCAAAGATGGCATAAAGAAAGTAATAGAAGAAATGTGCCATTTTCCAATGAAAATGTTAGCTTATATGCATCTACAATCAATAGCTAGGCATGTTGAAGATATTGGGGAAAAGTTGCTTACTACACTAAGTAACAAGGCAAAACAATTTAAATATTTTTCTATGGTATCAGATGAAAATAGTGACATAAAAAACTGCTCAATTATTAATCTTTATGGCTTTGAAATTGCGGAAGAGTTGTCTGCATTGCAGAGTTTAAGAGGCACTGCTACTGTGAGTGAATCTGTGAAAGCGCATAACTTGATATGGAATAAGCTGACAGTAAAACTAGCATTGTTACTAGAATTAATGGAGAAGTGCTGAAATTAAATGCAGCATTTTCCATGCAATTTCACTGCATCATGGCTTGAATCAATGGCAGTTCCAAAATTTTTTGTCTGTAATAGATGCAGACTATAAGAATGTGTAGTACCTTGCTGAAGTCAGATGGCTTAGCAGAGCAAGGTTCTCAAACGTTTTTTGCTCTCCACCATGAAATATCTTTCTTACTGAGAAAGGAAGATGCCAAGAAGCCTTTTCTGACAATGAATGGATCTGGGATTTGGCATTTCTGAGCGATTTAACCAAGCACCTGAATAATCTAAATTTTAAGTTACAGGGTATAAAGGGGATCTGGTTTCTGACATGTATTTTGAGGTTAAAGCCTTTGAACAAAAATTAGATATTTTTGTAAAACAGGTCAGCAGAGATGATTTTCTGCACTTCTCTTGCTGTCAAGAGCTTAAATCTTATAAAGGCATGCCTTCATTGTTCCCAGCAGAAAGATATACTGATGCATTGACTCTCTTTAAGATGGAATTCAGGGGAAGATTCAGCAATTACCATCTGTATAGCAAAGAAATAAAAATGATTCAGAATCCATTGTGTGTGTTACCAGAAGAATCAATGGAAATTTATCAGTTGGAGCTCATAGATCTGCAAGCCAATGATTTTGTCAAAGAGGTCGACAAGGAAAATAATCTCTTGAACCTTTATCCAAGCCTACTGATGTATTTGTCAGTCTGAAAATGTTGATGAGTTAGCGTGGCCCCCTGCCTAAAACATTTGGGGACCACTGCTCTTATCAATTTTTAATCCATGTCAAGACACACATTTCAAGTTTTTAAAGAATGTTTCTGAAATAAACTGACAACAAATGATCTCTGGGGCTCTCAAACCTCATTTTAAGGGAGACAGGGCTAAATAACAGAACACAAAACAAAGGACAAATGAAATATCAACGTTTAGAAAAGAAACAACATTAAAATTAAAAACTATGCCAAATGGTGTTTGTTTTGTTTAAATGAGAGTTCTACAGCCATTTGGTTTTGTTCATTACTTAAATGTTGAATAATGGTAATAAGTCTCAACAAACAAACTATGACCCACTGCCAAATGAAAGTAAATTCGACATTCTTTCTGCATTATATTGACTAATCAGAGGTTCAAGCGTATGTGGTATAATTTTCACTGTATTGAATATGCTAATTTAAAAATGCTTTTGTTTCACCACTTTTAAATTTTAATCTCCAGTTTTGTATAACAATTTAACTGGGCAACAAAACATGTATCCCCCCATTAGACAGAGAGAAAGAGCTCATTTGTCCTCTCTGCTGTTACATAACTAATATTCAAAGGTCTACAGTCAGACCCAGACTGTATTACATAAAAAGACATGTGAATTAAATAAATATCATTTCCAAGGCATCCAATCAAAAAATATTTTTTCCCCAAACATCTGAATAACTGTCAGTTACTCCATTTTCAAAATCCTTTAATTATCATGTTTGCTTATTTTCCTTGTGTGATTTTCCTTGTAACCCCCACCCATTTTTCTTTTGACAGAAAGCTTCGTGAAGTGTAAAACGAAACCTGGCAAAGTGAATCCAATCAGAAATTAAATAATATGGACAGCTGATTGATTCACTTCCTTCAAACATTCAATTGTTTGTTCATGCGATTAGCCATGAATCAGCCTTAGAGATGCTATCAACGAAGATTGCATCAATTATGTTGTTGGGTTAATAATCATGCTGTCCAAAGCAAACTTTGTGGCTACGTTTAAAGCTGAAACTTCTTCCAAAACATTAACGACCGTATTTAAATGTGATACCTTTGTTCACTTATTTCCATCTAACACATTTTTGTATGTAAGAATTCGGACATGTTAACTCTTTCAAAAAGAAATATTAAGCTAGAAAGTAAATCTCCATCTATCTATAATGTTTATCAATGTATAAAAATAAGTCTAGCATCATCAATGGAATATTTCTATCGAAACAGTAATTAATTTTCAAAATTAAATTATTTACAAAATATCAAGAGCAGAAAAATCCCAAGATCCCACCAAACAATTTCCAACTGTGGGATGAGAAAACCCCGGATTAGTTATATTCTCTAGATTCCAAAATTTGTCTTTTTATTCTAAAAATCATAGCCATTGATAAATCTGATCTCTCCATTGCCTTGCACAAATGTGGATGGTTTTGTGTAACTACAGACGGCAGTTTCCAAGAAAACCTTATGAAAATTATGAGAAGCAATCTTGGGAAAAAAAGAAGAAAAAAAAACGGTTTACTCGTGTATTGCTTGTGCTGTTATAGTGTATCTATACTGAGGCAAAAATCAGTTTTAGAACTGAAATAACATTGCAAAGTAAATACTGAAAAATTTCCATAGATGTCAGTTCTTTTTTTAACTGATGATATTTTAAATAGAGTATACTGTGGTAACGCTATTGTAAATATCTTAGCTGAGGCATACTACATCTTTGACAAGAATGTGGTCAGAAAAGAACCTTCTAGAACTCTTTTGTTTAGTGGCCAAAAGAAACCCATTCGTATATGTTATAAAGGCCAGCACCACCATAACCAGCCAGTAGTCTTGGTTACCACTTAATAATAAATCTGCATTCCCTTTTACACTAAATCACAATATAAAAATGTATATTGTATCTAATAATTAAGATGAAAAAGTTTCAAACCTGAGAATATAAAAGAACAAAGTAGGTTTTAAGTGTTGATATAAATTATTGCATTAAACTTTGTAATTTTCTTTTTCTTTTTTACTAATATACAATTTTTAAATTAAAAAAAAATCTGCTGAATAGAAAGCACTTTCAACAGAGTTTGATATACGTTTGGTGGTTATCTGCTTGTTTTCATTGACTTATTTATTGTTCTGAAGATCACAGGTTGAAATGTATACAAATGTACAAACTGAATTATGATCCCACTCAGCTATCTCATCCAAAGCTAAAGTAGCATTTTAAACATTAAAGATCTCTGTATGTTTAATGTTTTATTTTTAATTTAGCTGCTACTATCCAAAATTTTTTGTCCTCCAGTTCACATTAGTCAGCAGAAAGTATTTGCACCATGCTCTTAGCCATGGTAGGTACCTTCTCTTTGACATGCTAAACTAACAGACAAGCAATGAGTTAATAAGTAGCTTTCAAGTTACTCATGCTCGCAAATAAAGAGGTCTACAGAGCAAGAAGTTGCAAAACCTAAACAAAGTCTCAGTTTCTAACAAATGTGGCATCCATACAACAGAGGGAAGTGCAGGGGCCAGCAACATTGGCTACAAGAATCCAGTGTAGTATAGTCAGATCCTTGTAAACTCTCTTCTAGCTCTTCTTCTCACTGTGCCACTGTAGATTTTAGAAGTGCAGCCACACAACAACAAAATATTCGAAAGAAAATTTCTTTAAAGAAAAAGAGAGAGGGTTAGAAATTTTCACTGCTGGTCTTAGAAAACTATTAATTAACTAACAATGGCAGCCTAACAACCAGTCTGATCTACTTGAGTCCATCTATATACAAGTCTGATAGACATGACAGTGGAAGTATTGAAGATCTTGTACCAGAAGACACTGGGACTAGGGACCTGTAGACACAATTTTAAAAAAAGAAAAGCTTATCTGTATTATGCAGAACTATTTATATTAAATCAAGCTATCAACATTTGGTGAGATTACCATAACTGATGGCACAAGAATGAATTTCTAACAAAGAAATCAAACAATTCACTAATGCAAAAAAGAAACAGAAAAACTATTAACATAGTAATACAACATAACAATAAAAAAAATGATTTACTCACCCTAAATGTAGAAAATACTTTTGTTTTATTGTTTTTACACACTAGAGATATGGGTAATAAAAATAAATTTCTTCAATGACAAAAATATAAATTATTTTCAAATTTCATAGTATCCACACAAAAAAGTGTGTATGTGGAAGGGAAGAAGGGTGGACTGCAAACTGAGAACATTAAAAAAACGAAACAAACAAACTTACCTTTCATAGGGGAGTTTCCTTTTTTAAATGGAGCCCCCTGGGTCTCTGAGGCCCTTTTGATTTCTGTCCAGACTGGCTTACAGCCTTTGTGCCACACGAGTTTCCTGTACACACCACATTGCACTCTGGAGATGACTCCTCAGACAGCTTGTTCAAATGTCCATTGACACCCAGTGCCTTGGTATAGTTAGGATTTGTAACAATCCCATTTCGTTTTCTTCGAGTCTCTGGTGATCGTAGATCCAAACCTGCCTGTCCCATGAATGTTTGTGAAGAGTCTGATAAACCACACTTCCGTTGAAGTTCCAATTTTGCTAGAGAGTTACTCAGTCCTGGAAAATTGGGGTTTATCTGCCAGACAGGTTCATCTGATGCGCTCAATAATTCTGCATTAGGATTTGTAATGATGTTAATTGTTGCTGATATTTTCTCCTTTTTTGATCCCGTGCATTTAACAGGAGAAGCAGCCAAATTGTTCATGTTAGATTCAAGCCCAGAAGAGAATTTTGCTGGAACATTGTGTATCTCACACACAGGAGATGTTGGCTGGCTCTGGACTGGACTCTGTGGCTCGCTAACAGGGGAGAGAACTCTGCTAATGGGTCGAGATCTGTGTCGAGGCATCGAGCATTGCTGCAACTGCTGAGTGAATGTGAGGCATTCTCTGTCACCCTTAAGATTCAGAAGCTGCAGGCTCTGATTAGTGGACATGGTTAAATTGGAAAGTGATTTGGAAGAAACAGAGTTATTAGAGTGATACGATTTCCTGCGATCAAAAGTTGACTCAGAAGAATCAGAAGGAGAGCTTCCGAGAAGATTTCCATTAGGACCCGTAACTCCAGCGGTGCCAACCTCGCACGAGTTTCTTGTGTCATTGCTTGAATTTGACGAAGTGCTTCGACTCTTCATGCCATTGGCTGGAACTGCTCCATAATCCTCTAGGATCTTACACACACTGACATGTCCACTCTTGAGAGCTACACGAATTGGAGTACGCCCAAACTGATCTGCATGATTGGCATTTGCGTGGAACTGCAGTAAAATCTTCACAACGTCCTCATGCCCCTCCTGTGAGGCAATACAAAGAGCTGTTGCACCCTGATTGCATGTGTGGTCAACTTGAGCACCTTTACCCAAAAGCAGCTGCACTACTTTGTCATGACCCTGCCATGCAGCTGACTGCAGTGCAGTTCGCTGGTCATTGTCTACAGCATTTGTATCAGCACAGTGATTTAACAGCAGCTCCACCATATCAAAGTGACCCTGCCATGCAGCAACATGCAAGGCACTACGACCTTCCAGGTCTGCACCCTCTACATCTGCACCATTGTCAAGAAGAAACGTGGCTAACTGTACACAGTTTTCTAGTGCTAGCACATACAGGGTTGACCGGCCATCAGCATCCCTGTAATTGACATCGGTACCATGACATAACAGCAAATGGGCAACATCCTTGTGTCCTTCCAGACAAGCAACTCGAAATGCTGTTTTCCCATCATGTGACCGGTGATCAAGTATTGCATTATGTTGCAGAAGTGTTGAGACAACAGCCACATGACCTTCCTGTGAAGCTAGGATTAGTGGATGGCGACCATCATTGTCCACATCGTTTATCTTTGCGCCCTGTTCTATCAGAAGATCCACAACCTACAAAAAAAAAAAATCCCTTTAATAATCCTTCATATTAAGGGATTCAAGCTTTGCAATCTCTCCCCTTTCCCAAACACTTCTTTAAAAAACATGTGTACAGTGTGCGCAAATACTTTTGGGTTCCAGACCAGTGAATGGTTATTAATGGGGCACTCATTAAGCATGAAAATAAAAAATCTCCATTTTTTTTTGACAGTACAGGAGAAGATGCCAATAAAATTTTTTTTTCTTTTTCAGAAATTGGTACAAAACAAGGCTGAGACGGTCAGATATAACTGGAAGAAATAAGAAAATACTTTGCAGCTTTGTAGGCAAGGTATTGGTAAAAAGTAAATAATAATTAAGAAATAACCTTAATTAAAATGAAGACAATGAAAAGTTCATCTGTCTAATTGGCAGTCAGTAGAAAATACTGAGAAAGGAATGTAAGCTAACATGAAGCAGGTCATGGGTGTATGCCACTAAGTAATTGTACATGACAGCAAACCACAAACAGGTTCCATGAGAACAGGGAGAAAAATTCAAGTAATGTTCAGTTATACTGGCTTTCACTCTTTGCAATTATCAACTCTGATTTCTTCTTCCTCCCACAGGAAGTTATGTGAAACCTGAAAACCTGGTATGATGATTTCCTGTTTTTTTTCCTTCTTTTTCAATATTAAATATCAGAACCTATCTACAAGTGGAACCAGGATTTGTGCCATTTTAAACAACATTTAAGCTGTTTGCCATTATTGTATAAAATCACCCTCTTCTGGCCTTTAGCTGAGCTAGCAAAAATGGGTGGGGTAGGGGGAGAGATGAATGAGTTTCACATAAATACAGCTCAAAGGCATCCAGCTCTTCAGAGACAATATACACAAGAAAGTCTGCTTTACCATACGACATTCAGCTAATGGGAATGTTTATTTGTCATGCATATTTAACTTAACAAACAAAGCATAACTATAACATTTAAAATCTCTCTACATTGCTGCTGAATTATGATCAAGATAACTGAATGTGTCATTGAAAGTATAGGAAATATCAACCCAGCATCTGAAATCTCTCTTATTTATAAAATCTACTCAATAAACTACTGTGTGTACTATTCTTTAGCTCAGGAGAGAAGAAAATTTCAAAATATTAAATGTAGCAATTTTACAGTAATGTTGTTCTCAATCCTGATTTAATAATTTTAGTTCATTCATGACTTTCAGAAACAAACAAATACCCTAATAACTTAAACCTGCCTGTTGCACCTAAAATTTATGGAATCAAAAAAGTTAACTATTTCTAAATAAGCACAAAGCAGGAGTTTATTCCAGCAACTTTTCATGTTTAGATTCATGAAATATGTGAATATAAAACCAAAACAAAATTTAAAAATTGTCTGAGGTAGCAAACCTTACATCCTCTGAAATCCCAAGACACAAAGAAACCGGGTTCCTGAACAAACGCCAAAGTGCTACTTCAGATTTGTTCTCTTTAATTATCTGTTTTTGAATCCTCTTGCACAACACTTTTAGCATGCAATTTGGGGAACCTTACAAGCCAAACCATTTGGGACCCCGAGCCTGGTTTCCTCATCCCTTACATTGTTTAATCAACTAGCTGCTGATGCTATCCTCAAGTATATAACAAAGATGATTTTCCATCTCTACATTCATTCCTGCAAGAAGTTAAATAGGCAACATTTGAGAAGAAAGGACAATAAACTTAACTCCCAGATCAAAGTGTGCCCAGAGATATACCAACACCAACTCATTTAAGGTTTTCTCACATTGGTGCCCCAACATATCAAATCCTGGATCTTCCAATGGAAATCAAATTTAAAAATGATTCTGCCACCTAAGAGACATAAGATCATATTTCATCCTTAACACTTTTTTTACCTGCACCAAAACACACCTCCCCTATTTTTCAATTTTTAACAAATTGTTTACATCATGCATCTATTCCAAATTTTAATCAAGCTATTATAGTGTTACAATTAATTTGTATTAATATCCTATCTTTCGTTACACAAAAAATTAGGGTTGGTACTTGAAATTAAAAACAATCAGGTTTTTTGGAAAGAGTTGATTAATCAGATCATTTCACTTAAAACCTTTGACTTTCTTCTGTTATCAGGGTGCACTGCTGGAGACCTCCAACCCTGAATTATCAGCCAACTGGTGGCTTTGCTCCAACCCATACACCAGATATTAAAAATCTGAACATTTTGCACAATAACAAACTCTCTGGGTCTCCAGTATTCATGGAAATACCAACAGCTTTTGTAAACAGGAGAAACAACAAGGAGAAACAAGTTTAAAGCAAATTTGAATTTCTTCATTTGAAAAATAAAACAAAGGAATAAAATGTCGGGTTCTCCATCAAACTAATTGATAGAAGTTTAATTATTATGATTTTGTTTCCTTGAGCATCCCCACCTGCCTAGATTAGTTCCTTTTTGATTCACAACTCAATTTCACAGAGTAACACATATTGATTTTCTTCTCATGGAAACTTCCTTCCTACCATCATCCTGCCATGAAAGCTGGTTCACTGTGCTGAGAGCCACGCTTCTCATTTACAGCTCAGGCAGAGCTGAAACAAATGTGCACAAAAGATGAAGTTCTCTACAAATTAAGCCATTCACCATGCAAAGTTCCTTCAACATAAAATGCATATGACACCCAGAATCCAATCTGATTCAAACTTGAATACTCACAGACTTCCCGGCACCACCTGTCCCAATCCACGCCCAATCAAGACTAATAAACAGAACATCAATTATTAAACAACAGTTACATCATGTTATCACATGCATGTTAATTTATTAAGTATCTTCAAAGCAAATCTCTTTGCAGAATCACAGCTTACCAAGGCTATCACAGCAATTATATTTATTATCCTAAATAGCTCTGTGGAGATCTTATCCATGCAGATATGCTTCGTTCTATGCTGGATCTTATCAAGACAATGTGGCATACAATGCTTTATATCTCTTTTTTAGCCTAATCACAAGCTGTTATGAAACTGACCCAGTTTTCTGTAATAAACAAATGTATAAATTTCACAATAACCATTGGATTTCCTCACACAATGTCCAGAAGAAGTGTGTAGTGCAGAGCTGATTCTGAATCAAGATGTGAGAGAAAGAGTTGTAGAACACTGTAAAGCTATTAACACATCTGACAAACAGGATGTTCTCAAGATATCCTTAATCTAATCAATATAGGGTCAAAACAGAGAGGACCTAACAAATTCACAGCGATAACCATTAAGCATGTATCCTCTGTTTCCCTGGTTTACAGGAGATGTGCTCTATCTCAATTGCAAGATTAGGGATCAGAGTGCTTACCTGGATGACAGGTCCTTCTAAGATGATGGATTATGTTTTTGTCATCAACACAATAAACAAACCTGTCAAAAGATTCTACTTGAACTCTTCATTTTCAGCTGTGGGGAAGAAACCCCACATAGGCAGCTGGCAAAGAAAAGCAAGAAACTATGCTAGAGAGATATGGCAAACTAAGCCAGTTATTTACTGGGATTTGAACCCAGCTCCAGCACCACAGAAGCCTAATCACCTGCACCATTCTAAGCACACGACTACAGGTTAATTTTGCTTCTTTATCATGGTACCAGAATAATGAAGATTTCCACTGTAAACATACAAATTACAATAATTAGATTTTACTAAAAAGTGTAACCAAGTGGATATAAAATAAGACCAAAAAAAAAAAAATTTTCACCTCTAATTCAAAATGGCATCTCAATTTCTTGAAATGAAAAAAGAAAACACTTCAGAAATTTTCAGCAAAACGTTTGCTAACTAGTTTCTACAAGAAAGAATGAGATAGATTTGAGGTAGAGACTGGTGTTGCACTCTGCCAAATCTTCCTCCACAAATTCTCAATCTATAGTAATACCTACACTTTTGGTGAATCACAGAATTGTAAAGGCTAAACAAAAAGTGTGAAACTCTACCACTAAAAGGACTATGCAGATTTATGCGGCAGTGTCAAACATTTGGCACATGCATTATCCCTTTTAAATATCTTTAAAGTTTACCTGTAATCCATTCACATGACCAATGGTTTATCAGCCACCTGGCATAGAGCTGATGATCTGACTAAATTAATCACATAAATTAACTCCCCATTAATCAGCCATCCTTACTGATAATTACTTTTCACTTAGTAATACACATGAATCAAACAACTCCACGACAGTCACAATGAATGTACAAGATGCTGGCAACAGAGAGTTAAAAATAAATTTGTGCACCAGTTTAAATGATTCAGGACTACAAAGCTATAAGAGCAGCACAACAAAATAGCTCCCTAAAAAACCCCTTTACTTCTGCTTATCATGAATCAGCAAAGGTTGAACTAATATATTATGAATTCTAACTGGAAAAATTTTAATGATCCAAATGAGAAAAATAGCAGAAAAACGTAATTCACAATGGCTATAAGATTTACAATGGTTTGCAGATGACAGCAAAGAAAATGTCATGAAATTCAACAAACCTAGCAGCTTTGATTCAATCCCTGGCACTTGCATAAATTCCAATAATTATTAGATCTCACAGACCAGGTGGCATCAGATACTAGCTACCATAACAAGCTACATCCAAGAACTGCTAGGTGTGTGCCACTATCTTTCTGTATCATACACCTGCTATGAATGGTTGTTGTGAATTCCAAGAGATAGAAAATTCATGAACAAAACATTAGAAGTGTATATTTTTACACACTAAACAGAAAATAAAAAGAATTTGTAGCTATTAATTCTGCTTTCATTTCAAGTTGGAAAACAAAATTACATGTATGTGAAAATATGAACAAGTTTACTGAGAACAATTTGTTTTTATGTATAATGGAAGTACTTTCTAAATACACAGTAATGCTCTGTCAGTTTTACTAGAGAATGCATAACATTAACTACTTATATATAAATTGAATGACATTGTTAGATAAATTTATTTCCTAATTTAATTCTGAATTCAATTGATGTTTGTTAGGTTGTGTATTTTTTTTTGTCTTTAGCTGTTTTATCTCTCCACATAACCAAAAATTGCAGCAACATCTTTACTAAAGGTTTTCCATGATTTATGTTCATTGGTGAGAAGAAACAAAACAGCTTATGAATATTTATAAACTGAAAAGCAAATTTCGGATTAAAGTACTAACCCAGCCAAACACCACTAGGGAACTACTTGGATTAAAGTCCTGTATGTTAGCCTTAGCCCATCTATTTAAACAAAATGACCAAACAAAAACAAGAAAAAATGATTTTAAAACATGCATGCATGAAGAACCAAATTCAAAATAAACTTTAAGAAAACAATTAAAATTAAATTTAAAAAAATCTTAATTTGTCTTAAAATATTTTGGAAGGTTAAACAAAAATGAGAAAAAAAATTCCTGCAAAATTAAACAAAGAGAAAAATTAGCTGATAGACAAGTAAAAAAAAGACTGTGACTGATGATGATGCTACCATTGATATTCCTTCATGCATGGGATGTTTATAGCTTGCACTGCACTATCCACAGTCCCTCATCTGCTCTCCTGTGTTCCATTGGTAGAAATGCACAAGATAATTGGCAGGATTTAGGATGTAGAAAGGTTCTACTAACATTTTTCATTTTTAGATGTTAGAAGAGACCGCACGGTCCATCAGAAACCAAAGCAGCCAATAGTGAAGAGCAAGAATAATCCATGCTAGGAAGTATACCAAACTGAGCTGGATCCGACTGGGCTCTTAACCTCAGCAATCAAGTAATCCACCAATGGACCACTCTTCTGTGCATACTACTGCTCATATAAACTTTACCATTAATTAACTGGCTAAGAACCAAGCAACATTTAGCATCTTCATCTCCACTACCGATACAATAGTGGCTGTGCCAAGGCATACAGTTAATGGGCTAATATTTAAAATGTGACAGTATATTTTTAAAAAATCATACATCTATCAGATAGATCTCATAGTAATAAATGCAACAAATATTAACTATAATCAAGAATCAGATGTGCTACTATCTTTCTGTATTAAGCATCATCTGTTGATTACTGTTGCCCCTGTACATTCCTTAGTCACCACATCTCCACCTACTACTGTCTGGTCTGTGCTACACAGCAATGAAAAAATATCCTTGTCAAAGATATCACACAAACTATATTCTCTAGAACACATTTGACACTGTGAAAAAGCTGAGGTTAGGGTTGTGTATTCTTTATTTCTGGTCATCCACACCAAATCATTCAAGTGTACCCCACCCCATCCCCCTAGATTTCTAATGAAGGTGCCGTGGGCCAAAGGAAGGTTTGTAAAGTTGTAGCCACCCAGCATACGCAAGTTCCAGATCCAGAGATGGGGCATCAATCTAAGATACCTAGCTTAAAAAATATTGCTTCATTTTAAGTACCTGACAAAATCCACATTTCACTGATTAGTAGCTGCAAGAACAAGACAAATGTTGTCAGGAAACTTTCCTCTAACTTTTATTTTTGTAACAAATTAGACCCAAATCATGTCACAGTGCTTGAAACTATATTTGTAACTTAATAGTTACCAAAATGTTTATGGTATTCAAATTAAGAATAATTATAACCTATACATAATTTAGAAATGACAGGCATACTACAAACACCTTATCACTCCATTACTATCATCATACTTTCCTTTTCTTTTTACACTTCAATCAATATAATAAACAAGCAAAAAAGAGGCTTGGAAAAATCTATATCGCTATTGTAATTTAGATCTATATCAACATTTCAGTCCATACTGCCACCACAACCATGTCTCAGTGTAGTTATCCTTTATTTATACACATGAAGAGATGTAGAGATCATCCATGTGTAATAAAAACATTAGGGAAACCTGATAACATAAGTATTCTGTTTACCTGAAGATACAAAAACTTGAGCTATATATTTATTCCAATAAATTTTATAACTAAATTTAAAAAATGCCAACAAATTATCCAATGTTTTGAACGAGACAAAAATGCTGAATCAATGAAATACACCATTGATGTAATTCAAATAGACTAGTAGTTCAATCGACCAAACAGCCATGAGTTTTCCCCAGCACCAAATCAAGTGCTGCTTAATGACGGCAAGGCTTCTATTCAATTTCCAGTTTTATATTCATCAAACATAGCTACATCAAAGTGGCACAGAAAATTTTTTAACCGAAGCCTTGGCTGGTAAGGGAAAAATGTTCATAAGAAAACAGACAAATCATAGCAGAGGAAACCATCCCTAAAACAGTATATTAGCCTATTTTTGCAGCAAATAAGGTCCAGTGTCTGTTGACCAAAGCCACTTAGTTACTACCAAACAGGAAACTTCACCCTTTGAGAAGTACACCCATTTATTTGCAAAGTTCCATGGGCATGGAGACATTAGTTATAAGATTACTATCAGAATTAATACCCTCTCTCGATAAATATATGGGCATAAGTGAGACTACTACATATTGTAACTATCGAAGAGAGCTTAACATATCTACAATTTCATGGTTCACACATTTAAATGCTAATACATAAACCATCATGCTATAAGTATGTTAATTAAGAACTAAAAACAACAATAAAAACAGATTTAAAAAAAAAACAACAAAGTTAACAGGCTGAAAAGGTATTGTATAACGATATCAATAAAAATAATAATAAAGGATTAGCATTGTCTGATAAAACAAGCTTTTGTTACTCCCTAATCAGTTTGCTTTCTAAAGACAGAACAGTTATCAAATGATTTCCTACATGTTTTAGATTTTCAACACAGCATAAATTCTTCCAGAACACATTCTGCAAGTGAGCTGAGAACAGCATCCTCATTATGGGCTAATTCCAATCTTTTCTTATCTCCTTCATTCCATCTATTAATAATATTATTTATGGCTGTATTATTATCCACTTGTTAATTCCAACATTACATTATGTATCAGTTGGTCGTTTTCGAAAAGATTTTTTAAAAGAAAAGTATCTTACCTCAGTTCACCATATACATAACCGTCAAGATTAAAACAGTAATGCTGATTCTCTGAATGCCAACCAGCTTATTTCTATTTCATCACTCAACTTGTATATGACTTATAATGTGCAGAATTGGTTTCTTTCAGTACAAAAATATTAAGACTGATTTTGTTCATTGTTTACCACTACAAGAGTGTGCTTTACCATTTCACATACAAGTGCAAATTTTTTTCCTAACTTTATTAACAACAAATAATTCCTACCTTTATCACTGTCAGCCCTGCTATGTCATTTAACATTTTAATTTATTTCCCTAATAAACATGGCTCCAGACTCTCAGTTTTCTAGAAACGACACATTTTAACAGCTTCCATGGCTCATCATAGTTCATGGATGTAGTTACTACCTAACAGTTAGTTAAAAACACCTGTTCATAATTGACGATGAATAGCACTTAACCCACCTTCTAAATTCCCAAGCTAAAAGTTGCACTGTACTTATAACAGGTTAATAGCCTTTTAAATGCCAAAGACATGGATGCAGGCTCTGTTTTTATTATTTCCTGCACCAGCCTCCTTCCTTGCTATTCTCTCAATGATTACTTTGCTTCCATTTATAATTAATAAATTATAACCTATACATATTTCATTATTGTTTTTTTAACAATATCCCCAAAATTATGTTTCTAAACTCTATTTCTCTTTTTTAAATCAAATTTTGTCTATTTCTGTTGAAAATTAATTGCACAAAAATTAAATATTCTTAAATTCAGAGTAATGCCATGCTCCATTCAAAGAACTTATCTTTTAATGTAATCAGTGTTAAAATCAAGTACAGATTCATTCAACAGTCAGAAAACCACAATGTAGTTTTACTTATCAAAATCAAACATTTTGGTATAGGTCTGTATCTACCATCTAGTCTGCATAGAGGCATTTACCTAAACAATAATTCTAATTAAAAAAAAATGGTCAAATATTATATGATGATATACATGGAAGGAGCCTAATCCAGTGACTGTGTTGTTTAGATATCAACAAGTTAGCATCAATTAGCTTGTGCATGCAACATATTTATCTGAATAAAGATTTATCTTCAGTTCATAGTTCTTCATCTAAGTTGCTGAAACAAGAAGAGAAAATAGTTTTTCACATTCTGCAACTTCCTTTGAAATCATACAAGATAACTTCCTAGCCAAAATGTGAATCTTTTATCTATGAAAGTAGTCTTGGCCATTTAATCTAATTATTACTATGACAAGATAATCTGGAGATGCTGATAAGGTAATGAAACTACACACAACCCCTGTGAAGTCTGAAAGCCACCAGAGAGCCAGAAATTATTTCTGTTTCAAGCTACATACTTGCAGATTCTGTGTAAAGTAGCACAGGAAAGGAAAAAAAAAATCAACACACCTTTAAGTACATCACACAAACTCAGAATTTTTGTTAAATTCATGATATTTTTTAAAAGAATCATTTAGTACCAAACTACCATCCAACCATTTCAATATACAATAGTGGAAATGATTATAGAACAGAAGAAAAACTACATATAAAATGCAAATAGCACATGACATTATCACATGATATAGTACACAACTGTGTTTAGTTGTCATGCAAACAATCAGAAAGTGCTACTTGTTACAGCGGAACTATAAACGTGTAGACAGTAAATGTGTGATGAATACCATAGCTTTTGGGAAGGAAATATCACATGACGAGCATACAGAAATTAAAGACTTGGCTAGTGAAAGATACTCCATGCAAATGATTGCAGCCTAACTTCATGTTTCAGAAAAGGGCTCTGCAAGACTATTGAGGAAGATATGCAAAACTGGTACTGTTGACACTAGTAGCAGTAGAAGAAAAAAACCAAAACTCTCTCAAATTTATGCTAAGTACCTCAGGTATGTTCATTACATGATGAAAAACAAGCCAGCAAAGACTGTGAATGACCTAACTGCAAGCATGGGTGTTAATGTAGTTGCCTGAAAAGAGGCAAGTAAATGGCATGGATAAAACGGGCAGTAGAAATGAAGTAATGGGATGACCAAACCTGGAATAAGGTGTTCTTTATGAAAGAATCCAAGTCTGAACTATTTGGCAATCAATGGCAGCTCTTTGGAAGGTGGATCAATACAAGTAACAGGCTGCATATTAGCCAAGAAGGTATACTGACTGGCACTAGCTACAGATACGTTCTCATCCATCATGACATTTCCTCAGAAATGCATGTCATTGGCAGGGATTAATCGTCTAACATAACAATGATCCAAGCATACATAGACAATGTGGTGAAAAATTATCTAGAATGTAAAAAAGCTAATAGAACACTCACAAAGATGCCTTGGCCTATCCAAAGTCCTGATAAACATCATGAAAACTGTAGAAAGTGCTACAGGATATTTGGAACAACATTCCACAGACAAGATAACCTATACGGAAAACAAGGTGTTATGCTTTATATAAAGCAAAGGACTCACATACTACATACTAATGAATTGTCTGTATTATATACATCCTCCAGTTGCAATTACCCATTATTTGAACATATTCTCTGTTTCCATAATTATTTTGATTTTATTCTTCAATTACACCTTTGACAAATAAATAATTTTTTGTCAACAAAACACAATACCACTGTTTGATTATGTTTTCTGCCAAAAATCTGAAGAAAAAAAACTAAAAATCAGCTAATCAGCTCTTCATTTACCATTCCAAATTTCCTTTAAACTAGATAAATTGGCACTGCATGGGTAAATAAATAGTTTAACCCTTTAGCTTTTGTGGCAAACCCTGTCCTGATTTTTCAAAGTGTAAGGATGTCTCACAGCTTAAGCAAGTTACCTATGGAAACACTATACATGTGGAAAGAAACTCACATGGCAGGCTGATAAAGAAAAGCAAGAATAAGCCATGCCAAATCGAGCCAACCCTGACCAGGGATCAAATTTGGGCCCTCAACCATGGCAGTCCAATAATCTACAGCCACTCACTTGTTGTCATTTAAATTTTGGTGAATAATGGTGAAATGTTTCATAAATCCTTGCTCTTTTCTCAGTTTCATATCATAAACCATTTTAATTTTTTTTTGCTTTTCTTCATTATGTCCATGCACACATGCATATATTTGAAATACCATGATGTAAATGAACTTAAAATTACCAAACACCCAGCACTGAATGAATTCCCCACCTCTTAACAATCTTATCTGAGCAGATAAAGATTGAGATGAATGAAGATTCACTGATATCATAGGTTACAACATTACACTTTACATGGTTCTTGATCATTAGAATTATCCCAGTCTGCATATTTAGATTGGATTTAGCATAGTAAAAATTTAAATAAAAACCATAACTGCATATTTCCAGGTTCAGTATAATTCCTTTAATCCAGCAGTTTATATCCACATAATTTACCTATAATACAGGAAATCTCAATAATAACTCACCTATAATAGTATAGTAAAACAAAATAAACAAACTATAATAAAAATTCACCTAAATTAAGTGAAGAATGAACAGTACTCTGTGTAGCAGACAGTGGCTTTCCTTATGTATAGTACCAGTGAGACTAGACACAGTATAGCAGCACTGTATTGCTAATGTTAACAAAACTCTCCTTTTCATCTAACAGCTGGTTGAAGAACTATTCTTTGATGACAATATAAAATAATTCAAAGAAATGAATGTTTATTGGAAAAATAAGTGAGATGAAGTTTTCACAGAGCATTAAATATCCAAAAACGCACTGGCAAGTGCAGGAGGATCACTGGCGCACAGTGCCACATAGTGGTGATAAATTACACTAGTTCAGCCTGGGGGCAGTACTTTGGAAGTGCCTGATCACAGATTGCCAGATGAAATGAATTTTACTGCAAGTTGGTACTTTAAAGCATTGTTTTTTTGTTTTTATTCAGGTTAACAATTTATTTTACCACATTAAAGATGCTCCTTTATTTTTAACAGCTCTTACTATGATTTAAAATCAAACAAATTCCTTTATTTCAAACTACATATTTTTACCTAAAAATGAAATGGCTTGCTGAATAGTTTCATGCTAGTACAAGTCTAAGAAAGTGTTGGTAGAGCGGTAACACCAAATAATAGCTTTTTAATTAGGCATCATTAACAAAAGCATGTAAACTGATTAATGCTAATTTATTATCTTGCATCTGTTTCCCCTGCATCTTGGTTAAAGTTTCCAACCAGCTGTTTTCTCCTACAGAAAGAAACTGGGACAGGACTTCAGAGTGAAGAGAGGAACAGAAGCACCAAGCAGACATCTTCATCTTGTGTAATGACCCCTCCCAGATGCTGGAAGCCAAGGAATACCGGACTTTTTATTTATTTTGACTCATTCTTGAAATTTCATCTTAATCATCCTACAAAATACCAAGATCAATGCTTAGGAGAATATATTTTTATTTATTTGTGGAGCTTAAAGTTAACTGTCTTTTTGAAAAGAAAGACAGTCAGACAGACACAAAACAACAGTAGGAAGTAATGCCCCAAATAATAACCATGGTATAGTAAATTCAAATCTTTCTTTTTAACTTTTTTATCAAATCATTAAAACAAGTTAATTGTATTCAGTATTGCAATGGAGTATGTTAAACTGTAATTTAAAAAAAAATACCAAGATCAGTTTATAAAATTCTAGATCTTTCTAAAACGCAGCATATAAGATCCAATGTGGTTCAATCTTACAGTACATGGCTGCCACAGTAATTTCTATATTTATAAGTAAATTAGACAGTAAACCATTCTTTCTCAAAAGCATTTGTCGAAATACAATAAACATCATCACATATTTGATGCCTTAGTGGTTCTAGTGACATTTTAATTCATCAATATTTCTTGTATTCAGCTGTGACAGAAAAAGCCCAAACCAACCAAGACTCTAAATCCTTTAAAATGCCAATTAGAATAGAGGCTTTAATTTGACATCTATCCATAACCCAAGAGAAAATTGACTCCACTAGAACTGATCCATTCTCCTGTAATCCCAGCAGGCAGAGATACTGCAGAGCAGAGCAGACCTCATGCAATGGGCAGACATTCGAAATTTGGAAGATTTTTTCTACAACAATATTCTTACAGAAAGACATTGAAGGAGGAGCTTCCAAGTTCTTATATACTTGGAAAGCTGCTGGTTTTTGTTGTTGTTCCATAAGAGGTCCTGGTTGACCACCAATGCTCCTGACCACTTTTCCAAGCAATGTCTGCACCTCAAGGAACAGATTGTCTTTATTATAAGTCTGGTGAAAAACCAATGTTGATAGAGAGGATGTAACAGTTTACTTCACTAACAGCAAAGTTAAATCCCCTTTTCCATAACTGTTTAGAAAATTACACTAAGATTATGCAACACTGAGAATGTCTCAGGAAATTTATATTAGGATTATTTGCTTTTGATCCAAAGCATGTTTACCTACCCACATAGACCAAATTTTATATTAAACAACAAGGATCTTTCAGATGCAAATGGATGTGATAGTGTTTTCATTAAACATGAGATCTAACAAACCATAGAACCTTTTTGGAAGATGGAACCTATAATTTAGTAAACAGGCAAGTGATTATAACCCAAAACTAGTGATAAGCAGAATGGACAATTAGAGTATTGTATTAAAAAGGTAATCTAATAATGTAAGCCATCGATCACTGTAAAAGCTAAGCTGAGATAACAGCTACCAGGAGACTGCTTTAAGTGGAAGAGTTTCATCAAGTGGAATAGAAAAGCATAGTGGTCACCAACACCTACCTTTCTGGCAGACAATTAATGCAACTAACTGGTAGAGCACTCTAATCACCAAATATTGTAATTATTTTTCACAAAATCAATGCCTTATAACAAGTCTTGATATTTGGCTAATGGAAAAGAACAGCAGGTGAAGTGCTGATGGTGGAGAGCAGGTGGAAATAGAGCTTGCTTTGGTCCATACCAGCAGAAGTTACTGACCAGATCTGCACTAACAAGTTCAGGCATCACACCTGACAGAACCTCAATTTAATACATATCTAAAAAAGAAGTAATAATTATATATTCAGTTAAGACAACATTCAATGTTCTTCTTAATAAGTATAATTATGCAGACAGCTGAGCTGAGGTGAGGTGCAGGAAAGCAAAAGCAACTGATTGAGGTTACTATGGCAACTGTGTGTTTATACAAGGAAATGGAAAAGACTAAAAAAGCTGGAGTGCCCCCCCCAAAAAAAACAAACAAACCACAATAACAGAGAAGAAAATATCCACACAAGTAAAAATTGAACGAGATAAGAAACTGCAGGATAAGTTTATACTTTAGTGATCTCCATGCATCTGCTTCCAAAAATGAAAAAAAGAAAGTTTTAAAAATATGGAGATGAAAATTAAGGCAGGTAAACTAGCAGGTTGAGGTAATTTCAAATAGATAAAAGAAACATGAGAACAGAACTATGATCCAGGATGAACAGTGAGTAATAAACATCTCCCAACACTTGAAAGTCTGAACAGCAAGTTTAAGGAATACAAGAGACAACAGACATCAAAAGTTTACTTTTTAAATATTATTAATCCAGAACAAGTATTTATTGTACACAAAATCAATGGTCTTAATCATTAAAGCAATGGTACTTGTTATATAATTATAAAACAATCAACACTATTGTATCACATGGTGTTTTGCTACAAACTTACTGCAGTATTTTTAACTAAGTTAGTACTTTTGGTCACAAGTAGATGATGTGTTTTCAGTATCTCAAGATATCGTAGACAGCTGATGCTGATGCTGTCATTGGGATTTGAACGTGCTACCAACTGAGCTCAATTGGCAACTGGAGATTCCTGGTTCAAATCCCAGCATCAGTGTTGGCTGTCTGGAGTATCTTGAGACACTGAAAACACAGATATACAACACTATTGTATCAGTTAAGTATTTCAACTTTCAACTATTTTTATTTTTACATTTTAGTTACAAAATTAAAGAATTTAATTACAAAAGTCATTTTTGAAAACCACCACCAATAAAAATTGTATTTCTTGTCAATACTTCTACTTCAGTGATCCAAAGCCTCAGAAACTTCTCAACTTCTATACCAGCAGTTTGAGAATCACTAACAGAATTTTTATATCTATGGTAGTAAGAAAAAAATTAATTTGTAGCAATTTTCTTCCAACTGTCAGTAATACTGGAGTAGGAGAGAGACAGGTTAGTTGATACAGATAACCACTCCATCACCCCTCAGCAGAGAGAACAAATCTGATAAGAAAACACCAACTGCTAGTGAATCCTAAAATGTTATAGTTAGCTACCAGTAGAAAAATTTTCACTTATTTTTATTAAAATTTTCCACTATAATTATATTTCTAATATTAACAAGTTTTTCAGTGAAACTTTGGCATATTTATTAACAATTTTCCTATTCAAGTATTTTTAGAAGAAAAGTCATCCGAGTTATTTTCCTTGAAGAATCAAAGAAACAGTTAATCCACTATATATTTTTCTCAAACTCTATTCACAGGTGAGATGTATCTTTTGATACTAAGGGATCTGTACTGAACTTTTACAGCTAGTGACGTAGGGGTTAGGGTATCGGTCATCATGAGACAGAACTAAGCACTAAATAAATAACCTAGATCTACATTAGTAGATAGCAGAAACTGACCAACAATCTGGGAGTAAAAGGAACATGAAATCAAGTATTTCGTAAGCCAAAGCCAGAAACTTAGTTTGTTCCTAAATTAGATGAACTAAAGAACACTGAGCAGTACTGACATAATAGACATACCTGAAACTTGAGCTACATATTATGCACTTAAAGTACCAGAAATGGTTGGTTATGAATTATATAGGAAAAGTTGGGGAGGGGTTGATGTTGCAGAATGTGCTGCATTATATTTAAATGAAAAGTTGTACTTTACATCTTTTACTCCCAGGAAAGAATTTGATGAAATAACTTAGGAAAAACTGAATCCTGATAAAATTATGAATAGATTATAGGCATCATACCTGTGATATGCTAAATATTAAAGCAACTGATTATAGGTGGTTTGAATTGTCCTGATGTAAATTAGAGAATAATAATTTTCTCCTACATCTAAAAAATGAAAAGTTCTAGTATGGAGTAGTATGTGTGTGGCTAACTTCGACTCCCTGTTGTCCTCTGCTTGTCACGGGCTGACATTGGCACACAAGTTCAAAGAAAAAGAAATGTAATTAGCAGTGATAGGACCAGCAATACAATTTTCACATTGGTTAATACTTTCTTTTTCCTGGTGATACCTTCACACAAACCAAGATGGATTCCTGCCTCATACAGAAGAATTTAATGTACAACATTAGGCACCTAGATAGGATTTTTCAGATTTACTCATAACTGACTGCTAGCAGAAAGATAAAAGACAAAAAAGAAAATTCTGGTTATCTGAAGGTAATCTGGATTTCACCTATTGTCCAGACAGGTGGATTTTGGCAAAATAGTAACCATTAGTTTCCAATTCCGTTGTTTATTAAATAACTATGAACAATTCTAAAACAACTATCACCTTCAGAATTATTTCATGTACTAGTTGGTGGTTCAAGACTTTATAAGTTTATGAACAATTTAAGAAAAATGTGTCATTATTTAAAAGCAGTCAAGAATACTCACGAACAGTTTTATGTAGCTTCATTTATCAGATTTCCTAACTAATGAAGAATGAATGTGACAATTTCTTAGTTGAAGAACTGTTTGGAATATTTCAGAACATTGTTTCCCTTGGGCCAATTCCATAAAACATTACCTATTGTTTGTAATAAATTCAGAGCTGGTATGATGGATGACGGAAACATATAGTCAGAGATGGGGGTTCAGCTTTCTATCTGTGTTACAGGATGAAAGATCAAGTGTTTACATACCAAATAAGTTGCATGATCACTTCTTAGCATGAGAACCATGAGTGAAAGTCCTTAACAGAATTCTTCATTTCCAAATGTGGGAGGACACCATGTCAGGGAGGTGTGTCAAACTGAGCCAGAGCAGATTAGCATTTAAGCACAAGCCCTCAACCTTTGCAGTTCAGTAGGCTAACCACCAGACCACTGCGCACCGCCCTTCTATTAATGTTGCCATAAAATATTGAGTTATTACAGACTCTAGAGTTGATGACCTATATCTAATTCATTGAAGTTGATTTACCGTAAATTCTCTTTCAGGACCTGAAACAATGTATAGGGCCCATCTGTTATAAGCCCCCTCCATGGTCAATTAGCTACCACAAATTAGTTGAGAGACAGGACATCATACAATTACTGGAAAGGTAGCAGTTTGATTACAGGCTTCAAGAAGCACAGCAACTTCTTTCTTAAATAGGAGGCATTACTTGTATTCCCCAAGTAAAGTGTTTATCAGGTGAAATTACTGCTCAGTCTACATCAGTCCAGCTGTGGTATCTAATCAATATGATGTCAAAGACTTAGGTCACATTTAAATAGAAAATAATTTGCTGTGATGGAATTTGATGGATACCTGGTGTTTTTAATTTCAGCAGGAAAATCCCTGCTAAAACTCTTCATTTTTTAGATGTGGGAGAAAACCCACATGGCTGGCTGGTGAAGAAGAGTGACAAAGAAGTACACCCCTAACCAGGATTCTAACTTATGCCCCTCATCATTCCTGCCATCTACCTTTGGACCACTGCATCACCAATCTCTTGGTACTAAATAAGCAACATTGCATGAGATTTTAATTTGATACAATTTTTTTTTCCTTTTTTAAATTTTTTAGCTGAAAATGTTTTAAGTAAACAAAATATCATTTGAATATCCATTTACACCTCTTTGTTTCCCCAAAATTCTAAAAAAAAAGGTGTCTATTACCAACATTTATGCCCAAAATCAAATATCCTGTAAACTTTTTGAACCACTACAGAAATCAATAACACTGCCTGCTCGCTCACTGTCTGCTAATGTATAATTATAGACGGCGCACCGTTGTCATAGTTACAATATTATATGCATCAAAAAGATCTCATATATTTGTTGGATGCAAGTGGTCACAGAAGACTGCCGCTGGTTTATGCTTAGACTCACTTATATTCCAGTTTCAGCTTGTTGGAGAGATACAGATGGAAAATAATACAAATGAAGTACTTTGAAAAAATATATGGATTATATGGATAGTGTTATTTCCAAGGACAAGATGGTGTAATTGTCTTAACAGTATGCATGATCCTGTTAAATATTTCACTGTTTCACAAACAAGAGATGGCAGTACATACCATGATACAATAATACCAAGATGGCTAGTTGTATCCCATGTTACATATTTGATTATTTCAGGGCCTCTGACAAACATACTGATGACTAAAGAGAAACCAATGGCACTACCATAAATTCTATTCATCTTAAGTCAATCCAATTAGTGCCAGTTCAATACTAATATTTCTAAACCTACTAGTATACTTCAGCTAAGAGAATACATTTACAGATTTGTTTCAGCATCTTAAAAAAACAATAAGACTTACCTTTATTATTGATTTTACTTTTCTTTTTTGATGATATGAAAACAGGACAAGAACATAGTACATCTTTTAAAAACTATTTACTAGGAACATTCAAATGAAACCCAGCCATATATCAATATTGTGATGCTATTTCAGCTAGATTTCATTTGAACATCTCTGTAATAAGGCCTTTACAAACTATTACTGTACAGGAAGTATGCTAGTACATAAGAGAACATTTTATTCTACAAATTTACCTTTTCAATGCATCCTTATTTATCATGCGATCACACTAATAATCTTTTGTGTCAGCATTTTGTTTTTGTATATTTTTGTTTTCATTAGTTTCTCATAGATATCACACATCAAATACAAGAAATGACTGAAAAAATATCAATAGTTTTAATTCTAAAATAACAATGACTCCTGAGAATCAATGCAATGAGACAAAACTAAAATCTAAAAGACTACCCATCAGTTCCCAACAAACAAAAATGGCTGTCATTGTAGTTTCCATCCCTAAGCTGAGTTCAGAATGTCGGCTTAATTTCTGACAGCTTCAGAATAACTAGATTAGACTTTTCCTCCCGAATCATTTGATACAAATTTATCTAATGCACTGAGCTGATGATTTAATGCACAAAATGACGTGTCAACTCAAATCAGAGTTCTATCCTGGCGACAACCTGTTAGAAGAATTGTTATAAATGCTGTCATAACTGACAGAGACAACAAAACAATGGCGGCCCTTTCTACAAAACAACTTAATACAAGTATCTTTTATTGGGAAAAAAATATAAATATATATCACAATCTACCCTGAATGAAAGTCTTCATTTTTAAAAAATGGAAAAAAAAAGAGGATTCATCTATGCCAAAGATAGTATTTCTTCAATGCAGAAAATTTGCCAATCATCAAACACAAAATAGCACAGAAATTGAGAGACTGAAGCTTTCTTTATCAAATATTAAGGAAAGAAAATTTGTAAATTCAGTCCATAAAATCTCCTCTCTCTCTCTCTCTCTGACCTACTGATTTATAGATGATGCTGAAAGCTGGCAATGGGTTTATTCATTAACTGATGCTGAATATAGTGTTTCACTTCCAATCTTCAGGAGATTTTGGCCCTAATATTCATCCATCCCCAGTTTTCAAATTTTGATGAATTCCATTAAATGCCCAGGTAGCAGTTATAACTAATTTTTATGTCTATTTTGAACCGTGGCACAAGATAATCATGGCACTATGTTCTCGTCAGGGTAGTTCCCCTTATGGAGACTCATGAACAAAAACAAACACAATAGCTTATCTTTGCTTGTTCATAAATGTTAGGAATGTTGTATAAATTTTGAGCTCTAGGCTTACTGGTTACCTAAACATTTACTTTGTAAAATAAACTGCTTGATTAAGTTTCATCTGTTGAACATCTATTTTAAAGAACAAAATAAAGCAAGAAAAAATGTCTATTATGCAACATAAAATGGCATTACATAAGTACCTGGGTGAAACTGTTTTTTTTTTTAAACTAGTGAAGACAAGAAATCATCGTGATGACCAAAATCACTACAGCATCCAAAATAAATGTGATTTTTTTTAAAAGTGTAGTTATACTGTTAGGAATAATGCAATGCTAAGCATCAGTTTTGTCTGACTTATTTCTTTAGGTTAAAACAATATTACAAAGTGTTTATTATTCAGTAGGTAGATCTTCACAAGCTATTAGACGCTTAGTAGTGGCCTTAAGAACATGACAAGGCTTAATTGGTTTTAGTATGTTAAAAATCATGTTTACTTTGTAACACACACTTGCTGGTTTGTGAATCCCTACCCTGACCCAAAGGTTGAAGACCTCTCACAAAAGTGAGCTAGGAGGAGCAAGGTGTGGCCTCTTGAATGGCCGTCAAGGTGCAAGCTGGTCAAGAGTTACCTGCGTAACATCCACCACAAGTACACAGACAAGCCCTACTAAAATTCTTCATTTTGCAGTTGTAGAAGTAAACTGGAGCTCAGAGGAAACCCATGTGAAGAAGAGTAATAGGGAAGAACACCAAACTGATCTGGCCCCTAATCAGAATTTAACTCAAGACCTCAACTTTAGCAATCCATTAGTCTACTACTGGACCAGTGCATCACTTATATTTGATTAAACATAAGCTAGCCATCATTGTAATATATTATAAATAATGGACAGATGTTTCTTTCTTCAAACTTCTGTATATATAACAAAAAAAAAAACTTGTTCAGGTGACATGTATTTTTGATACTAAGCATAGCTCTTAATTATTTCAGAGAAATCTAAAAAGAATGAACCACAGTTAATTTTTTTTTTGTTTAGTTTAACTGCATTATTTTAAAATTAATCTGTCTGTGATAAGAAATTCTTGTGAAACAGCTAAGCATACAGATTTGGGGGGCATTACTGTGTGGGAATGTTAGAATGGATTCAAAATTTAGGAGGGATGCTTATAATATAATATTAGAAAGAACAGGTAAACACATAAAGAGCAATGTGTTGTAGATATTTCAACCTTAAACATACTAATTAGTTAAGTATTACTAAAACTGCTTAGATGCTAGTTTTTCATTTGATTGTAAACTACTGTATGTGTGGCAAGAAAAAACCTAAATGCCTGATCCTGCTGCTCTGACAAATGCCACTGTACATGTGGTGGGAAAGAGAAGGATCAATGGCTGATTGTCCTGCTTTGTTAATGACATCAAGTGGTAGAGTCAGAAATTATACATCCCCCTCCCATCATTACTATTTCACTACTTTCAGTTTCTGCTAACACACACACACACACACACTATGAATAATGATCTCAGAGATTAGTCAGAACTAGATTGTGACAGCTGCAAGAGCAAAATAAAACAATCTCTGTAAAGTGACAATATGCCTGTTGCCAATAAACCTGCAGCTCCCCTTTACCCTTCCTAAAGCCAGAGAACTTTAACAATAAAAAAGAAAGGCAGCTAAGATGTTAACTGAACCCACAATGCCTAGATGCTTTGCATTAGCAAAATCAATTGCATGACAGAAGCTCAACCACAGGAGTGTTCAAAAACAAATTTTTAGCCCTTTTCATTTCCCTGTATTTAATTGCAATTTGACAAGCTTCAAAGTACAATCTGCCGTTTTACAGATCTTAACGAATCTGAAATTACAATTCATATTTCCTACAGCCACCTACACTAAATCAGTATTTGCTTAATGCAGATATCTTTTCAAAAGAAAATGATGGATTTTATTTAAATGATTCATCAAAATCTAATTGTATTTCAAGCAAGAAGCCAGGTTTAATTCAGTTAATCAAATTAAGTTCCTCAACAATGAATAAAATTTAATGTATTATTCAAAGCAGAAATATCTATGTTTCTTGACATTTTAACAAATCAAATAATTTGATTACTTTCAGTTTGATGCCAACATACTGAAGATTTTCAATAAAGCAGCCATTTTGTTTTGCCACCTTGTACTTGATTTGTAATTATTATTCTAAACCAGCAACTTGACATTTTTTTAGACAGAATGCATCTCATACTATGAAGTTGCTATGAACTGACATTTGTGTTGTATGAGGCTCATCTATAGATGCAAACTGTTCGTACAAAGTGCAATTCAAAATAACTGATTATGATTCAAAATTCATAAACATTCTTTAGCTACTTTTTTTTTTACCTGAGTCTAATTAGTTAACTATTCATGAATTATTCATTCTAAGTTAATAAACATCTAATAAATATCAGATGGGTCTCTCCAAAATAAAGACAAGCAGGCTCAGTTTGCAGTCACCAGTATGCTAAGCACACATGTTGATACATTCCATTTTCAAGTTAATCTCTGTGAACCTACTCTCAATTTCAGGTCATAAGAGAAACTAAACTGAGCAAGAATAAAACATTAATTTTCTAACTGGCTGTGATGAAGGACTGGTAGTGATATAAACAAAGTATCAGGCCTGCTATCTAGTCTCCGTCAACATAGTTTGCTGCTGTCAGGTGGAACAATGCAGTGTTATTTATTTATCTTTTTAATAATGACATGACAGTTTCATTGCACACCTATTATTTATTACATTGTTGACTTTTTATTGTTACTTCAGCCAAGAGCAATGGTACAGCATAGAACTCCAGCAATGCTTCCATGGAGCTTTTTAACCACACAACCCACAAGGCACCAGCCTGATCCATTGCAAGTCAGCCATTAACAATCCTCTTCTATCAAGAAATACTAATTTTGCACAAAGTTAAAATACTGCAATAAAATGAAAAATTCATGATGATCCAGACTTCCAACAATTGAAACATTTAAAATTTTTTAAATTTAATGAAGCAAAAGAAACAAGTCTTAGCTTCATTTTTTTTCAGTATCTTAGCTTATAGGTCATAACTTCAAACTTTTTGAGCCTTATATTAAGGTGGACATTTTTTATCAGTGGAACATAATGAGCACAGTCCATTCAAAAATCCATTGGTTTGGTGGTTCAAAGAGCTAAAGAACTCCACACCCATCTGTAAATCACTGATACTTTTAAAAAGGGCAATACATTTTAATATTTTTTTTATTCTTGCCAAAGAAAGAATATAACAGCTGATAATAAAATTTTAAGCATAATATTTTATCATTAATTAATTTGTATATTGAAAGAAAATCTCCAACTTTAACATTTTAAGAAGTCCCCTATTTACTACAAATGTTTTCTTTTTTCTCACCTGGTATGAAATAATCACATCAAAGAAAACTGAAGTCAAGGAGAGTACATAGGCACTGCAAACCATCAACATGGGAGCAGATAATTCAACAGTTAGTAGATTCTCTACTGAAGTCTATAATATCCAGCCAGCTTATGTGGAGGCCTAAGAATAGTAGTATTTTGAGATCCCCAATTAACCAAGATAGGAAACATCGTTTCTTGAAGTTAAAGGTGACTTTGGTGGATGTACTTTTCCTCTTTTTCACCCTTTTACACAAATTTCTAGAAAAATCCTTCATGCAATATCTATTTTCTCTTTGTAATGATACAAAAATGTAACTACATGCTTCTTGCTTCTCCATCAAGCAAAACAATTTTTTCTGATCTTTCTTTGCAAAAAGAGCATTACATCTTCCATATATGCCAATAGGTAAGGTTATGATGAAGTAAGTTCTTATTTAGATGGCCTACACTGACATTTCTTGATAAAGACGACATCCTTCTTGTTGCTGACCATATCTGCACAGAGTGAAAATTGCCAATCAAACAGAAAAGTAATCATGGATTCAGCTTTCTTTTTCAGCCAGCTATACTTAAGAAAACTGACTTTACAGACTCCATGGAAACTTGAGAAAGATCACTAGGAGGAAAAACTAGGACGTCTCCTTTAAATGTAGCACTGAAGCTATTATTTATCCTATGTATTCTGGATACAATTAAAAAACAGAAATCATCAAAATCAGAAATGATTTGTTTCTTTTACTAGATAAATCATGCAAAACTTTTGAAATCATCAAAAATATATAATACAAAATAATGATTTATATATTAAAATATAATAAATATTCCATTTTATTTATTTAGTTGGACAAGAGTGTGTAGAAATGTAATTTCTGGCAACACCATGGTAAGTAATTAATTCAACTAGTCTGGTAAATAGGAAAGTTTTCCCAGCTGAGTTCCACAGATAAATCAGTGCTGCCAGCCAGCTCTGAGAAACCAGAATAGTGGGGTCTGGTGTCTACTTTCAGGTTTAAAATAAGGAGATTAGGTCTTACAGTAGCTGTTAAAGGATATACTTGAGTCAGCCAAAGCCACTGAGCTGTCAACTGAGTCAAGAAGCTATCTGATACAATCACTACTAAGACAAAGCAATGGAAGAGCAAGTCTCTCACTCTCACACACAGTTTCCTACAATGTTTAGATTTTTTCCCCCCACATAATCCATCTATAAAGCAAAGATTTTATTTCATAACCCAAACAAACAGTAAGACAGAAATTTTTTCTTTAGGAAAATAAAGTTTACAATTTGCTTTGTCCTTATTCTGGTTCGCTCAGTTTGGAAAAGAGATGGATCATTTTTACCAATACCTATAAGACAGGAAAATGTCAGCTAACCCTACTTATATATATGCCAAAATGACTGTCAGTTTTAAAAATAAATTTCTTCTAAAAATCAATGTGTAACTAAAACTATAACAGAAACAGTAAAACAATTTAGTTTCTAACACTAATTTATTGAAACAAAATTGTATTAACATTCTATTAAACTGATTTAACTCACTAAGAATAAGTTAAACTGCTTCCCTGGATCAGCAAAAAGTAGTTCTCAAAGTCTTAGCATCTTGAACATCACCTTCCACACATTCTGCAGGAGTAAGGCCACTAACCTGGCAGGTTGATGGATGCTACATTCTTCACAAGGATTGTCATCTAATTTCTGATGACACTTGTTAAATTTCTACAAGTTTCACAGGTGTAGGTGGGTATTCTGATCATGGTGCATTGACAATGGATCCTATCTCCTCAAAGATATGGATAAGATTACACAAGGCCCTTGATAAACATCTCAATTGTGAAAAACAGATAAAGCCTCCCCCACTCAATTCATTGCTATACAAAAAACCTAAGTATTGTGATCTTGGAGATCAACTGTTCACAGGCATCTCCATGAGCACAGGCTCATCTGACAGCATTGTAAGCTTATATTAAGCGGAAAACTTTAGTAATTAACATAGATACGTTTCTCTGTTATAGCTCAAAGAGGATTAAGTTATCCAAATATCAGTAGTTTACCACCATACACCACACAGGACAAAACTGTTAGCAGATTTATTCCTTGAACACAAGAAATACACATCTACATCAACTTACTGCCAAAAAGTAGCTCTACACTTTTAAGCCTATAACTATACTACAGGCATTACTATTTCTTTTACCTTTGACACCTTTATTAATAGGCCTGAGGCCAAATCCAACAGTAATGTATGTACAGGTATAAGGTGGCTACTTTCTAAGTCTCCATGCATAGCATACTTACATCTAACCTAATGGGATTGAGTTCCACTCAGCACAACTATGTACCTGCCCCTCTACTAGCTCTGGCATAGCACTGAAATGAACGTACTGTCACCAGACAGCTGTAATAAGTATATTTAACATACCTCATGATAAACAGAACTAAAACTAATCTTACTACTAATGGAAGACATTTAACATTTGAGAATTAATTAATAATATATATGATACACTGCAGAGAGACACAGATACAGCAAAAATTGTGTATGACTTTAATATACTAGCAAAAACCTTTAAAACACACAACCATCTCTACCAACACTGATTCAGTTACTAAAATTGAGTTGAAATGGGGTCAGTTAGTTCAATTGAGGTTGGCTTGTATTACAATCATTATTTTTAAGTCAACCAATTCCATCAAATGAACTTCCACAAATTCTCATTCAGGGTTAAAGGTCCACACTTGTTAAACTATATTCTTTCTTAATGTCAGGTCTCTTATAACACCAAGACTTCTCCTTGGTAGTATAAACATAGCTCCTCTCTCTTTCAATGCCATATAGCTTATCCCTAAAGTCTTGCACCATTGTTATCTAATTGTTAACATTTAGCACATGCAGCATAACTATCTGATCCCCACTAACTTTCAGTTAGATTAAAATGTTAAAGAGCTTTTTTTTTATTTTTAGAAAGTAAAGAGTTAAGCAATCAGTTAGGGTTTGAAAGCCAGACATATAGACCAGAAGAAAATTCTCAGAGAAACTGTAGCCCAACATTCCACAGTGATGATATCAGAAATGCCAAGTTTTCAACAGCTACCATGTATTTCATCTTGACTTTCATGATTAGTGACATCTGTTCCAACAACAACAAAAAATAAACTAATAGTTTTGTGTTTTTTTCTCCCAAAGTTATCAAGAGCAAATAACTTTGGGAGGTCACAATATGGAAACACAATGAGAAACAAACACTAAGCAAAGGAGAGATTTCCAGAGACCAAACCCACTGGTCCACACATGTTAATGCAGTGGTGTCAAATTATTCTGAAAATAAATAAAGCTCTTTTTTAATGTACGATGAGCTGAAGAAAGATTTTAATGTCTTACCAACAGCTCCCTCAAACTGGGGACTATATCTACTGAACAAAGTTTAACTATATCCACCATCTCCCAAGTTGTCTCTTGATACTGCACTGCTCAACATTAGTAGAGATACAATGCACCCACTACTGGCACAGTAAGCACAGATACAGCTGCTTCACTGGATCATTGCATGTGTCAGTAACCACTACCAAGGAACGTAAAATGCCATGTAGCCATAACTATTTCACCAACTATGAGCAATACTTGTCACACTTACTATCCGTACTATATAAACAGGTATAAAGTACACAAGGCATGCATTAAGCAATTTCAACACCAGTTACCAAGATTCCTAGTGACAAAGAAAGGAATAATAATAATAATAATAATAATAATAATAATAATAATAATAATAATAATAATAATAATAATAATAATAATAATAAAATCCCTGCAGATATGACCACAAGTGCCATTAGAATATTCTGTGTTATAACAATTTTAAGATAAAAGGGGGCAGCTGCTTTTACAAAAGCTAAGAAATCTTCTCAGTTCTGAGTTTAATTTTAACTAAATAACCAAAGAAATGTTGAGTTCAAGAGGCATTAAAGATGAACCATTTAAAATGAAAAAATAGTCTAAGATGCACAGATCAAAACAGCAGGTGGCGTTCTCTGTTATTACACACCAAAACAGCATTCAGCTGTTTCTGACCCTGCTGGCCCTCAGCGATCTTATTGTTTCAGTTGGCACCACTCTGATTTTAAATATAGTTTTTAATAGTCAACAGCAGTAACTAATAACATTGCCTATCTTTGTCAATCTTCACTGGGAGATATTTCCAAGATGCAATAAACAATCTAATTTTTAGGTCCAGCATCAAGATTTTGTTTTGCTTTTCTTTCCCAAAGCTAATTGAGACGGGGGCCTTGTAAGAAGTAAATCCAATTTGATGCTAGCTTCATCTTGCCAGCTAAAAGGAAAAGTTAACGATGAGGTTGGAACATCAGTGTAATATCCCCGCCAATATTGCACAGTCTTTGGCGTTCTGTGACTGAGTCACTTCCTCTTTCAATAATGTGCAGGCAATATGCTTTCTTTGTGAATCACCAGGGTGGTTAGCCAATGTTATGATTACAAAGATAAAAATCTAAGAATTGCAAACCAAAAAAAAAACAACATAAATAAATCCATTCCATGATTGTCACTATTGCTGTTACATCACAGTTACACAGACCATAGAAAAAAATATTAAAATATTTGAACAATAAAACACTTCAGTCTTTTGTGTGGTTACAATTATTAAGTATTATGTTAACCAAGGCAACCATAACAACCAAAAAATTTCTTTTTTAAAAAATTCTTACTGCTAAAGAAGGGAAAAGAGGTAAAAAAAACAATATTTAAAATGTTTTTCTTTTTAATGACAATCATGAATCTTTAACACAGAGTTCTTTCTTATCTAACTTTTAAAAAAGTTATAACTAAATTGGTATTAATAAAGTCGCTTAAGGTAGCTGCATAAACAAATGCATGAGATCAAGGCCAAAGTGAACTGAAGCATGATGCTGAGGAGCAGACATCAAAGAGCAATGAAACAAAGTCTGAGTGGTACAGATGAATGAACAGAAAGACCAAGAAGTAATGATATGACAATAATCTGCTATCAATAAAAGATATAATGCCAGCAATAAAAACAATTATGGCACCTACAGTAAGGGTTAGAATGACTTTCACTGAGAGAATTGACAGCAATGAATGCTACAAAGCAACATTCATTATTTCATGAAATACAGTTTATGAGAATTAAAAGTGGAAGTCACAATATTCATAAATAGTCATTGATTACCCGAGCTATAATGGTGAGAATAATAAATATTCTGGGCTAGTTCATAAATAAAAATTTTGCATGATTAATAAAAAAAAGTATTTAATTTTGTGGTCATCTATGTGAACAAATGTGTGTGTGTGTGTGTGCGCACGCGCGCGCTTTAATATTTCAGTATCTAATACTTTGGCTTACTCCAAGTTTAACCAACCAATGAACAGGTCCAATCTGACCCTTTAACATGTACAAAAGATACAACCGTGTTCGCCATAGTGCCCAACTGGATGTGATTAAGGCAAATGCAGTTGCTTCATATCTACACGAGATTTCATTGGGCACACTGCCCCTAATTCCACATGTCATGTTTTCTGCTGGACTACTAGTCTTTACACCCAAGTCAAGCTTGCTCTGAGTCTGAGAAGGATCATAGTCTGACCAAACCACTTCTTTTTGGAGGTGAAAATATTAAAACCATGCAATGTTTAATTAGCTCTTTCACTACTTGTAACCTGCATTCATACTAGAAAGTCCTCTGTCCTGGCCTATAGTACAGGAACATGTCTCTGTCAGAATCAAGCAAGCAATGGACAGTGTTAGAAGGGTTAAAAAAAACCTATTTCCTTTTCTCATTGAGACTGTGGTCCATCCAGTTTCCTTATAACTGATGACAGTACAGTCAACACCAAGAATACTTCACTAACTATCATATATGAATGGGACAATTTCCATTTAGCATCATACTTAATAGACAACATTCATGCTGAGTGATTGTTTAGTTATGTAACTCATAATTAGACCTACCTGGCTCTAATTATGCTATCATTGTTGCTAAATTCTTTTATGTTTACAATCTGTCTTTCTGTCGTAAAATGTTTGCAAAAAAGCTAACATCTTTGTCATTAACTCAAAAACAAAAATTTAGGATAAGTAAAGGAAAGGAAGAAGCAACTAGATCTTTCCAAAGAGTGTGACTGTAGTCAAAGTGCAATCTCAAAGCTAAGGAAGTGAGAGAAATAAGTATGCCAAGATGTTCTTTCAAGACTGGTCCATCAGATTTGTGCAAATAATGCACCTGTAAATGGCCCAATGATGAAAAAGGCAAAGAGGCTAGTAGAAATGCCAGAGATTCCTTATTTCCAGTCATTGAATAGCTGGCTGGAATGCTAAAACAGTGGAAATAAATTAAATTCAAAAGAGTTCAAGAAGAAAAGGCTGCTCCTGAATGTTGGTGCAAAAGAATATTCCACAACAGCCAAAAGAAATTAATGGTTATGCATAACAAAATGTCTAGAATGTGGATAAAACAAGACCTTTACTTTCAAGTAACACTGTCTGGAACTCTTGCTGCTGCTGCTGCTGCTGCTGGCAGTAATCCAATAAAAGCCCACTTGACACAGCAGATCTTAAAGAATGTTGAAGAAAACAACAAGCACCTTTTGTTGTTAGCAAGTTTGCCCACCCTGATTATTTGATGAATGACTTCCTGTCTACCACTGCCAGACTTTCAGAGTTCAACACATGGATGACCAGCAAAACCTGAGTGGAAATTTTGCTGAAGCTGATAAGAAAATAGCTGCTGTGGAGAGAAAACTTATTCTGTTTGTAGACAATGGCACTTGTCACATGCTGGAAGGTGAAAATCAGCTCCAGAACATCAATTTAATCCTCATGCTGCTGAATACAATCTCACTAATTTAACTGCTAACTTAATGTGTGATTCGAGTCACCATCAGATGCAGGTTATGCATAAGTACTTATCGATGGAAATTGAAAAAAAACATCAATGTTTTTCTCACTATACATTTGCTGTCTTTTTTTTGTCATGAATTGCTTCAAAAAAGCTGGCTTCCAGTGAGGTTACCAAAGAAAATGGTGAGAATGAGCTTATCTTCAATTTAGCCATGCCCACAATGTCAAGATTCTAAAGAATTTGAATGGTTTGCTGATTACGATTATGTACCATGTTAGAGGACTCTGTGAGTGCAAACATTTGTACAAAAGATTTGGAGAAGCATGGCAGTGCCAAAAAAAATGAAGAAGTCATTGAGCACAGTGAAGAGTTACTGCTGTGGAAGCACTGGCTGCTCTCTGGAAAGTGGTTATTTTCACAGGAGAATATTACGGACTTTGAGCAGCTGGACTTTCTATACAAATGAAGAACAAAATGAGCACAAAATAGCTGAAAAAATGATTTCTCCAAGTGAAGATGTGTTTCTAGTGTCATGATAAAACATTATATAAAAAAGGTATTCAAATATAGTAAAGCTGTCTAATTGTTTAAATAGTAAATCTGTACACTAGTTTTTGGTTCATCATCATCAATTTTCATTCAGCTCTGCTTACTCATTCTGATTCCCCAGAGTATGATGGTAAAACAAAGTCAACTGCACTTATTAGCCCTACCGACTTTGCCTGTTTATGCTCAGCTTAGTTTTTAACATGAAAGATTTCAGAGGGAAGAAAACTGAAGATGTAAACACAATTCCACTTTTTTATATAAAATCAAAAGTTAATCCAGCTTAAAGTTTGCCAAGTTCTTTCTTTTCACATTCTCGATTCATATAAAGAAAAGACACAGACATCTCAGAACTTACATTATCAAGACAAGCTCTTTTTTTTTTTGTTGTAGTCTGTTTCAGTTTTGATATAACTATGGACTCACTGATAGAATATCCCATAATGTAAATAAATTTATTAATAAAAAATGAATTTCAAACATTCATCACAAGACTAATTTTCATCAAAATATCTTCCAGTATCCATAATAATTTTTTTTTGTATTTAGCAACATTCAAAAAAAAATTCTATTTATTTCATTTCAATTTTTTTTCTAATTTAAAGTTCTCCATCAAGTCTCTGCTATATGTAAATTACTACGTGGTTTTTCTTTTGGGCAAATTACAGCTTTCATACATATTCACACCACTGATCTTTCCAAGTGGTTCTTGTTTTTTTAAATCAGTAAGAAGGTATCACAAAATGATATTAAACTCAATAGTTATGGGAAAATCACATGCTGAAATAAAGTTAGTATTAGGGTTAATTTTACATTACATTCTAGATACATGGTTGCATATATTTTTTCTTACTGGCAAACTCTGTCCTGACTTTCCAGATCTAATGACATCTCACAACTAGAAGGGGAATGCAAGGGGAAGAAGCCTTGATGACCAAGTGAATTACGTAAGTACGGTTTTGGGATCTCAAATGGCAGGCAAGAGTTAGTTACCCGCAGAACCTCCAGCACATGTATGTGGAAAATCTCACTAGAACTCATTTTTCAATGTGAAAAGAAATCTGAATGCTGAAAAAAAGAAAAACAATGCCAGGGAGATATACCAAACCAAGCCTGTCCCAAATGGGATTTGAATTCAGGCCCCAACTATGACAGTTTACCTATGGACCACTGGCCATCTCATTTAGGTTAATCAAATTAATTATCTATTCCCTGCTAAAGATTTGATTTCTAAGCACTTTCTAATTTGCATACAAATCTACTGTTGTGTTATAGCTAGCAGCCAATCCTTAAAACCATCTCTAGTCACAATAAGCATTATGTAAATGCTTCTCTTTTCCATAATCCTACATTTTCTGGGCTGCCTATGAAATAGGACAGTTTCCACTCATTTTCATAATATTCTAATTTGGTGTTGATACCAAACCTGTTCTCCATATATTAATGTTGATAAGTGTTTTTTTTTAAATAAAACATTACCACATAATAGTTTCCCCAGAACATTATTGATTTAAAATGTAGACAAAGTACTGGCAAAATTACATTTACCCCAAATGATCAAACATTCAGTTTTAAGAACAAATTTTATGGTAGCTGTTCTCTTTTGGGGATTTCAGTCATCTGGCTTAAGAAATCTTCAGTTTAACCCTTAATCTATTTTTGGAACTAAAAGTTTCATTTATAGCCAACAATTAGAAATGGGCTCACATTTTGAGTGTCAGGAATCATATTCCTCTTCTAGACAGACTGCATGTTGTTTATGATATAAATATGACTGGTACTGATGTAGATAAATGCTTGTCTATGAATTAACAAATGTACTATTGGAAGTACAAGCTAACAACAACATATATGTGAGGGTATCCATTTTTGTTTTCTAAAAATTTTTGTTGTATAGATATGTAGTGAGTAAAGTAGTTTTGTGAGTCACTTAAGTAAATTTCTTCACTCCATCCACCAAGGCACTTTAGTGATCTGAAGAAATGTCAAACACTGGCCTGGTTTCTTCCTGGAATGCCACAGATAACTACTAGTAGTTCAGTGCCTGTTTGCTGCCAGATACATGGCTCATATTTATGTACACAGAGAGGGGGTGTATCTAGAGGTCCTGTCTTCATCTGTCTGTCCCTGTTTGTTCAAGTGTTGGAGGATGGAGAGGGGAGGTTCAGAAAGAAGAGAATGAGCCTAATCATAGATTTGTGGAAAACAGCTCTCAGCCAGGTTAGCCATGGTGACACCAATTCATAAATCAAAACCATTTCTAATCACTGGTCTACAAACGGCCTATGGAAGACTCATTATAACGATCTATTTCACGTTACTAAACAACAATCAAAAAGTGCAGTAAAAATCAAATGTAGAACCTACATCTCTATATTATTATTGCATTTATCATTCTTTTAACCAAATTATAACCTGAATAGAAATCAATGCATTTTATATTTCTTTTTATCAGGCTTAAGTATTTATGGCCAAGTTTCTACATTTTTTACCTACATTTGCTAGGACAATTGCCCTTGTTTTTGTAACATCATAAACCAATGTTTACAAACCCTGGTGAGCACCACAATGGGGCCCAACACTTCCAAAATTTTAGATGTGGGAGGAAACTGGAGAGCCTAGAGGAAACTCGCATGGGCAGCTAATGAAGAAGAGTGAGAAGAAACCATGCCAGAGAAGTATGCCAAACACAGTTGGTCCCCTGCAGGAATCAAACTTGGGCTTAAAAAAGCAGTCAAGTAGTTAGCCATGAACCATCATCAGCCATGGACCACCATATCGCCTAGTAATTCTGTTAAAACCACAATTTTCTAGATGTATCAAAGAAAGCCTAACTGTTTTGACAAGCAATGAGACTTATTGACCACAGAAATCTAACCACCTAATAGCCTTTGATCTTGAGTGGGGAGAGGGTACCCAGTAACTAACTCCAAAGAAAACACCTGCCTAGTTCTTGATAGTTTTGTCAGCTATTTCAACAACACTGAGTTTCTCTATAATTCTGGTTAAATATATAGTCCATATCATTCAAGATTACTCTGTGCATTCTTTTCACTCCAAGCATATTAACCCTCTATATAGCACCTGATGTACATTTGTGCCCAATTACCCTCTTTAAATCTGCATTACTCAGCACCAGGGACTACCTCCTCATTGATATAGCCCTTTGTAATGACTAAATATATAGCCATATAGCAGCAAGTGCTTCTAGGCTGAGTGTAAATGCACCCCAGGTGGAATAATAAGTAAAAAATGGATGTGGTTTAGTTAATAATCATACACTGCAAATTTTCAAATTCGTGAGTTTTCTCATAAGCATTATCAAAATACATCAGATAAAAGTGTGTTTATCTGGTGTGATTGAACAATGCTCCCACACACAAGATGAACAGAAATATTATACAACCATCATTCTAAGTGACCTTTTCATCTATACACAAACTAATGCTGTTGTGAGGGTTAGGGTTAGAAAAAAAGATAATCCTTTATCTACCATTTCACAAACCCTCTTCTTAAAACTGCAACCTAAAGAATCCATTATGTAATTTGTGAAAAAAAATCTGCCTCTCATGATAACCGCATCTTTATTTTATGACTGGAGATTTCTATTGAACATCTTTCTTCACTATTACAAATTTACAGTTCCTTTTATGGTAGACTTTCAGAATTATGATACAACTCATAGAAGTAAAACGACTCAAAACTAAAAGAGCTTATGCTGTTAATGATATATTGTAATATATCAGTTTTCTTAGGTAGACAAAAATCACCCACTGTTACCACTCTCATAGACCGTTTGTTCTTTACTAGATGCTAAGAACAGATTTCACTGTAAATGCATAGAAAAAATTCAAATAAACTAGAACCTGAAAGAATGATCTGTACTTGAGCAGAGTTGTTCTGACACTACCCATTTAGATATGCTTCCCTTTGCAGATCACCATGCAATATTAGCTACGTATTTAGGTAGTCTTATCAGGTGTTGCCATAAGGAAAACAAATCTAGTGTTTTCTTGCAGATGAACCATCTCTTACAGACAGACCAAAAACTTATTAGCTAATGCCTAGACATACTCAAGCCTTCTCATCTTGGAAGTTGATGATGTTGCTCTTTATAAAGATGCAGATGCTGCATCAATTTCCAAATCAAGTAATCCAGTCTTCCAGCGACTGAAATATTAAATAATCAAAAGTCATGATTTTTTAAAAATGATTTTGCTGTCTTGTTTCTTTTTTTTTTTAGTTAAGTTATCATCATGTTGTTTATCTGTGAGATCTTGTGTAAATACAGTAACAAGGAAATTAGGAAGATTACTGCAATATTTTAAAATAGCAACATTAGTTCACTTTACTGAGGATTCAGGGTTCTTCCAAGAACTGCCAAACTTGTATAAGTATTATGATTCCAAACTTATTAACATAATTTTTAACCAGAACCTTCAGTAACCATGTTTGTACTTTAAATGTGATCCAGTTGGAGTCAGACAAATGGATTCGGATGTTGACAATAAATCCTTCAAAGCTGAATCAACAGTGGAGATGGTTTCCTACTATTCTAGTCATTTTAAAGGTAATGTGAACATTGTAAATAATGTGTAAAAATGCTTCTTTCATGTGTTGCTATACAAATGGACAATTCTGATTAGATAAACTTATCAACATGGTGCAGTGCATTATGAGGTGATTCAAAATGGTGGACCACAAAGGGTCATCAGATTGATATGTAAATTGCTCTCCCAAAATTCCAGCATGACAGTGCGTCAAAGTAGCATGGCATAGCACTACACTACAGCACTTTGGAAAGAAACTGAGACCAGTCTACAAATTTCAAATCACATCAATTTTTTTCAACAGTTATTCAGATACAAATGGTTAATAAAACCAGATAACATTAAGTTAAGGTATTAGCTTTAAATCATCCCCTGGCTCGCTTCAAATTTGGAATTTCCATCTTTACTTCAGTCTGGAATTAATACAGGGAAGGTAAACTAAGCCATGATTAGAAGGTTTCAACTGTTATGTCAACAAATTTTCCAGAATATCCTTGTTATTAATTAGTTTATTACTGATACACTAGATCTTTCTTAATCTGAATAGCTTCAATATTAGCATTCAGACTCCACAGCCACTTTAACCACTGACCCTTTTAGCCTTAAACCTTAAACTCATCTTCAGGTTAGGCTAAGGTTTCCATCAGCTGACTCCCTTGTTTCCTGTTGGTCTGTTCCCTTTTTACACAAAGGATAACATAAAAGCCAATAACTAGGTAGGGGTTTGACTCATCAGGTTTCCTAATGATTTTTCCAGCAATGGCAGCTTGGCTCTAATACAGGGGTGGGAAACTTTATCTTGTTACCCACTTCTGCGAAAAAATATTTCATAATTTACTATATTACAAACTACAATGTAGTATGAAATCATGTCAGACATATCCTAAAGATGAAATAAAGATAGATACTAATAACTACCCAAATCAGCAGGATGGCTGGACATAAAAGACGACTTCATTTTAGGCAAAATATCCAAGAAAAGCCAAGTAGACTAGAGAAGGGGGTGGAAGAACTAGTATGACAATGCAAAGAATATTGGAGCAAAAGTAAATTGCCCTTACATAACACAAATCAAAGCAGACTCTATGACTAGTGACCTTACCCATCATTATCATTTGGAATAAATAATTTATATATATTCCCATATAATCAAATTAGGGAAGGGGGTGACTTTATCTAAAGCATCATTAGCTTCTTTACTTTTAGAAACTAAATCTTTGCAGATTCATAAATACAGACTTTCATCTGTCTCAATTCCTTCCTTGTTTTAATATTTGAAGAAAATTCCATTTTGGTAAAATGAAAAACTGTATCTATTTATTTATAAAACTGGATAATGCACAGAATTTATAACCTTAGCATCCAAAACATTTTCTATGTCTTGTTACCATTGAAAATTACTTGTTTATGATATGAAGCCTTTTTTATGTGCTGAGCAAAAAATGTTTTCCTTGACAGACTATTTAGGCCTATACATAACCTAAGGTTTAACTCTAATAATCCATTTTTCAGAAGACACTAAAGATTCTGGTAGGGTGGTAGTGCCTGGAATCTCTTTGGCCATACTTCCAGAATAAAGAGATTTATAGCTTCTGAAATGTGTTTGTTTTTTAGGGGTTCCCCTTCTGAAGATGTTCAATGTAGGGTATTATAGACTATGATCTGAGTTGTACAGATCTTTAATGCCACTCCTTGCTGACGGAGAAAGCTAATGAAATATGCCAAGCAGACTTCCTTGGAAACTGTTGTATTTCATGTTGGTGCCTACAATAGTGCACACACCCAACCCTTTAAAACACAGAGACAACACAACACCCATGTTTGACCATTTTGCAGGCTCTGACAGCTTCACAAAAGTAGTTTCTTGATGGCATCAATGACAATTTTTAGAAAACTTTATCACTAAATTCTTCTTCAACAAAAATGAATTTAGCAAATGGAGTGTGAACTCCATTATACTACTCTGCAGTTTGTATTTGTTCACAAGACAGACTGAGTTTCTTCCAGTACTGGTACATTCAGTTATTGACGAGAAACCCTGGATAAGTTGTAAAAATAATAACAATGCCTGTACAAAGTCCACTTTTTCAAAAAAAAAACAAAAACTATTTGTCAAATTATTTACATAAGATATAGTTGATTAATATTGCAGCTGTCCTTCAGCATTTCACCCTAGCCACACACACACACTTCTGGCATTTTCCCTACATACTTTCTCAACATTTGTTCCACTCTACCTCCTAATAAGCAACATCAAATGCCCAGCAGTTCTCGCCACTCAGAAAGTATCCAACTACACAAACTAAGTAAAGATACAAAAAGCTGGATTTTTTGTTTGTTTATTATTTTGTAAAAGTAATTAACCCCCCCCCACATCCTGTTTTCTTGTCTGTTTACATTTGCTTGGAACACTTTGTAGAGAAAATTAGAACATTCGCATATTTTAAGAGAAAATGTTATGCCGCTAACTTCAGTCGTTAAAAAGCCTATCCAAACAAAAATTTATTTCTCCCATTAGTCTTTTAAAGGAAAACTGTTAATAAGGATGATGCTTACTCATAGGAGAAAGGGGGCACTGGAGCACTAGCCCCTACCTCTTACTTGACAGGAAGTTTGTAAAAGATAAATGTGTATCATTAATTAGATGATAAATACTTGGTATTATTACATTTTTTCATTAAAGATACTGTATTTTTGTTCTAAATGCTGCCCATACTCCAATAAATATCCATCCCATACTTTATACCCCAAAAAGTTATTTATAAAAAGTGCCCATTTATGTCTGTATCATAAGTAACCCCAATAAACCACCACTCATTTCTTTAGGTGTATTTTGACACGAATATCTATCAAACAATTCACTTTGTAAACATGATGATCCTTAGTCATTGCATTTATAGAAACCAAATAAAAATCAGTCATCTCAGATCAAATCAGTTGTAGCCTATTTCAAAGTACTTTTCAAGATTGGAGTATCCTAACTGGTAGTTAGCACAATTGTTTATTCACGATATTCACTTACTGTTTCTTAATACATACTTCACCATAGTACTGATGGAACATCACTTTATAAAGCACTCCTTGTTTGGGCATATGACAGTCACACTGCTGATCACATGACACTATTTAAATAACACACACACAAGGTAATTGTGTCAGATCAATTCTTTCTCCATATCCACTCACTCATTTGAAATTTTCGTAGTAAGCATCAAGTATAATCGGTAGAAGGGTTGGAATCAAGAGTCAGAATGCCAAAGAATGCAAGCTATTTACACAATCAAGCTCAAGTTAGATGCTGCAAACTAAGCAAAACCTACAAATAATGAGATTGCAAAAAATTTGGTTTAAACAGAGAGAGAATTCAGGGCTAGATACAACAAACAGACAGGGGGAAAGTTGATTATGGACCTGTCTAAGATGAGGGTGGTCAAAAAGTGAGAGATGCTGAAATAGATAAACAATGTTTTGACTGGAATACAAATCACAGAAAAACAAATATGTATCACCATTGGCTGCATAAACTTCTGTGCCAGTACATTCTACCATTTTGAGATATTCTCAAATAGTTAAGTTCTTACACAACAATGAATCCACTGTTTCTGATCACAGGAAGATTTAGGTTTCATCTCTCAGCCTTCAACAGATTTTGATGCTTCCTTACCCTCGATAACCTCCACTACCAACTTTTAAATTTTGATAAGATGCAATAAACACTTGAGCAGCATTTAGAACAAATAAATTAATCTTTGGAAAAAAAAATCAACAAAGTTTTTACTTAAATATAAGAGGCTTGACAACATGAACAAAAATGGCTGCTGCCACGAGATTACAAACATTGTAATTAGAGTGCTCTTTACTGCTGAGAAATTGCCAAATAAGTTTACTAAATCAGAGGCATAACATTTCTTGCTGATTTTACACAACCACCACACAACAATATGGCTAAGTTAACCTACCACTTGGGGTGGAGACCAAGGGCCACGCCCTCCAGGCGAGGTCACTTTGGGTCAACCTTAAGTAGGTGGGAAGGCGAGTACTCTGTTTAGGGGGGTTCAGTCGGAAAGTCCTCTACCCGAAAAGAGTGGAGGCGAGGGGCGCTTTTTGCCTCTGGCCAGGAAGGTTAGGTGCGTCAAGACCGGTTTCGGGCTTGACGTGCTGAGACTTTTTTCCCAAGATTGGTTTTTGGCTGCGGAAGCGATCACTCTAACGGGGGGCGTTCACGCCCCAACCCTGGTCACCTCGGCGGCCAATTACACAAGGTGCTTCGGCGACTCAACCCGCCCTTTTAGGCCTTAACGGGAGCTTGTTCCACACCAGGCTTCGGCCACCAACTTCCATTCCCTTCTCCTCGGAGATAAACATGCATACACGAACTTTCACATGCACCACTTACGCATTCACCAAACAAAAGATGAAAAAAAAAGTTCTCATTTCAGTAATGCTGGCTGTATTCTAGGATACTGGAAGCTCTGTGGTGGCTTAGTGAAGTAAGTGGTATGCTGACTTGTTATAGTTTTGTGGAGGCTGGTCTAATATCTCTCAATGGGTAGATTTTCTCCCTTTAGAATAGTTCTGGCAGGTTCTTTTGTTGATGGCTAAAATGAGCACTTTTGTGCCATCAAATGTCTCCTCTTTGCTCAGCTAGCATTCCTGATGACTAGAGGAGATAATCCAAACTGGTTGGCAACTGATTTATGTACACAGCCTCCGAAATGTTTATTTTCTGAAACCTAGGCTACTATAGAACATGAAATTTGTATTTTTTTTTGTATAAAAGAAAATAAGAATACTGTGGTTATGTATATCATTCTGCTCTATTTATTTTCAACAGTCAATGTGTTTTCATTGGTGGTGTTGATAATTGGTATTGTTAAGAGATGTAAAAGAAATGTGATGGTAACATCTCAGAGCCAACAAAATTACATGCCTCGTCATTCAGAGCAAGGTAGAGAGCACACATCAGTGGGGCAGACAACCGAATCAGCAGATAGGCCAAAAAGGCCTGCAAAAATGAGGCAAATTGTTGTTAAACAGAGACAACTCAGTCAGAGTCATACTCCTCCCATACACATATACATACAGGTGAGGAAGACATGAAAAGAGCAATCAATGATTTTGGCAATTTCAGCTTTTCATCAAAATCAACTTCATCATAAAACATTTTTTTCTGACTCTGATTTGCCCAAACACTGGGTTCGTTGAAGCCTGAGCAGTCGTGAAATTCACCAAAAGTAAAGATGAAAAAAAAAAAAAAAATCAAGTAGATGTTAGCAAGAATGGATAAGCTAAGGTTAGTTTGGCAGAAAGGAAAAGGGTGCAACAAACTGAACAATGTCTACTACTATGTATAGAGAAGTACATAATGAATGATCTCTTTTTGCTCACAGTCACCCTCAGTTTCATGATTATAGAGCGCAATAAGATCATGGTGGCTCTTATCAAGTTCTGCACTGTCTGTCTTCAGTTTTTATCACTTGTTCTTTAAATCCAAAACTCGCCTATGTATATTGCTGATAGGTTAAGGTTATCTATATTTTTTCTGCATTTATTTTTAATTCAGTTTCACAGTCTAATTACAAATCACAGATGTACAGTAAACTTAGTACTTCTTAGATTAAAGTGAGATTTCATACCAAGTCTTTCTATTTCAGATTAAGTGTGACTATTAAGCCTGTTTCATGTTTAATCATTTTTCTAATTATCAATCATATTCTCTTGCTGCAACGCAAAGGAATATACTTCAGTCTATGGTTTATCATCCAAGAAAGTTGATAAGCTGCTCAACAATCCAAGGTTCTTCACCACACACACACACATCATGGCAGCCAATTTTGGAAACTTCTGTTGACAGTAACACTGATGTCATGCTGGCAAAACTTACAGGACTCAGAAAAAAATTTTTTTAAATATATGTATATCTAACATAATCCAGGTGATAATGACAGCCAATGGAGTACTTTATCTGTCCAACAGGTAAGGTAAACCGTGAACACTTATTTTTGTTACAAGATGCTAGACTTGGTTTAATACCATAATAAGTGAGATCCTTAAAACATTCTATAAATAGAATTTTATCACAACATTTATTATAAAATGACTTCTATGACAGGTAATTACATTTTACTTTATTCTAAGTATAAAAAATAAAAAAGAAAATTAAGATCAGTTAATTTTCATGCATGGAGACTGCCTCACTAGATTCATATATTTTCTTGTCTTCACCCAGGAAAAAAATTAAGTAATCAAAAGAGAAAGTACAACTGAAAACAAATGGCTATCTAACTGTATTAATGTGTGTGTGTGTGTGTGTAAAATCAACTGATTAAAACAGATTTTGAGAAAAACAAAAAAAATAGATATTTTCTATGAACAATGTTGTTGAATATCCCAGACCTGCCACAACAAACCCTGCCATTTCAGTCTTTGTCATACAAGCATCCATTTCAGCTGATACATAAACAATACAATTAGAGATAGAACTGGGCTTTTTGAGTTGATTATCTGTACCATCCCTGAAGTAAAATGGGTGCAGAAAAAGACAACACTCTTAAGTTCCATCCAATTCCAACATTTCACTTATGCTACTTCATACTCAACCTACAGATGTTTTAAACATGGCAAGACTACATCACGATATGCAGAAATACAATGTGCAGCCAAAATTATTGTATAACTTATCCTTAGACAGATCCCTGTGTTTAAGATTTAGCTTGCTTCAGTGGTAAATGCAGTGGTCTCATAGTTAGACTATAAAACTACTAAGATCAAAGACCCAAGTTCATTTTCTTCAGGGGACTGACTGGTTTGCCATACTTCCTTAGCATAGTTTCTTCTTATTCTGTTGGCAATGGTCTGAGAAAAGTACTATGCTTATCTATGTTACCAGTTAAAGGTTGCTACTGATTGGCCAAAATACCAGGTAAACAAAGCAATATCTGAACTTATTAAAAGTATTGTCATTTATACAACTGAGCAATGCTGAGGGCGGAGTCACAGCTATAACAGGGAACAGGTGGATCATGCTGGAAAAAGTCTCATGTGAAAGTTACATGTGCCAGCATCTATTTAAAAAAAGAAACAATTGTTGTACTAGATTGGAATAGTTTGGTGACTAAAATAAACTGCACTAGTGGTTTGCTTAGTTTAATAATGTTTTAATGCTACATAATTACAAACAAGCAAAAACTATTTTAAGGAGAATAAATGAAAGATTCCGTTCACTTGTCTGGATATTACATGCCTCAGAAAAAGATTTCCTCTGGACTTGATTAAATATACTGTGGAAAGTTTTACCTCTAAAACCTTAGGTTGTTTAGTCGTTTTTGCAATGTCTGTCCAGTAAATTTATCAAAAAATTTTAAAAGTGAGCAATGCTGGCCTCCCAATGTGAACAGGAATCTCAACAAGCATAAGATTTGGTTCAGAACAACAATAATACAATCGTCATCCTGGAATGTTGTTGGTAAGACGAACATCTAACCCCAGCAGCATTCAGCTAATATTAATTTTCAGTTGGCATGATGATAAAAAATTAACATGCTCAACTAAATTGAAAATAAGATAAAGTGAAGCAGAGTGTACTTGTATTTGTTTACTTTTTTAAAATTATTTTTTGGAAGCACCTATATATATATATATATATTTTTTTTTTAAAAAAGCTAACACTTGTGGTAAATAATCTTGTTCTCATACATTTCTTCACAACTTTCTACTTTAAATTTACAAGAATCAGAAAAAATCTCAATGCAAAAATATTTTGTGCCAATAAGATTTCATTTTCTTAAAAGATAATTCAGTTTTTCTTGTATGAATTAAATACTTTAAAAAATGAGATTAATCTGTGGTGTGGGAGGTAAAACAACAACAAAAGAAAACTCTTAAAGTCGATAATTTACTGCGGGTTCTTAGCGAGTGGCTATAATGGAAACTGCGTAAGTAATGCTCCTAAAAAAACTAACAAAGCTGTATTTTCCAGCTCGCAAATAATCTCTGCGACCAAAATTTCGAGGTGAAACTTTGATGCAAATCTCTAAAAAAAAAGATACAAAGGCATATTCCACTTGAAGGGTTTTAACAGGTGCTCTTTTGTGCTTGAAATAATGGTAATCATTGCTTTATTTTACTGTCAAAACCAACTACAAGCCAAACAGAAACCATCTTGTTAGTTATTTATTTAAATGAAATGATGACAGATAGTATCAGATTTAGATTAAAGATGTTTTAATCTCTCTTGGCTACTTTAAAATGTACACTGCTTCTGAGCAATGAACGTCTGTACTTCAGGTAGTGCACATATTTGTTTTGTATGCCCAGTTGTTAATGTCGTGATTTGTGGAAGAATGTTACCATCACATAAGAGATCCCACAGAGATTCACTTAGATTAGCAAGTTAATAAAAAGCAAACCTCCATTAATCTTAAGATTTTATATAAATTCTTAAATGCAAAGAAAAGAGCTTCCACTGAAAATATCTACAGAATGGCATTCCAAGTATTTTCAAAGATTTCCTTGAGGCCCAGAGCGGCACCTAGTGATGTGACAGATTTTAATGTTTCTAGCATAGTAAGCCACCAGATGGCACAAGTAAATAAATTGAATTATTGTAACCTGCACTTCAGGTATGAGATATAGAGAAGTTGTGAGTTTTTCTCTACAGGGCACAAGTTGCTTAGTATTAATCAGAGTTATTTGTTTTCGTTTATTCTCTTCAGGAACAGATAAATAAAAGAACTTTTATTGCCAAACTTAGCAGCATCAGAAAAATGACCACAACAGATGAGGTGAGTGCCATATAACATAATTCCAATTATTTATCAAATGGCAAGTAATACATCAAATTAGATGGTGCTGCATCTTCAAAAGGCAGATTGAGCAGAGTAGCCTTGGGCTCTGTTCTAAGACCACCTTAGTTCTAATTTATGCAAATTACATCAATATTGGATTAAAAGAAAAATTAGACATTTGATAACAATTCTCATAAAAAATCAATCAACTTCAGGCAGGTTTAAATTCATTAAACAAATGAGTTGCTAAGTGGCAAATGAGCTTTAATCTAGGTGTGAATGCAAATGAATAAGTTACAGTGATCATGAGAGTCTTTACTGCTTAAAAGGTCTTATTAAAAATAGTGATGATGAACAAGATCTTGGAACTATCCAGTAAAATCTATAAACTGTTTTAAATAGTATAATCAGGTGATATGAAGGAACAACAGGAAGCAGACAGTGCACATTCTTGTTCGTTTACCTAAATCCTTGTTTAGACTTTATCTATAGTATAAGGTCCAGGCATGTCACCTGTACCTTTTAAAGTATTTAACAGAATTAGTGGGAAGTTACCAAATTTTCACACACATATCCCACACCCCTCCCCTGCAAGATATCTAGGAAAGATGGGTTATATCAAATCTTTTTCACACAATCTGCAGCCATTTGCTATTTAAATTTTGCATTTTTTAAAATTTGATAATCTGAATTATATAAAAACAAAATTTTTTTAACTTTTAACATTGGTGAAATTTTGTTTATAGTTGAAACAAAAATAAGATAGCTACAACCACATTATCATGATAGTCTAAACTAAATTATTGAATAAATGAATTGATTGATCAATAACCTTTTATAGCAAGCACTGTCATGCTACTACTTTAATACAAAGAAAAAATTTTTATTATTTTACTGAATGCTATTTAAATATACATATTAAAATAAAGTTTAATAATGTTTATTTATGAAGATCATCTGCAGCTTCACTACTAGAACAGTATTCTGCACAGGCCGCAGCCTCACAGCTTTGATCCCAATAAATTCATTTTGGACGCTAACTTTTGGACACTAGTGCGTCAGTGATGTTTGATAATCTCTAAAATGGATACATTTCAATTTATTTAACATTTATTTGTACAATCACATATTACATTGATTGTAGACAAACTATGGCAGGTGACCTGTCTCTTGTTGTTGGCATACAGGCCAAGGAGTTTGCTAGAGATTTTGCTATTGGCAAAAGGTGCCATCACATGATTATTTGTGGCCAATAAGAGGCAGCGTTTAATTCACTCAATGTTTTTGGAGTTTTTAAGATGGGGATGAATAAACGCAACGCATCCACATCAATTTTGTTTTCTTGCGAAAATGAGGAAAAATGAAACCAACCAAAGATCAGAAACGGTGACAGAAGCACCTGACGGGACAAAGAAGATGGCACACTGACTGAACAACCAGTCTCCGATGACATTACTCAGTCATCTGACAGTGTCCAGGAATCCCAGTCACAAACATGTGTCAGAAAATTCAAACAACGGTGGATGAGTGACTTTACGTGGTTACAGTATGACAAAGAGAAAAATTCAATGACTTGTTCTGTGTATCAAACATAACAAGCACAATAGCATGACTAGTGAAAATACAAACTTTAGAACAAGTACCCTCACCAGGCAAGCAGATAGCAACGATCCAAAGCAGCTATGCAAGCTGATATCATGGCACCTTAGTTTGACAAAGCTGTAAAAAATTTGCAGATCAGTAGAGAAAATGGTGTTTTAGATGCCATGAGAGTTTTTTTTTGGATGGCTAAAGATGATTTGGCAATAAACAAATATGACAGTTTGCTAAGTTTGATGCATCTTCTTGATTGCCTGTGCCCTATCTGGTAGACTACCAAGCAACACTGACTGGTGTATTTTATTTTTTTAAGGCATCTGCTAACAGGACAACTAAGCTCGCATCCATCCAGGAGGTGCTAGATGAGCCTAAGCTCAGTGAAAGAAGTGCATATCACTTTTTTTTACCACAGACAAGGATGCTAAATCTAGAGGATATGTCAACAAGTTGGTCCAGTATGATTTTATTGCATCTACATACAGGCTCATGGACATATTGCCAATTGTATCTAAATTGTGCCTCATTTTCCAGAAAACAGATCTAATGTCAGCCTGGTAGAAACTTCAATCACAACCTGTAGATCATCTCTTCAGAAAATAAGAGCTGGTGTGGATGATCACACTTATCTTCACAAACTTCAAAATGATCATCTGAAAGTTAATGGAGGAAAACTTGTTTACAAGGAAACTCATTTTGTCAAAATATTGATAGCATCAAAGAAAATTTTGTGGATGCCTTGCTTGAGAAACTTGACCAGAGATTTCCAGCAGATGGCAGTAACATCATATATGCTTATGGGGCATTGAGACTTAGACCGTTATCATTCTTCTCACAGACTGGCCTGGAGATGTGGGGAAATGACAAGCTGGGAATACTGATTGTAAAATATGGGAAATCACAAGTGTCAAAACCAAAAAACAATAATTCAGCTATCACTATCCAACTACTCATTGACCCAACTGCAACCAGAAAGGAGTGGGCTCTTCTCAAGTCTTTAGTGATCAATGCTGGTTTTCCCAGAGATAAGATGAAGGATCTGTGGAGCCTCATCAACCAATGTCATAAGGAAGATATGCCCAATTTGCTGAAACTTGCCTCTCTAGCTTTCACAGCCCCGATCCACACCTCACACTGTGAGAGTGGGTTCAGTGCTCAAAATCTGGTGAAAACATCATCTCGCATAGATGATCTGCTCCTGCTTAAACTGGAGGGAGGACCCATTGATCAATTTGACTTTTCTGCTGCTTTTCTCCATTGGAGAAATTCCAGACAGGAGAATGTTTACTATCCACAAGAACCAAAACTAATACAAGTGCTAATTTAATTTTTAGAGACTCAGTTCATTTTTGGGAAGTGTCAATGTTTAATTTTGACTGTTTAACATTTCATATTTGATTCAAAAGTGGTAAATGTTTTATTAAAGATATACATATATATTTCCTGCTAATTGCCCTGATTCTTGTATGGACTTTAGAACTTGCTCAATTGTGTTCAATAATGTTTCTTTGAACAAAATATTTAATAAAGTTGTGTGAATTTGTCATTCTTTTAAAACACCAGTTTCGTTTAGTCATACAAGTCAACTTTATAAGTGTTCGTATAATTTATTTTAATAAACAATAATATGGGTTTAAGAAAAGCAGTTCTATCAATCACACCTCAATGGTTTAAATAATTAAAACTGCTTACACAGTGACATTACCTGATGTGGCCTTAAAATAGATGTTTATTGTCATTTTGTTATTCATTCAAATGTGGTCCCCACATTGAAAAAGGAAAAGACTCCACTTTTTCCAACAACATGGGTCAACTGTCCCCATCTTCTGGTAGGCTGTGCAGAACCCCCATCAAGCTATCATTAAAATTGCTGTCATCTTTAGAAATGTCCACAACTGCCACAAGGCGTGATTCTGGAACTTTAGAGTTTCTCTAATCATTGTCATCATTGGATTGCCCCTCATTCTGCTAAAGTAGTGAAGCCCTGGAAAATCCACTGCATATGGTTGCTACTGGAATCTTCTGCCATGAAGTTAAAATCTATTTACAGACCTCTGCATACATTGCTTAATGCTGCTATCCTGCTGAAGTGAATGCATGCTCCCACTTGACATCCATTCCTCCCCTTTAGCCCAGACTAGATCCAGTGGCCGCCTGCAACAACGGCACACAAAAAAAAAAAAACTTTGTCATACTCTGTAGCATTTCTCTATCCAGAGCTTCATCATGAATTCATCCGTCCAGCCTTTTTTATGTTGCATTTGTTGCTGCGTGCCCACCACATGTCATCGCCCCAAACTAAATTTTTTCAATAAAAAGACAGAATTTTACAGAATAGACCAGTTAGGGAAAGGGCAGACATAGGCGGGCTACACAACATATTTATTTTAGAGGATTGGTGATTTTATGCAGGGTGTATGTGTGAAAATATGGTATTCTGAACAATTAAGAAAAATTACATTTTCCAATCTTGCATATGGAAAATTATGATGGTTCTAATTGACACTTTAATGAATCTATTTAAAAGATGAAAAACAAATGAACACATAAGCTTTTGTTTCTTCTTTTGTTATTTCAATCCCTGACTATAAGTGAAAACATAAGCTTCAGTTTATCAGAGATTAATGGGGCCTAAGAATTAAAATAAATTATTTTAAATTTGCAAAAATAGTGTTTTCTTTTGTTTGTTTTTTTAAAGTGGAGATATGAAACAAACTGCTGATCCTCAGTAGTATTTTGTAACAGTCAACCATGAAATATTCTAGGCGTTTTCAACAGGCTGAGTTGGCAATACAAGACAGAGCTGCAGAACAGCTGAAGCCAATTATGGAAGAGCTCAAGTTTGTAATCAAACATCAATAGATTTTCTCATCGATGACATTATGATAGAATAGTGCCACATCCCATTTACATTTGGAAATAACTACAATGCACAGACAAGATCTTTTAAAACAAAATTAGCTATAAACAAATAAAATCTTCTAATCTTATACAACTAGGGGTCACTTTTACCTACAACCCTGACGATGGGGCATAATAGCCACGTGGGTAACTGCTTTGAGGTGCCCAGGACCTCGAACTTTGGTAGAAAAAGAACTTCATTTATAGGATATGAAAGGAAATCCACTTGACTGGCTGATGAGAAGAGCGGCGAAGAAACCAAATTAGGAAGCTACACCAAACTGAGACAACTTTGGCTGTGAACTCAGGCCCTCAGCTGCTTCCAGCTGGAGATGAAAATGTAAAGATGCTGAATAAAATGTCAATAAAAATTGTTACATGGCAAAAAAGTATGGCTTATGACAATGGAAACTTAAATGTAAAATAAAAGGCTTAAACCAAGAAAATAGATTTTTCATTTTTTAAAAAATAACTGGTTAGAATTTTTTAAAGAAACAATAAAAAGAAAACAAACAAGTTAGAATATTGCATTTAGTGACTGGATGATTTGAGTTATGCATCATTAATAACAACCCAAATCACATCAAATCAGAAGGAATAATGGTCCCTTTGGCCAGAACATAGATAGCCAAGATTTCCCAAAGAAGGGTAAGAGAGAGCATATCAGCATCCCTTATCAAAGACTAAAGAGGAGCCTGCTGCTCTGTGATTACTGCCCTTTTGTATCCCAACCCATTAAGCAGCTACTATCTTTTAACACCCTAATAAAAAACCCACCTTCATTCAGGGTTCAAACAGGCTCATGGGAGATTTATGGACTATCAGGAAGGATTTACTCTAAAAAGCTGGCATGTTTCTCAGACAGATAATGGACACACCACCAGAAATTTTTATTCAAAATTCCCCTCAGTCTCATTAATATCTTTTATAGCCTCTGAATATAGCGATATCACTTCATTAGCATGCATGGGTTTCACATGCCAAATGTGAATATGATGAATAAATTCCCTTTAACTTTTTTCATATTTTCTTTGTGATTCCAATAAAAGAACTACAAAAAACAAAGCAAAGAAAGCTTGGTTATTTTTATGGAGAGGGCAAAGAATCAGGTAACAGCATCACTCAGACTTTTGTGTTTACAAAGCATGGCAGAATTAGCATAACTGCTGGTTTTCTTTCATTAACAACAAAAAAATGCATTAGAATTCAGTTTGACTGTTTATACCGAGAAACTTCAAATTGAAAAAATATCAGTTGTTTTCAAAAAAAATTGCCATTTGGGGAAAGAGAGAGAGAGAGAGAGAAAACAGTTATAGGGATTACTTTCTTTTTTGAAAATAATAACACAAGTGTTAAAAATTCTTAATAACAATTATTTGATTTTTAAAAAAATTGCACCACATTTTAAAAGTGATGTAAAAGAAAAACATTAAAGCAGTCAAGAATTTCCTTTTAGTGGTTAATTCTGCAGGCCATGTTGTCACGCACTAAGAAAACACAAACGTTGCATTTTGTGGAGCGCAATGGTCAGAGACCTTGACTGAGCAGTACAGGTTGACTCAGATGAAAGGATATAAGACTCAGCGGAGCAAGTAAATTAAAAAAGGATGGGTCTCACAGAATTGATGAAAGATTCCAGATGAAAAGCAAGATCTTTTAAAATGTAGTTAGTAACATATGAAATGATTTAACCTTCTATAAACCACCTGGGGTGCATTTGCAATGCGGTACCCAGCAAATCTGTATTAGTCAGCAGCAGTTAAGTCATAGAGTCTGTGGCACAGAGTACCATCCTCTTAATATAACCCTTTGTAACAAGAGTGCTGTTCCAACCGCATGTATTTTGAATTTAAGGGGAGGAGTTTGACTTTATCTGTTACTTAGCCATTTAATTTGATGTTTTATCATTAAGAAGAATACACATTCATCTACTGGTCTTCAGAAGGAAGTCTGAAAAACCAGAGACTGCTATTTCTAAGTAATATCAGATGACCATCAAGAATAAACAGGGCTTCATTAATTCACCAGTGGCTAATATGCATGTTTATCTGCAGAAATACCCCTCTGGCTGAATCTGACATTACATTCATTTGCCTAAATCACAGAAAATAAAATAACTTCCAGAAATTTTTGCCGCTGTGTTCATTTTCTCCCTAATTATAGCAAACGACACTTGAAAAAAAATGTGAGAGGTTGTTTTGTGTGGTGGGTGGGTATTTGACATTTTCCAATTCTTATCCCAGAAATGTGGATGGACCGACTCTAGTGGATCATGAGGAGATGTGGTAATTGGTTTCTAACAAAGTCACCACATCTAAAGACTAAACCACAGGACAACACTCTGGAGCCACCCCTACAGGAGATCCAGATAAGCAAGCATCATCAGAGCCAGCCCCAGTTTAGTGTGCAGACTTGCAGCCCACTCAGAAATGATTTATGGAGAGGTAGGGAATTCCTGTTTTCTGGTATTTTACTTTGCACAAAAAGACCCAGCTTTATAAAAAAAATTTTAAAAAATCACATTAAGGGAATTAGTGTAATTTTTTTTGAAAAGGAAGCCTACATATTGCAGTTAAGCCACTACACAGATATTTATGTGAAATAGTTAATTAAAATCTACACGAAACTTTCGGCCAATTCCAAGGTGGAAATTCAAACCAGAGACGACTGAGATAACACCAATATGGCCAGAGCAGTCAAAAGGCAAGAAGAATGGGTCTACCAGCAGAAACCATTGATTTTTTTCTCTCTTTAACAATGAATTTGAAATGTGTCAAAAGTTGTTAAAATGAAGGAGGAATAAGAGGTAAAAGGCAGCTTTGATTTAGTAACTGATGGCATTTGCTAAATAAATAAAATAATAACAAATATGGACTCATCTGTCCATAGAGGACAGGTCAACAGAGGTGTAAAACCCTTTCCCTCAAAATCTACTCCAGATTTCTACATTCCAAAACCATATTAATAATGCAGATGACCAAAAATGAACAAAATCTTGACATCCACAAGCATGGAATGTTCAAAAACAGAATTTATTTAAATACAGATATATTTCTATTTCCAGACATGTTAATAATGGTGTCTTTAGTGTAAAATGTGGAAGACTCTACAAACTTGTGCCAGTACAAAAGAGTAGCTTTCAAAGAAAAGCAGCAGGGATGAGGCTAATCACATTTGGCTTTATTAACAGATGCTAACATAATGCAAAGCTGGAGTCACAGTGAGGTCAGAGTTAAGTAAAACCCTAAGAAGTCAATGAGTCTGATACACTTAAAAATACTCTACATCCTACTTTCATGAGAGGCCATCCATCTCCCACTATATACTATTTCAAAAAAGTTTTTAAGGAATCAGAGCTTGGCAGGCCAGAATATTTGGCAACGTATCATTCAGTACAAACAATGTGGTGCTTAAAGTATGAAAAAATGTGCATGCGCACACATCTACAAAACTACTTAGTTAACTGTCACTTAGAAGAAGAGATAAATTAACTTCAAACTCAACAGATTATTTCACCTTAGGTAATTCAGATAAAAATAAAATAAAATTTAAATATTAAAAAACAAAAAAATTTTGAGAGTCAACGAAATTTAGCTCCAAGTTATCCGAATGGTTTTCTTATATTTCTTTCACAATGGTAATTAAAAGTACATTTTTTAAGAAGCAATAAAACATATTTACTACACTGATTCAATCAAAGCAGTAGTCAGTCTAGTAAGACAACCCCTAGCTTTTTCATAAGTAAAGCATATACTGGAAAAGTCACTGCTTTTGAAATCTCAATTCCCATCCAACACTGTATAATTCCCATTTACAATGTATTCAAAATGTGTGTCATGTCCATCACTCTCTTTCTCTCATGCGCGCATGCACAGTAATTTAGTACAAAAATTATTACAACAGATTATTACTGTATAAAGTGGAAAAGCAGTTAAATCTACCTTCTACTGAGAGACTGTTTTAGCACTTTACAATCAGAAATCAGTAAAAGATGACACAGAAAGCAGAGCTTTGAAAAAGTAAATGGTCATCCCCCCTCAGACTGAGAGAGTATTCCACCAGGAGTCTCAGGTATAAACAGAAAAATGAGAACTATGACAATAAACACACCAGGCTGATTGTTAGAAAACTCACCACCAACTTGATGCATGAAGCACTTCTCAATGATATTACATTAGAAAACCAAAATATACATACAAAAGCTCCCAAATACAACAGTCAAAGATTTTTTTCCATCATCATAAATTGCAAAAGTGTCTATGAGAGCCTCACTCTTCAATCATATCACGCTACAACTGTTATTCGTATGGACAATTCTGAAATCCAATTAATCTAAAAAATGATGAGTGGGGGTTTCTAGATATAAGTTTCAAAAAATGTCATTAGCCGATACAAAATTGAAAGTTTATGGCAAGTAAACTCGTGACTTAACCCTCTGAATACCATATTACTTTTCACCTCCCTTATACCACCAAACATAGAAGCACTTCATGTTGAATTGGCTGTACATTTGTCAACACACACATGTAAAGCAAAGCAGTTAGGGTTGGAGCAAAACAGATTTGTTGTCACAAAGAGGTATATTAATGATGAAATAGCTCAACCTGTGCAGAGTAATACGGATATGAGGAGTGGTATGGTGCAGATGCACTTCAGATGGTGTACAGAGGATATAAGACATATTCAACCTTCTTAGATAACACTGGTCACAAGTATTTTTCATCAAGCATATGTCAAGGTGTACTTAGTGTAGTTTTTAATGCTGATTTCAAATATACAATTAGTTTTTTGACATCACGTACAGTTTTCAAGATGAGAAAGTATTTTGGTTTTAGCTCATGCATTATATAGAAATTCCAATTAATGACGTGTATGCATGTATTTCATTTACATCATGGAAACACACCTTTAAAATAAACTACATTATTCATTGCTGCATAGTTCATCATCTTAAATTAACCAATCAAGTTTTGTCTGATGAAATAGGTATTTCAACATCTCAAATTGTCCAGTCATAATTGGTCTGATGTTAATGGGAATGCAGGCAGGTTTCGCAAAATGCTGTTGTTTCTTGTGTCTATGGGATAGTCGGGCAACTGACAGACATTATTCGGAATCAAACTGGCAGACAAGAACATCATACCAGCCAGGACTGTCTAGCGTCAAGAATTCACCTCTTGTAGATCCATGTAATGTCCTATTGCCTCCTTTGCACATAAAGCTTGGACTGATGAAACAGTTTGTAAAGACACAAGGGAAGAGAAATGCCAGAGGGTTTGAGTATATTGTAGAAAAGTTTCCCAAAATCACACATGCGAAGTTGAAAGAGGGTATCTTTGTCGGACCCAAAATTAGAGAAGTACTCAAAGATGTCAACTTCAAGACAACACTGGATGAACTGGAATTGCCTGCCTAGAATGCTTTCAATTGCATCGAGAATCTTCTGAAATGTTACTCAGCAATGTCACTGAAAATTCACTTCTTGGACTCCCATCTGGATTTCTTCACAGATAACCTTGGAACAGTGTCTGATGAACATGGTGAAAGATTTCACCAGGACATTAGTGCTATGGAGAAATGGTACCAAGGCTTCTGGAATGACAGTATGCTGGCTGACTACTGCTGGACACTTTACCGTGATCAACCAGATCAGGGACACCGCAGGAAATCCAAATCACAATGTTTCTAACTCTGTTGTTCTAACTTTGTCTGTTTTGTCTGACCCATTTTTGTGTATTCACTCTTTGTAGAATGATAGTGATGATTTTTAACTCAATAAACTCATTTACTTTCTAAAAATAATATGTCCTTAATTATTACGTTAATGATTTCATATATACAAATATGTAAATATTTGCATGTATCTACTGAAAAACTGATATGTGCTGCATACAAATGGAGTGAAATTTTGAAATCAGCATGAAAAATTAGTCTAAAAAAGTTGGTTTGCATTCATAATGAGTATAATACATTTAATTTTGTTGACCAGTGTAATCAGTCTTTTGGCAAATGTTGCTTGAAGAAATGCTTACCTGCCCAAAAGTATATGTTACCTGGTATTTTTGTGTGTTGACCTGTGATCTCATGATTGTGAAGCAAGGTATCAGATAATTATAAATAATTATGGTATGGTGGGCTTAACTGTCATTTTTGGTTGAAACAAACAAGAGAAAACATGGGTCAGCACTCATGACACAGGGATGACTACAAGCAATCACTGTTGAATTTGCAGGCTTCATTAATCACATCAAAAATAAGTATGATGCACCACCTACAAGGCCCAGAGAAGTGGACACAAACTTTGAACTGCAACTGACTTACCTCAACTATAGCCAAGAGTCACTAAAGTCAGTGGGAAAGTAAACATACATTATACTTTAGAGTGTGACTTTGGAATTGTGAACAAAAACTTGAGCTAGAAACTTACTTGATTATACAGGGAAAGTGGTCATGAATCAGGATAACTCAAGTGTTTCAAACAGAAGCAGCAATGTAAACGCATTCATTTACAGAAGGATTTGTGGTTTCACAAGTGGTTAAAGGTGGTACACTGTGTTTTTTTCAGAAACAAAACCTGAAATGTACTACTTGCCTTGATGAAGGCACATATGTAGTAACATAAGATTGTTACCCTGTAAAATGAGACAAAACATGATGCAGCACTAACTCCAACACAATGGCTAAATGGCAAACAGATGAATAGTGCAAACATGATGGAAATGTTTGAATCCACACAGTAGTGCCTTTGAAAATGTTTGCTGCAGCAAAAACTTGCACAGAAAAGGTCCAATAAGGAAAATGATTCATCCAACCTTTATGTCAACCAAAGCCCCAGGATTACCATCAGTACCACAACGTTGGGGCTGGCAACACTTCCACCAAGTGTGTGGTTGATGGCTCAAAACGACTGTAGCACAGTATCTTAGAACTCCAGAAATAAATAATCACCAAAGTTATGGATGTACAACAAGAGAATAATTTTGGAATTGGGCCATGGGACATGAACATTCTATACAAGAATATGAATTACGGAATGTGCAAAAACATTTGATGAAGTGGATGAAATCAGATGTATCTGAACCTTTCCTATCTTCTGTTCAAGTTTTGTGTTAAGGATGCACTGACTATAGAAGGAAGGAGTGTTTTGTATATGGAGGGTCATTACTAGAAAGACAAACCTGTGAGAGTATGCAAAAAAGATAAACTAAACAATACAGAAATAAATTTGTATGTAAACTGTTCTGGACACTTAATGTCTATAATAAATTATGTTTTTATTTCTATTTATTTATTATAATGAAAAATGTATTTAGTGTGATCTTACTTTTTATTTATATATCTAGCTATTGTTATCATTTTTACTGCATGTGTTTTATAAAACAGACATTCAATTCCTCCCAGTAAATGTAAAGGCTTCTCTCTGCAGGTATTGTGTCAATGCTGATAAAGATTTCCATTGGTCAGTAAGAAGTTGATATAATACAATTATTGTACATTTTAACCCTCATAAAGCTTCATTATGCCATAAATGTAAAAGAAATACCCTTATCTCTTTCTATGATATAACTGCACTATTATAAAATTGTGAAAGTGCAAGCAGATTTAAAAATCACACTCAAATTCACTGTCATGGGCTACATATGGGCTAAAGGGTAGTTATAGTAAATATTAACATTGAAAAATAAAGTTTGGCTATATCAACATAAATATTAATATTCTGCAATTTAAACAAGTGGCTGAAAATTTAACAATTTCCATGCTGCAATAAACAGAATTAGCTCATGTGTAGAATTTCTAAAAAGATAGAAATTGTAAAATACACGACTCACTCCATTAGATCCTTGCAGAATAGGAACTGTACTCGACAATATAATACGACTATGAAAGAATCGGTGTATAGAACTGAATAAGGAAGTAAGTTTAAAATGCTGCTAAGAAAGAAAATTCTCACAGACATCACTCTTTTAACATTTACTGCCACTTTTAATACTGCAATGTCCTGTATTAATCATTTAAATCCTAGCTGAGCAAAGCTCTATAATCTATTGGCTTAGCCAGTCCTTAGGGTCCACCCAAATGAAAAGATCAATTCTGAAAATCAGGAACTTAATATAGGGTTCTGGCAACGGCCTGAGAGGGGTCTCAGCTGAAGTGAGAGAGTATTGACTCTAGGATCCAACAGCCTCTTAACAGTTGATACAGTGAATTAGGAGAAGCCATTAAGGACAACGTTTTCAAAAGAATAGGATGATTAAGAGAAGCTTAGGAAAAAAAGCCCAAAATGTTAATTTTGTTAGCAGTGAAGCCATCAGGATACCAGGAATACAAAAACAGACTGTGAAAAATTATGAGGAAAAAGTCTAGGACCACCATAAAGTGCATGCAGCCATAAAGGTGCTTCTAGACTTAGTGTACAATCAATTCACTTCTCCACAGTTTAGCATAAACTGACAGCATTTAAACCCTTACAGCAAACATATTCCATAATAACATCAACTGTACTTCATAGAAGAAATGGCAGGGTTAGGGTTAAAGTTGTTTTAGGGGGGGAAAAGCTTTAGAGAGGAAAATATCCCTCTCCATGGGGAAACCCATCTTAGTTTTAGCCACAATTAGCTTCCTGCCTCTTTACGGACTATGCTAAGCAGCTCAGTCATATAATACAACTCCAATTAGCTGATAATTGTATTTCACTTTTAAAAGTTCTTCTAAGTGCTGATGACATTGTTACAAAAATTAAAATCACATACACTGAACCTGTTTTTACTAAATCTGAAAAACCATGTGCTCAACCTAAAAGAATCACTATAAACCACCAGGAATTGTGGAACCATCATTAGTTTTCTAGCTGCATTTTTTGAAAAGGTTACAATACATCAGAGATGACGCAAACATAACTTTTTATCAAGATGTACTTTTTTTGCCCAAAATCAAATAATTTTAACTAATATTTTTTCACCTGTTTACATCTTGTGTAACAGCACTACTGTTTAACATCAATGGTTGCTTTTTTCCTGAACAGGAAGCTCCACAAAGAGGTTATCTATCACCAGGTGTAATGAAGGAATTACTAGTGACACCCGCTCATGATCAAACTAGAGAGCAGAAGAGAGGAATTTTGCTTTGATGGGATGGATCACTGACTGATGAACAAATTCCACTGGTCAGCTGGCACTTGCTCACAATGTATACCTTTCAATCTTGGAATTGCATGATGGTAACTAGAAGAAGATTGTTATTCTGTATGCAAATGCACAGTAAAGGCTGAGACATCAGGGAGACTGCACGAGAATATATCCCGAATGTGATACAACATAAAAAACACTGTTAAAAGAACAAGCAGCAAAGACCCGGTCAGCTGACAGAATATTTCGGTTTGCTCGTCTTTAGCTGTAAAACGATAATAAAATGAACGGTATTTGATTTTGCGAGATATTAAAGTTTCTTTCGAGCAGAAAGATTTTTTGATTTTTTTAAAATGTACGGCGGTTTTTTAGGGGCTCAAACTGTTTGTACAGCTGGACCGACGGCACCACACCAGGGCATCTGCCGTCTGCCCATTCAGATTTCACCAAAAGAACAAACAGTAAGCATAAATACTTCACCCAGGTGAGACACACCGACCCCTGATTAAGCCAAACAGTCCCCCCCCCCCGTGTGCCTGGAGTCACCACGTGATGGTGATACACGACACACACACACACACAGGGAGAAATACAACAGCGTTTGATTTTAAAATTCCATGGGTTTCCATGTCTGGGGGGGGGGACGGACGGACTGACTTTAGAAAGATCAGATCCCGAATTAGGCCGCCCAGGCTGTGAGAGACGACACACATTTCCGGTGCTATTAGGGGAGCCTTTGCTGCCCTTGAAAGCAACATCGTGCAGTTGTCCAACTTTACCAGAAGAAACAACTAAGCAATAACTCACATGGGCGGGCGATTTGGGAGCCCCTACAGACAGACCGACCGATTACTGGTGGAGGACACGGGACGGACGGACGGTTGTCGGGGTGAGGAAGCAGAATTAATTCGAATCCACCACATCACGCGACAGGGTTCGGTGTCGGTAGACTTCTAAAACTAATACTTTGAAACAATAGGAAAAGCATCAATCGGTGCCTGTAGATTCAGGGGCGGAGTGAGGGTCAGGGGAAGAGTCTCCATCAACAAAGGAGGCAGCAGCAGCACCTCCTCTCTCTCTGTCGTCTTACGGTCGGTCTTCCACAGACCATAATATTCCCCCGTTGACTTGCCGGAAAATACCGAGTAGTCCCGGGATCGGTTTAGCTAGACACACACACACACACACACACAGGGGCCTACTACGGACCCCGTCTGCTGCAGTGACGCAATAAGTGCTGAAGGGAGCACGTGCCAACAACCTACCTCTTTGTGACCTTCGTAAGCAGCCATGTGCATCGGGGTCCAGCCAGCGTTGTCGCGGTGCATCTCGTCTAGGCCCCTCTCGAGGAGCAGGCGCACCCCCTCGACGCTGCCCTGCGCCGCGGCGATGCTCAGCACCGTGCGCCCCTCCGTGTCTATGGTATCCACGGCAGCGTTCCAGTAGAGCAGCTGCCTGACGACTCTCGCGTGGCCCATGGAGGCGGCGGCCAGGAGCGGGGTCCTGTTGTTGCTGTCGCAGTGATCCACGTCGGCCTCCCACTCGAGCAGCAGCTCGCACACGTCGTGGTGGCCCTCGTAGGCGGCGACCAGCAGCGGGGTCATCCCGTCGTGGTCGCGGTGGTCCACCCTGGCCCCGCGCAGCAGCAGCAGGCTGACGACGTTTTCGTGGCCCTCGCTGGCCGGTATGCACAGCGAGGCCACGGACAGCGCCGTCCGGCCGTCGCAGTCCTCGTGGTTGATGTCGGCCTGGCAGTTGAGCAGGTGCTCCACGATCTCCACGTGCCCCATGTAGGCGGCGGCGATGAGCGCCGTGCGGCCCTCGTTGTCCGCCCTGTTCACGTCGGCGCCGTGCTCCAGCAGCTTCCTGACGATGTCGTCGTGCCCGCCCCACGCGGCGGCCCTCAGCGCCGTCCGGCCGTCGCTGTCGGCGTGGTCCGCCTCGGCCCCCGCCCCCAGCAGCAGGCTCACCACCTCGGTGTGCCCGCCCCACGCCGCCGAACGGAGCGCCGTCCACCCGTCGTTGTCCGCATGGTTGACAGACACATCCGCCCCCAACAGGGTGGCCACAATCCGGGCGTGACCCTGTCTCGCGGCCAGGTTCAGCGGCGTCTGTCCCTTTTTGTCGACCGTCTGCAGGTCAGCATCCTTTGCCACCAACAGGGCCACCACCTGTTCGTCCCCCTGGTGCGCGGCGTTATGCAGCAGCGTCCGCCCGTAGTTGTCGGGCTGGTCGATGGAGATGTCCATCTCGACGATACTCCGCACCTGGTCGTCCTTGTCGTCGTCCGCCCTGATGATGATGCTGGCGGGGACACCCTCCTCCTCGGCCGGCATGTGCGCCCCCGCCTCCACCAGAAGTTTTAGAACCCTCTGGTCCTTGGGCAAGCCCACGGACAGACTCTCCTCCACGTCCGCTCCGGACACGACGAGCCACTGAGCCAGGTGGTGCTGCTGGATCGGGTACTGGAAGTTGGTCCGCACCAGATGCAAAGCCAAGTCTTGGACCGCCGTCGGCGCTAACTTTTGGGCGCCACGTGTAGCATTCATGGCCATCATGAAGTGTCCTTCGCCAGCGTTACACAGGTATTTCAGCGTGCAGTGCTTGACATCCAGCAGCCACTCGGCGAAGCTGTGGTGAAACAGGATCCTGGTGTTCGCCTTTCCGTTGGTTAGGATCTTTGACAGGATCCGCATCCGCCGGTCGAACTCATCGCGGGGGAGGGCGGTGTTCCGCGTGACCGCGCACTCGTACAGCTCCAGCTCGGTCAGGGGCCGCCGGGCCGCCAGCATCACGTTCAGGATCGGCTGGATCTTCGCGAACTGCTTTCTGACGAACAGGCGCTGGCACAGCCACAGGTACAGGCCGTTCAGGGTCCCGGGGATCTCCCGGATCTCCCGGAGCATTATGAAATTATCCCCCACTCCGTCCAGAACCTTTTCCAGGTAGAGAAAGCAACCGTTGCTCTTGATGTGCAGCTGGTTCAGCATCTCGGCGGTCTCTCTGCTGAGGTGCTGCCTCAGCTCCTCCTCCTCGTCCAGCCGGTAGAGGATGTACTGCTGCACGTCCCGAACTACGTGGCTCTTCCGCAGGTCGTCCAGGCTGATCTTCCGGAACCCCGTGAACAGCCGGGTGACGGTCTTGCTCTGCTTCCGTGACGAGCAGACCAGCAGCAGCCACGGGGGCACCATGTGGTGGTGGTTCGACAGCAGCTCCGCGATGGTCCGGCTCCCGCCCGCGCGCTCGCTGATCGACTGCAGGTAGGACTCGTCGATGGAGTCGACCATGATGAAGAGGTTGTGGGGCGGGGAGTTAACAGCCTGGAGCGGCGACAGCACGGAGCACCTGAAGGCCTCGTCGGGGTCCCGCTCGCACTCGCCCGGCTCGAGCGCGGCCCGCACGGCGGGGTCCTGCGCGTGCTCGGCGTAGCCCTGGATCAGGTCGGACCTGCTCAGCTGATCCACGATGTTCTGGATGAAGGTGGATATGCACAGCGTCTCTATGTCGTGCGCCTGGCAGAAATGGTAGGCGAGGAGCCGTTTGTTGAGCGACTTCTGCCGGACGCCCGGCTGGGGGACGGAGGGCCAGGCGAGCTCGCAGCACAGCGCCGTCTTGCCGCACCCCGGCCCCCCCATGACGAGGGCGCCGCAGGTCTTCGCCGTGGCCCGGTTCTCCAGGCAGTGGTTGATCTTGCTGAAGGCCCATTCCCGGCAGAAGAACCGCTTCCCTTGTAGTAGGCTCTGCGTCATGCGGGCGGCGGCGGCTCTCTCAGGTCATCGGCGAGCGCGGTCTCCGTCCCGGACGACGACGACGACGACACGGCCCCTGCGGAGAGAGAGAGAGAGGGAGAGAATATCAGAGAAACATCGCCACCGCCATCATCATCATCACCGCCATGGCCGGATGGATGGCGCGCGCGCGCTCGTCCGCCTGCTCCCTATTGATTAACATAAATATTGAAAATAGCTTCTTCACATAAACCGGCGAACCGATGGGATCCCGCCCCTTCATAGAAAAACTCGCCGCTGGGGTAGGGTTTCCGCCCGGCTCCACACGGGGCCGGTCGTCTGCCCGCCGGTCGTCTGCCCGCCCGTCTGTCTGTCTGTCCGTCCGTCCGGACCCGGGGGGGGGGGCGGCTAAACGAACGCAGCGCGAGCGTCCAAAATGTCCGGGGCCGACGATACGCGAGCAAACGAACCCATCACTCGGGCCTGTGAACAGCAGTGGCACACCTATCCGAGACGCGGGGCGATCAGAAATACCTTGCACGGATGTCCGCACGCAGACGCATCTTCCCGACTCGTTCAGAAGAGAACCGTGAATTCCAGCGGACGCGATATCCCGAGTCTCGCTCGTCGGCGTCCCTGACAAAGAATATCCAGACGGGTTCGGAGGCGGGGCCCCGTGACGTCATGAGGGGGAGGGCGGCCCGCGCTCATTGGTCGCTATGAGCATAATTTATTCAGGCCGGTTATTAATGAATGATAGCGCTGCACGTGCCGATTTTACTCTACGGAAACGTGCACCAGATGATGCGTAGTAATCAGATACTCGACAGCACTTAATTTAGAATGGGCTGGGTTTTCCCTAGAAGCGATCAGGGTACTGAAAAACGAATTTATTATCATTATTATTATTATTATTATTATTATTATATTATTATTATTATTATTATTATTATTATTATTATTATTGTTATTGCGATTTGAGATGAATGAGTTACTACTCGGTGTACACACAGAAGCACCCAGGCTCTGGCAGAGGGAGAGAGAGAGACAGGCCTATGTTGTCTGGTAGAGATAAACCCGGATTTGTTTTTCCACAATGAACATTCCGTAAAAAAAACAAAAAAAAAAAACCACAAAAAATGGTGTCACGAGGATAGGAGTGTTCATGTACAGTTGGCATCAATAAAAACGCGACACACAGTAAGTATGTAAGTCAGCAAGTCCGACCCGCTAACCTCCCCAGCCGTGTAGACAGCCAGCCAGCCCATCCCGAAATACAAGATCAACCGGCAGGAAGAAGGGAAAATCAATACTCGTTGCACTATGGAAATACAGAAAATTATTACTAGATATTAAGTGTGCAGTCGCATTGTTTATCATCATCATCATCATCATCATCATTACATCATCATCATTATCATCATCGTTACATCATCATCATCATCATTACATCATCATCATCATCATACATCATCATCATCAGCATCATCATCATCAGCATTACATCAGCAGCATCATCATCATCATCATCATTACATCATCATCATCATCATTACATCACCATCATCATTACATCATCATCATCGTTACATCATCATCATCATTACATCATCATCATCATCATCATTACATCATCATCATCATCATCATCATCGTCATCATTACATCATCATCATCATCAGCATTACATCAGCAGCAGCATCATCATCATCATCATTACATCATCATCATCATCATTATAGCATCATCATCATCATCATTACATCATCATCATCACCATCATCATTACATCATCATCATCATCACCATCATCATTACATCATCATCATCATCATCATCATTCATCATCATCATCATCATCATCATCGCTGTTTGTTGTGTGTTTTGTATTTTTTTTAAAAATCGCTTTACTTATTAGATTTAGTTCTAAAATGCTTCATTCATGAAAACAGTCGATGTCCCCGTGTAAGTTCACGCGTCTACATTCGGTGATGCTATTAGTTTAGTTTTCCGTGTGCGTAACACGTATCACCGTGGCAACTGAAATTTAAGCAATGAGATACTGCCGATGAACCCGGTCAGCAGTAATAGAAATGTGTTTTTGTTCACGTGACAAGCAAATAGAGAGATTACTACTAACTTTGCAGAACGACGATGGCGAGAGCAGGGAAACTCTTGTTTCGGAAAGGAACAGAAGACTTCGCGGTCCAGAAACAAACTCCCCCCAACCTGTTATCAGTTACCGATAGTTTTGACGACAGTTTATTATTTACTCCTTAAACAACGCCAATTTCTAAGAAACAAGTAAAACTCTAACCTTCCTCCAAATGGAGTCGGTTTAAATAGCTGTTCTGCCGTCTTATAAATTAATAATAAATAATTTCCTCATGGGTTTTACTATAGATTTAGAAAATATTAACGTGGTTTATTTGAACAGTTGTTTTCTCCCAGCTTCAGTTTAAGACACCCGTTGTTTTTGACCTTGTTGAAGAAGTCTACATAAAGACAAACAGCCACCTTTTACACCACGAAATGTCTTCATCCTCTTTGACTTTATATTAACAAGGTTTTATTTGGTGGAGCGTCCAGGTTCCCCTTATGTAAGAACTTCCCTTAATTCTTTCATATTGGCGGGATTTATTTTAGCTAACGCTTTCAAAGGTGCTCCATTCCGGGACACCCATGAAAGAAGTTGAATACCTCGATTCTTCTTTCAGTTTGTGGTCATACAAGGAATATGGCATGGAGTGCCATAACCCTGAGGAATGTAGGCATCGATTGACTTGGTATAGGTAGGAGGTACTCTGCGGACTTGAGAGATCCTTTGGCATACACCTCCTCCATCCTTGAAGACAATGGAGATGAAGGTCTTTGTTAGAAGCGCATTGCTGAAGTCTAGACTTGCCGGGCATGTTTGCTGACCAAAGTAATTCATTCCTGCTGGCCATATGGGGTTTCTCTCGTGTTCTGTCCTTTGTAGCCGGTGAAGCTGACATCCGACCATCTTCGGCTAATTTCCGTTGCACAAGTCCATCTTATCTTGGTAAGTAATGGCGCGTTCTTGTCACGGTGCCGCCGCTGAAGGTCCGGACATTAACATTGGCCACATTCACGGGAAATGGGTAAGATCTTTGGCAACCCGTCGTCGGCTCTGAATGGACTTCAGCTGAACGGAGGAACATCGCATTGTTTGGGGCAAACGCTTTTTTATTTTTGGTTACATTCATTAGTTATACGCATCTACGGTGGTTGGTTTCGCAGGTATGAGACAGATTAAACCGTTTTCTTAGGAGCTGTAAGTTAAGCGATAGTGGCACTGGTGGAAGTTCCTTGTGAAGTAGAAAGGGGCAGATCGTGAAGTGGGGCTGCTTGAAATTCGAAACAACTTTCTTATTCGCAAAAAAAAAAAAAAAATCCGTAGAATACAAGGATAGGGAAGCCACACTGATAAGATAACTGAGATAGGATGTTCTGGGCGCTGTAGTCGTGACGATACTTGCAATTTAAAAAGGAACATTTCCAGAAAGGTTTCTCTGGATTCCAAACATCCCAACTTTAACCATTAGGATGCCCGATGCACCCCCAGTACGGTCATCGGATAAACTGAACCAGAAGGAAATGAGTGGCAGCTGGCGCCACATGTACAAACAACTTTATTTTAAAAGGATCATGGAGGTGAAAAGACAACTTAGATGGAGAACTCATCGTAGGTCTGTGGTTGGTTCTGTTTTCTCCGTTCACTGGTCTTTCTGCAGTTTTTCTATCGTAATTATTACATCTTTTATATTTGGTTACTTCTAGATTTCCTGATGGACACTGATGGCATCCGCCAATAAGATTGAGCTTTCTATTCCCTATGGTAGTTCATAGACAAAATCCTGCCACGTGGTGCAACGCTTCCTGTTGTAAGGTGACGTGAATAAATGCTAGTTTCTGATTGGTTTATATTAGCTTTGAAAGGAACACCCACCCTTTTCCCTACTCTGACAAGAAAGAAAGATTTAAAGATCAACTTTATATAATTCTTAAAACTAATTTATTCTATTAAAAAAAATTACTGAAGAGATTTAATTTTTTAAATACTTATTCAACATTTTGATTTTATTACTTTAGGTCAGCATTAATATGAAGTCAACAGTTTTCATAAGAGCCACTGGAAACTTGTAGCATTAGTCTGAAGTAGATTTGTACTTTAACCCATATATATATATGTATTTAGTACATGGATTTGTCTATCAGAGTCTGTCTGCTCCATGGAGGATGCTGAAATGAGACAGCAGATCACAAAGATTGCCATGACAGCATGTTTAGATTTAGTTTAAGTCAGAGTGATCTTAGTGGTATGGTTTGGTTTTACCAGTTATATTCATCTTAGTTACCCTCTCCTAGCATGAGATTTAAAATTTTTAATGAATATTGGTGGATTTTGACTACTGTCAGTCATCGGCATTTTTATCTCTATTTCTCAGCTAAATATTTTTCACCTTCAGATTAACATCAATAGGATGAGTTAAGCTCATTTTCTTTGCTCAACATCTTTTGACCATGAACTAAAAAGTATAATACAAGCTTATTTTTTTATTGACTGTTATAGCAAAGCAATATTATTCTGGCCATGTTTGTTTTCTGACTAGAAATTACTCAACTTCAATCAAAGAAGGTAGGCTTCATCATTCTATCTGGCCATGGGCAAAGTGGCAGAAACAGATTACACCACCATGTACACTGATTGCTTATCTGAACATTGCAGTTTGAAGCTGATGCCCCTGTCCACCTTCACCATGCTACAAACCTGTATTGATCAGCAAAAGAGCTATACACATAGCCATAATTTCATGAGTTTTTCAGCAGAGAAATTTTGTTTTCATAATAAATATTTTCTATTAATAGCATCTGAATTCATACCCTAGTAAATTCTTATTTATCTAAGGAAACAGATTAGTTGTATTTGTCTGCATAGATTTTATCTATCAGTTTTATCACTCAGGACAGTGAATGATGTAAACTGGTTACATAATTAGGTAACTCAGCGGATTTACTGTATTCTTGGGTTTCTAATATATTCATTACAAGATTTAGATCTAAATGACTCGTCAAAAAGCCACATTAGATTTAGAAGAGTCTGCGAGCTGTATTTGAGGTATTTTTTAGTTTTTGTTAGGATTTGGATAATTTTATTAACTAAGAAATTTCTAACTGTGGTGTAGCTAAACTGGTTCCACATCCAGCCGTCATAGTTTGTTGGTGACAGTAATCTTTCTTTTCATGAAAAGCCACTTGATATGTAAGGTAGCCCCCTTTTGCATACTAATTTAGTACAAGTTTAATTTCACAATCATTGGCAAGACAGTGGCAACCAAAATTATCTTAAGTTGCATAAAATTTGTGATTTGCAATTGTTAATTGGTTTCTGGACTTATTAACAGCTTGTTTCAGAAATAACATGAAACATAAATCAAGATTTTAATGATGAAACAAACAAACAAGTTCCTGTGCGAAAAGGAAACAAATAGAGGGACGAGACTTAGTGTTGGTTAGTCAAAGTTCTACTTAAAGTTGTGGGTGCCTGATGTCTGGAAGGGGGTAGAATTTTGTAAGTATAGCTCCTTTACATCAGACTGTCACTATGGCTTTGCTAGATAGAAAACAAGGTTTACCTATTACATTTTTTTAAAAAGAAATTTACCTGACTAGCAAGAACATATCTTAAGGCTGACATGTGTATCAAAATAGTTCTTGAACAGGCACAACATGTTGCTGAAACAAACAGTTTGTAAAGCATGGTTGTTATTCCCAGTTTTTTCCTGTTTCTAAAACATTTTTTAAAATCAAAAAGTACCTGGTTTTGCATGACAGATTTGGAAAACCCAGAGTTATCGTGTGATTTGGCTGGTCTCACGACACAGCTCAGGGTTCAAGTTGTGTGGTCCAAACCAAATCAGCTAAACTGAAAGAATTTCAAATCTGGTAAAATATTTTCAAAATGCATAAATAAATTATGAGTACAATTGGAAGTTCATGCTAAAGGTTTCCTATAATTTTATTTCTAGTTTGAATTTGGTGACTTAAAAAGGGATATGAAAATGTCATGAGGCTAATGCACTACCCCAGTTGAGGATTCATTTTCCACATACTACGCTTCGCTGTACCACCCATTACTTCGTTGATGCGAAGCTTTGTTTAGACTGTGGACAGACAGTTTAGGCTCACTGGTAAAAAAAGAAGTTTTCTCATTCTGCCTGTATAAGGACTGAAGGAGTTTTAAAATATTTTCGAATTTTATTTTCACATTAATTAGAGTAATATTATGCACATTCTTATATAATTATGTGAATACCATATTATTTTGATGTTTCACTGTTTTATGATAATAGCCAAACCTCTGTTGCTTCATATTACAGTCTAAGTATTTAATCGCAGGTAATATTTTGTTTATTGCTATCAAGGCTTTTTTTAGTGGAATGGACTTCCTGAGATAGCTAATTCCTTAGGTCATCTCAGCTGGTGATCCTAATTATCAGCACTGTGTAGCATGATATCACTCTGTTGCTGCTATATGTATGACTATCTCTGTTGCTTCAAGTACCAGAAATCCATAATAATCTTGTTTAGCGACCACTATTTTCAAAGCTTCCCAGACTGTTCCTATGTGATTAGTCTTCTGCATTAATTTGATTTTGGGAGTTTTTGTTGTCTAGATAGCAATGCTTGAGATTTCATCATCAGATTATTCTGTTTCCAGTTACTGACAGTATGCCTGATTATAGTATGCCATGTTCATTCTAGGCTTTTGATATATAAAATATTTTTATTGGTCAATTCTAATGCCAATCATTACCTTGTTCTTATACATCTCTTTCCTTTACTACTTGAATTAAGGTTAAGTTGTTTCTTGACTAGGTTTGCTTGCAAGCAAACTGTTGTTTTCCTTGAAATATTCCAACTTTCATTTATTTATGTTTTAAAGTTAATTCTTATTAAGTTTATATCTATTTGTGTGCATGTACACAAACAAAAATGGAAAACAGTTAATATTCAAATCTTAAGGTCATGACCTCCTAGGTAACTTTGCATTGATGTCTACCCAGAGATCAAGTTGATCAGATGACAAGAGTGGCATCTCATCTTCTGTTAAAATATAGCAGCAATGTGGTAACATTTTAGAGGATGCTGCTGCTCTGAGTACTAAGTCGATGTGGACTAAGAAGGAAATTTATTAAATATGGCTTTAACTCAATAAGAGAAGAGATGCGTGCATTAATTGCTAGGAATTCCTGTATTTCCAGCACAAGCCACGTGGCCAGCAGTAGAAACACAAATAACAACCTTCTAATTAGAAATTACTTAAAAAAAACACTAACGAATGTTGGATAAAAAATTTGTTGACATCCTGGAAAAAGTCTTTAGAAATCATTTCTCTTACCACAAACTACTGTGTAATTAAAAAGTTTAATATTATGTTCAATTTAATGAAGTTGAACATGACATTTTCTAAATCTGCATACTAAAATAGTTTGTAATATTTAAACAAACTAGCAACCATCATTAAATGTGAATAGATTTAAATCAATAAAATAAACATTCGTAATTGTTTGTGAACATCATTTTTTATAAAATGTCAGTCTATAAATTTGTGAAGTTACTGTTATCTTAATAGTTTGCAATTTGATTGTGTACTGTTGTACTTATTTTATAATAAAAATGTGGTTTTTAGACGTGAAAGGAACCGGAGCCGGGAGAAACCTCATGCGGCCAGCTGGTGGAGAGAAGTGAGAAGAAACAGAACAAGAGAAATGTGCCATCAGGTAATCCACCAAGTTTTAGTAGAGTAGTTCTCCCTTAAAGCCACCAACTCTACTCTTTAAAGAGGACCAGTTTATCAAAGCCGCCATTGTCCCCAACAGTCAAAGCAATTAATCCAAGTTGTACAGAAATAAATCATGGAGGAGTTAATTTTGACAAATTTGCCTACATGATTTTGCTTCAAGTTGAAGATTAAATCTTCCCAGTTTTTGTATCAGCTTGTAACAAGGTCCACTTTTTAAAAATCCTGACCTCTCTTCTCCTCTTTTTCTATTTAGCAGTGTAATCAGCCAGCCACCCAAACACCAGTGGTTGTGTATTCCTTTGTCTTTTTCTATTTATTTATTCATTTTAACCTTTCACATTCAACAATTCTTAAAAGCAACCATCACATTTTTTAAAAAAATAGTATAAAGTTAAAATTTATAATGTATGACCAACTCAGGAACTCTTCCCTGTAATGGCTGACCAACTCTGCCCATTATCTCCTCAGACACAATCCGCTGTTGACTCTTAAGTAATCCCACCCACCCACTAGAAGTCAACCAAACTATACAAGGGCTGAGAGTTTCATTTCAGCAAATCATTGTGGAACTACTTAAACATAACTGCAAAAAACACAGATTATGTGATCAAATATTGCATCCCAATGCCTAGAGAGAGACACTTTAGTCACTTATCATTTCCACTACAAGTGATTTTTAATTGATTTTTGTGTTGACCACCAAAACGTATGCAGTAACATTGCTGACCTAACTATACAACAACAACAGCATCAGAAAGACAATTTACTGTTTATATACTGTGAGGACTGAGGTATCCGCAACTGGATCTATGCCACATAGTGGACCTGCTGCCAAAATGGGATTTCTTAGCTGTATAATGGTAATAAGAACATTAGTGTAGATATTTTTAGGAAAAATAAATCTTTTTGGTTAAATAAAGTTTGTCTTTTTTTGTAAATATACTTTTTTCTGAAAACAAGAATTTCAGTTTTTGGAACAATGCATGCAAATTAAGTTAAATGTATTTTACTGGAAATAATTATGGAAAAACATGCAGGATATGCACAAATAATGAATAATTTCAACTGAGAGACGTATATAAACATACACTGTATTATTACAGAAAATTTACAAAAACAAAAGGAATACATTGTACACTGCATTAGTATTTAGTATGTGAGTCATTTGTTTTATACAGAACATGACACCATGTTTTCATGCTCCCATACAGGTTATCAATGTATGACTCTGGAATGTTGTTCCATATATCCTGTAGAACTTTCCATAATCCATCTAAAGTGTTTGGTTGGCAATCGACTTACTCAGTAGCCATGTAACCTCATGTAGCTTCAATAACGATCATATCAGGATTGTGAGCAGAATAAAGGCATCTTTGTGAATTCCAGCAGCCTCTTTACACTCCTGATAGTTTCTCACCAAACTGCCTGTATGCTTGGGATCATTGTTATGTTGGAAGGTGAATCCTCACCAAATAAGATGCCTTCCTGAAGAAACGGCATGTTGGGTGAGAACCTAACCTGCCTGTAGCTGTTGGCAGCCAGTATATCTCTGATTTTATGAAAATGCAAATTTATGACACCCTTAGTTAATATGTAGTCCCACACTTATATTGATCACATCTATGCTTCATTGTAGCTGCTGTACACTGACTATTATACCACTCTCTTGTCTACCTTCCAATAAACTGTTGTTCATTATTGTTAAACAGCTCAAATTTGGACTTTTCTGTAAAGAACAGCTTCTTCCAGGTTTGGTCATCCCATTATTTTATTTCAGCCTTGCTGTTTGGTTGCCTTTCTTCAGCAAAGTTTCTCAGACAGCTACTCGTCCAGTACCACCACTTCATGTATCTTACTGTTCATGAAGAAATATTAACACCTGTACTTGCAGATAAGTCATTCACAAAATGTTTACTGGCTCACTGTCTATTAAATAGGAAACAAATACTGGGGCACTTTATACCACTTTAAGAGAACTTGGGCTTTCTTCTGTAACTATAGCTACTGTCAACAGTACCAGTTTCATGTATCCTCCTCAGCGTCTTGCAGACAGCTCCTTCTGAAACATGAAGTCAAACTAATTTGTCACATGGAGTATCCTTCATTAGCTAGGACTTTGATTATATATATATATGGTTATCATGTGTTATTTCCTTCCCAGGAGCCATGGTAATAACCACACATTCACCACACTATAAGGATATCACTGCTTATACTTTTATAGTCCTTCTGCAGGTGTTGCACTTTCTGATTACTTACATGACAACCAATCACAGTATACTGTATCAGCATGTGGCTGTACTATGGAGCAGTTCATTTTTACACTTGAGATGCAATTCTGTCACTTCTTATTTGCATTATAGCAGTTTACTTCTGTTTTCACAATTATTTCCAAAACTATATGTATATAATTTCATAAATTTCCATGTAGATACTGATCAACTGGTATTAAAAAAGATAGTATTATTTAGACAAAGAAAACATCAACCAAAATAATTTTAAATGGTTGCAATTTAGTTTGTTCCAGGTATCTCTAGTGGTGCCCATCATGAACAGCTGTAGCAGAAATGTACAAAGATGTTCATTAGTTGTGGTTTTTATTGGCAGTAACTAGTAGGTTCATACATCTTTGACCATTTACTAGAAGATCAGCTCATGGCTGTCTTGACATAACACTGCTTTTTGGGTTAGAAAAACTAGTAGGTTCATACATCTTTGACCATTTACTAGAAGATCAGCTCATGGCTGTCTTGACATAACACTGCTTTTTGGGTTAGAAAAACTAGTAGGTTCATACATCTTTGACCATTTACTAGAAGATCAGCTCATGGCTGTCTTGACATAACACTGCTTTTTGGGTTAGAAAAACTAGTAGGTTCACACATCTTTGACCATTTACTAGAAGATCAGCTCATGGCTGTCTTGACATAACACTGCTTTTTGGGTTAGAAAAACTAGTAGGTTCACACATCTTTGACCATTTACTAGAAGATCAGCTCATGGCTGTCTTGACATAACACTGCTTTTTGGGTTAGAAAAACTAGTAGGTTCATACATCTTTGACCATTTACTAGAAGATCAGCTCATGGCTGTCTTGATATAACACTGCTTTTTGGGTTAGAAAAACTAGTAGGTTCATACATCTTTGACCATTTACTAGAAGATCAGCTCATGGCTGTCTTGACATAACACTGCTTTTTGGGTTAGAAAAACTAGTAGGTTCATACATCTTTGACCATTTACTAGAAGATCAGCTCATGGCTGTCTTGACATAACACTGCTTTTTGGGTTAGAAAAAACAACAATAAACTAAAGTGCTATAAAGAACAGCAACATCAAGGTGCAAACTCCATTATTTTTGGAAGTTATCAGGAGGGAAGAAGTACAATGATAATAAAAATAAAAAGGCTATTTAGATCAGTTATATTAAGACAGTAATGTACAGAAGAAGAAAAAAAAACTGAGTTTCTGATAAGTTATTAGCCATGACCTGAAAACGAAATTCTATTTTAATTTTCTTATTTTATTCAGCATGAGAGAGAGAGAGAGATTGTGTGTTTTCCTTAATGCATACAACCTTAATACTTCCAGATGTCTAATTAGATACTATTACATCTGGTAATGCCATACATACTTTCACCCTGAGTATTCCATATTAGTACATTGCCATTTGACATTATGAACTTTTCAGCTTTTAAACAGGGTATTAACTTTTGATAAACACAATGGAAATCCATGGTTTTAGTCCCACAGACATCTCAGCTATTTCTTATACCATTTTATGTACTTCTGATAGATTGGTGTTTGTTTACCTCTCCTTTTTCCATTGAGAGGATATCTTCTTGAAATAATCCGTAAAATATTTATGTCAAGGTCTGGCCTTATTCCAGCCATGTGCAAAAATGAATATACCCTGTGGTCAATCACTGACTCACAGGTTGGCTGGACCCCAAAGATCCAGTAATTAAACAAGGTTCTGAATGACCTCATCACTGATCAAATAAGAACATCTGGAAACTATATGGAAAACAAAGCAGCCTCTGGGGTTCCTGTTTTATCTGTGTACCACTTGCTTTCTATTATTCATACCAAAGAAAGGTTTTGTTTTTTTTCCCTTGTCCCCCACTTGGCACTTTCTAGTAGCCTGCACTCAGACATTTGGTTATATTGTGCTAAATGTATATTGGTTTAGGGAAATGTAATTTTTGTGTTTGTTAATAAATTGTGTGTGATTTTATCTTGGATTAACTGTTGATAAAGGTAAATTTTAATTTTATTAATATTCAAATATGCATTAAATTTCAAGTATTTATTTCAATGCATTTTTATTTACATGTTAGAAAGATAATTTTAAACATCCTTTTATTAAATAAGTCTAAATTGATATCTCTTGAAATAAAAGATTGTTATCAGAGGCTTAATTTAGCCATTACGCAAAACAAAAGGCTTTCAGTAATTAATCCAGGCACAGCATGGCCATTAACTCAGAAGTGAAAGAGTTAAGGACATTTTAGCAAGGTGGCCTTATAAATAATTGGTATTTTAATGTTAAAAACACATTTTTACTATATAACATAATGAACTATCAACATTCTGTTTTTAAAAGGTAATGCAGTAATTTTGGCCATAGTCTGCAGCATGCATCTCCATCTATAACAGATCTATCCTCATCTACTGAAGAGCTTCATGGCAGGAGGGGCACCTTAATTAAAGATGAAAAAGCAACCTTAGACATGGACATTTGATGTGTTGAGTCTGAGATAATTCAAATTGACTTTAATCATTCTCTTTTGGTACAACAAAATATATACATAAATATAAACAGATGAAGGATTGACATTTTCAGAATTCTTGGACTCATTAATGGTATAAGGGAATATCTGTGATGCACAGTTAAGGAAGCATTTTGTCTCCCAGGCCAGAATGAGAGTGGGAAATAGTTTAGTTCTTATTTTTTTTCCTGTAATCCCTTAAAGTTTAGTTTATTTCTAGCTAATCAAAGGGAGAAATAGTTAAAAAGATTCTTTAGTAAAATTATCTTGCTGCTCGAAAGGAGTAGGGGAAGAGAAAATTAAAGTAAATTATCTTAGTTACAGATATTCTTCATGTAAAAACTTTCTTTTAAGGGGGATATATGGGTGGTAAGTAAAATATCAGATTAAATTTGTCGCTCATTTTTCGGTATTTTGAATGGACCACTGGAATACAATAAATTGTAAATGCAACAGCAAATATTTAAGAAGTAAACTCTCTAGGATCTTCTCTATAAAAGAAAGTTTTTATGATTATCAACTCTAATTTAGCAATGGAAATATTATCTAACTTCATTGTTTTTTCTTTATTTAGTTATTATTATTCCTCTTATAGAGTGCAACTGAGCCCCACAAAAGTGGGCAGTCCTTTGACATTCCTATAATGACAGTATTAGTCCTGACATTTCACAAATAGTTCTGTGGTCAGACAGAGTGAGAGAGAGAGGGGGGTACACTGTAAGGTTAACTTGCCTTTCAACAAACAGAGAGAGAGAGATGAAAAGTTTTTTACCTCATCAAACCATACCCTTTGATTTTACTCTTTAAAAATCACATGGATGACTGACTTAGTTTTCATTTTTTTCTTAAAGGGACAAACAAATTATGAAATATTTTCCCAGCACAGAGCATTTTCGCTGATAATCTTTTGTTGTTGCCTTTTGCTATTTCTAGGATTTTAAGGATTGACTGTCCTCCATAATAGTCTAAAGCCTTATCAGAAAGTTGTCGTCTTGATGCAAAGAAATGGGATAACCAGTTTTGTGAGGAATGCAGCTAACTAACAAACCGAACAAAACATATTCTAGAGTAGTTTTTAAGAATTCAGACTGATTTCTCTCTTTTCAAATATTTTCTCAACTCTGCACAGTGTTTTGCTGTTGCTTTCTTGTGATAACAAACACGTCTCAGAGTTTGGGTTCATTGTCTCAGGGAAAATACAAGTACAATTTGCTGGCAACACCATTGTATCAAAACTTTCAGAATGTCTATTGTGACCAGAACATTCTTTCACAGATGGTGAAACACCATTGTATCAGTTGCAACTTTTTCTACAATGGTGCTTCACCATCTGTGAAAGAATGTTCTGGTCACAACAGACATTCTGAAAGTTTTGTGACCATTTTCTGTTTGTTTTTTTAATGAAATATGAAAATTCAAATCAACAAGGGTGCTTTGTTGCTGCAGATCTTACTAAAAACAACAGCAAACCAGATAATAAAACGACCAGTTGTTTTTAATTGAAGCTGGAAATTCTACAACCATTTTTATTAAATCACAATGCAGAAAGAAAAAACCACGTATATTAACTTGCTCTTCCTTTTTTACCACATTATTTTTTTAAAATTTATTCTTAAAAATCTTGTACAACCTCTTCCTCCGGAAAACAACCAAACAAACAAACAGGATTTTCGTAACTTGCTAGTCCAAATGGTCCAATACATCAACTACTGCAGCATCCAAGCTCAGAATCCTCACATACATTTTTTCTTTGGATGATGATGGGCGCTGCTGTATATGATACTGAAAAAATCAGTTTTCTCTGTTAATGAAGTTTAACCATGGGCCTCATCTTGACCAAGGAATCTATTGCAGAAGCTTCAGCAAATTGACTAAAGGTGTAGCAGGTGGGCTCAGGTTGGATGTATTTCTAGTATGTTGATGTGCGATCATAAAAATACTGGATCATAACTTTTTATCCGTTTAGCTGTGAGAGGTCTTTGGCACCGTGACTGTTGTAGTTTGCATCTGCATTTCCATAGTGTACAAGGTTTAGGCTACAATCAAAAAATAAACACATTACTTCAAAATTTACCTGTTGTATTCATAATTAAAGCCTAAAGTTAAGTTATTAAAAACTAATTTTATAATAGCATTCAAATGTCAAAAAATACTTTCTCTTAGCATTAAGGACATTCAAATGAAATCTGAGTGAATGCAGTTACGATCACATCCTATTTCAATCTAGATTCATTTGAACAGCCCTTGTGCATTGTTTTTTTTTTGTTTTTACAAAATAAAGGTAACTTATTTGAAAAAAACTTAAATTCCCTTTCTGAAAATCCAGCAACATGTCCAGTTTATTTTAATTAAATTTATGAGAAATCTCAATTTCAGATTCCATCCAATGAATAATTGCAATTTTTTCTATTTTGTCATACATAATTTAGGGATCTACTGCAGTTTGTATAAATTAGAAATAGAGGGCTGGTTAGTTACTGTCTGTATAGCTTCCACTGTTATAGATTCTTTTTAAAAAGTGTTTACTCGTAATAAACATTTTTATTGTTGTTGGGGTGAGAGTTTGTAAATGAAGTTAACCTTCTGGCATTTAAACATTCTAGTGAGTGAAGTTATTTATGATACAGGTAGACTACTGGATTGCCATGGTTGAGAGCCTGAGTTCAAATACCAGTTGGTACTGGCTCAGTTTATCATATCTTCCCATCATGGTTTTGTAAGCTTCCTTTCCCCATCTAAAAATGGAGTTCTAGAAGGGACTTTCAGGCAAGTGGGTAACTTTTGACTGGCTCACACCTTGACCACTGATTAACGTACCTGGGTAACTAGTTTGCTTACACCCCACACCTTTCCCTCTTCTAGTTGTGAGATGTTCTTAGACCTCAAAAGTCAGGGTAGGGTTTGCCAAGAAGAAGATATGGCTATAGATCAATAAAGCAGAACTCTTTGTAAATCTGTTTTAACAAAAGAAATATAATAATAAATCTAAACAAGACATTCTTAAACGCTGCATTTATCAAGGTATAATTACTCTTAAAATAGTTTTGGCCACATCTGCATTTTATTATCTATCTCGGACATTAAGGTAAGCCAGCATGTTTGCACTCAACATTAGAAGTTTCTCTTTATTTCAAACCTGCAAGCTGACAGTGCATCCACCAGATGAATCTGCCTGCTGTCAGTTTCTTAAGCCAAGTGGAGGAAAACATGATGCAGAAGTTAGCCACATGCCTACCACTACCACAGAAAGTCATTACTAGAACTCTTTATTTTTAGATGTGGGAGGAAACTCATTCGGCCAGCTGGCAAAGAGCAAGAAGCCGTACCAGGGAAATGTGCCAAATTTGGCCAGACTGCGATCTAAAATAGGAGGGGGGAAACCATAGCGGTCCAGTGGTTGGTCAGAAGTGTCTGGTTGGACGATGATATAGCATTTTACAAGATTGTAATAATCAACCAAAAAAATGCAGCCTTCTGACTGCATGATCATCATCACTATGAAAGGCCAACAGTAAGTTATGATGCGCGACTTCTCAGCATATGCAGTGTAATTAAATAATGGCTAAAAGAACATTGGAATGTGTTAATAACCAACAATATGAGAAAACATTTCCTTGGTTTATTTATATTTTTCCTCTCTTGCTTATTGCAGAGAAAAACAAACAAAGAAAATTATCAGAATCAACTTATTTCTCATACCTCGAGTTTTTTTGACTCGTACTTTCATGTAACTTTGTTGATGTTTGAGGATCCGTTAATTTTGCTGGCTTTTCTCTGGTGAAAAATACTTTTAAAAAAATGTTAAGATTCATTTCTTCTGTCTGATGTCAAAAGAAATCCTGGGACATTCCTTTTCTTCATTACTTCAGGTAGTTTATTTTACATTTTCTCTATAGATTTCTAGTCAGTGAACCTTTCAAGAATCTCTAGCTTATTTAATGTTGGTTATGTATTGTCATGAAAGCATCATTATTATTATGTTTATCTAGATTATAATTATTACTAATTTAAGATAAATTTTTACCATCATACAAATTGCCAACAATTATGCAGACACTGAAGAATGAATATACAGTAATCACCAAAATATTGTAATACCAATGTTTATGAACAAAACGATTAGGAAAGAGCAAAAAGGTTTTTTTCTTTTGATGAAACAAAGGTTAAAGTTAGCATTCATTAGATATGCATACTTTTTGCAACCATGTATTGAAACTACATTCTTAAATTTGTCATGGTGAGAAATAAACTTATGCTATTCTGTTTTTAATAATTGTTCCCATATTTGTGTTTACTTCCAAACTTTTTTGGCTGGTAGTGTATGTACTAAATACATTCAAAGGAAACCTGGCTCAAAATAGAATTGCCATAATTATGTCTGGCTGGGTTTCATTTGGAAATTTCTAGTGTGCGAGTATAGATTGTGCACCTTTAATTGGCATTAAAGAAAATTCAGATTTTCAACACTTTCTCCACAAGACAACAACAAAGGAAAAGTCAACCATGCTTGAGTCCATGTTCAGTCATCATAGTTGTCAGTTAATCCAGCTACTCTACATACACAGAGGTTTTGTAACCCGGTGTAAAAGCATGATAAATGTAATATGAAAATAATCAGCTGTTTTGCTACAGAATTTACTGCATTATCTGAAACCATTAGTATATTTTGTCCAAAGTAGAATGATGTGTTGTATATATGTGTTTTCATTATCTCAAGATACTGTAGACAGCTAACGCTGATGCTGGGATCCGAACAAGAAATATCTAGTTGTCAACTGCGTTCAGTTGGTAGCACACATGGGTTAGCAACCAGAGATTCCCAGTTCAAACCCAGTGTTAGCTGTCTACAGTATCAACAGAGATACTGAAAACATACATGTGGAAAAGTAGATTTTGTTTTGAATTATATTAAACACTGATGGAAACAAAGTGCAATATTTGTGTTTGCATTTATCGTATAAATAACTTGAAAAAAAGTTAATTTTTTATATACTCTTAAGCCTGAATAATGCTAATGCATATTACAGAAACAGTGCAATAGCTCAAAGCAGCAGCATAATTTTTAAACAAGAGTCTCTGCTACATAAACTTCTTTTCAAATGTCTAGTTAGGAAATAAAACTGTCTACATCGCAGTGCTAGGGCTCTATCCAAAACCCAGAGTAGGGAGCACTGGTTCAGCCCTTAGGTCTCTCTCTAAAAAAGAACAAAGCAGTCTCATCACTTCAAACAAGAATAGCAGGATAACTCATTCTCCAAAAGTCAATGTCTGTCATGTTTCAGGTAATGTTTTGCTGTGTGCTATGTCATCAAGCTTTCCTATCTTTTATCTGATATCCCACTGATCAAAGATAGAGTTCTTGGGAAGGAGTTTGTCAGGTGGACAGATGACCTTTCTCTTTTAGACACTGGGGATCTGTTACAAAACAAAACTACTGATAACAGACTGACTGAATTAAATAAATATTCCCTTCTGGGTTTATAAAATCTTAGATATCTGCAAGTAGTGGGGAGGTGAGAATTGAAAAACCAGCATTGACTCAAACTTCCCTTCTAATAAACGTCAGCATCCTCTCTTCCTGATGACTGTTTTTCAATTGTTTGGTGCTTGTGACCTCTGACTAACCTTAGCCATGGCAAGATTACAGTTTAGGTCCTAGATCCAATACATTATTAGTTTCATAACCGAAGATTTTACTTCTCTATCTTCCATGTCTCTGCTCAAACCAATCAGTCAGGAATTTACCTACAGTTGAATCCAATTTTTGTTGTCAATGGTTTTCTTGTTTGTTTTTTTTTGGCCTTCTGCTCATAAAAATATAGAATGAGATACTTTAACTTTAGAAATATGCACAAATAAATAGCATTGCATAACTAAATTTAACAGAAAAACAATTTTTGCATACAAGTTAGGATTATTTTGTTGTTCCTTTGTAAATAAATCATTGACCAAGCAATGTTTACTAACAATACCACAACTCCACAATATATTTTTTTAACAATTTAAATTAACTTTAAAAAAGCTTTGTAAGAGCCAATTGAGTATATTGCTCAGCTATCAGGGTAGAGAGTGATTTTTCTTGAATAACTCTCCTTTGTTTCTCACTTTGAAAAAATGTTATGTATATAAGTTTTGTTTTTCTATTGCCAAATAATTAAGATATATGTTGTATATCACCCTTCAAAATCTAGAAGATCAATTCAATCATTAATGACTGCTTTATTTACATTCTCTATCTGGGGCTCTCCTTCCCAGCATTCCTTGCCTCTTCACTTGACATTCACCACTAAAGTACTTAAGTCTTTCTAATACATAACTGAGTCTTGACGAATACACTGCACCTCTACTCTCTTTAGAGATAGAATACCGTACATAGGTTAATTACAATAAGCAAAACCAACTAATAAAATGTACAATGTTTACAGCATTTCTGTGCAAACACAAAAAAGATTTTTCTGTTCGTTTGTCTGGCTTCTGTCATTCGATTTCATCACATAATTTGAATACTTTAGGTACATCTTCCTTTATCTTTTTGTCTTCCATATTGTCTCACTGGTAAATTCATAAGGTTGAATCTGAAGCAATCATCTCTCACTGCATGCATATGGTTTGTAATGGGGTTTGCATAGTCTTCAATGGTTTGTGGTCCGTCACTAATTCAAACTTTATGCTATAGATATATGCATGGAATCTCTGGCAAACCCAAACCATGTTCTGTTAGTAAATATATCTGCTTGCACTTTGTCAAACTGTGGCTAACATAACATATCATATCTAAGCTACATCCCTGCTCTAGCACTAGTACAGCGCCAAGTCTTACTTTATAAAAGGATGCTAAGGTGAATGTTCCAGCAAAGCCTTTCATTAGTACCTTGAAAGGTCTTTTGTTCAGGCCCAAGGTAGAACACCCTTTCTGGTGAGTTTTTTCAGGGGTTCTACATGGATCACAAACTGCAAAATAAATATGCTACTGCAACTTATGAAACCCAAAAAACTTTGTACCTCTGAGACATTTTCAAGTTCTAACCTTTTTCATGGCCTTGACCCTTTCTTCTGTAGACCCTGTCTATGCCTTTCTTTTCACGCTTCCTATTCAGGGCTTTGTTTTCCCAACATTCCTTGCTTTATCACTTGAACTTAACCCCTAAGGTGCTAATATACTAAAATATGGTGGAATTATTAATGGCTGGTAAGACAAGCCAAGATAAATGCCAGTGTAAAAACTACTTTTGATTCTCTGAAGCATCCCAGGCATTCTGTGACAAGGGAGACAACTATGATGTTATTACAATAAAAGATATTAATAAATCAATAGTTTTAACATAACATATATAGAGTAAAAAAAGACTATCATCAGCTACGAACTTTACAAGTATACCTTTTTTTATAATAAAACCCAGATGTAAATTTATCCTCTATATACATTGGCTGCAAAACCCCTTTTGCAGACTTTTTATTTTTAAATAAACTAGAAATGTCTATTTCATCGTTCATTTATCATGTTGTACGTCATTTTGGTTTTATAAGTCTGTACCAGATGAAAATTTTGAGAGCCAGAAATGCAGCTTAACTACAGCTCAACTGTTACTTTCAATTTATGGAATGTTTACAATAAATATTTTTCTGCATTACGATTTTGAAGCATGAGTACTGGCTCAAACACCAGATCATTGCCTTAGAAGTATCTAAAATCTTATTCACCTCACATACTACTTCTCAACACCCACCCTATTCCTTAACAGCCTAGTGAAGACACTAAAAACAGTACAAGCAGTCCCCGGATTATGAACGAGTCTGTTCTTAAGTCGAATTTGTATGTAAGTCAGAACCCCTACAAATGGCTTGTACTTAACATCTGTTTGTCTAATCGTGTATATATATATATTTAAACTATGTATATATAAGAAACATTAAAAACACACTTCCAAATATATTTAAATACTTTAAGCACACTCCTAATTTATAAAAACTACTAAAACATAGAAAACAGAAAAAGAAGATAATAATTTGTAACAGTTTAACACTTTGTGTCCTAATGATGTCTTGCATACCGGAAGGGGCATTATTGAAGGAAGAAAGGCAGATTGAAATAAATATCAAGGGAAGTTTGAAAAGAAAATTTCTTTTTTCCATCATGAATCTTTATATAACACCCGAGATCCTCCATGACTGCCCTGTAGACTTTAGTGAACCTCTCTGCATTAGGATCTTGCTCTCAAATTTTGCCATCTCTGCTTCAATAAGGCAAAAGCCTTATGCCGAGTCTTTCGCAGCATGCTTTTTGGTTTCTGGAGTTTGACGTCCCTCTCTGCTTCCTCCAATGCAATAAGGGGTCCGTATTTGCAAGTTCTTGGGCATGGGACTCGAGTAACTCCGTCACATCATCCTCATTAATACCCAATTTGAGTTGATTTCCTATTTCAACCATATGTCATCAGCAATGGAGTCCTCCGAAAAACCTGTGAAGTCATCAGCGAATTGGGGGCACAATTTATTCCAAACACCATTCATGTTGGTTTGTTTCACTTCCTCCCATGAATCAGAAATATTCCTGATGGCATCGTATATGTTATAGGTCTTCCAATATTCTTTTAAATTCATTCCAGTGAGCTCTAAGTGCCTGTGTGGCGTAAATAATAAGCCTTGAAAGAGGCTATCGCCCACTGATCCATAGGTTGGAGCCGTGATGCAGTATCAGGGGGTAAAAAGACGACCTTTACGTTGGGGTGAGAGTCATCCAAAGTAGCAGGAATCAGCAGTATCTTGAAGGGCAATTTCTTTGCCACACAATAAAATGGTTTAGGAACCACTCTTCAGAAGCCGCCAATGTGACCCAAACTTTCTGATCGGTCTTCCAAATCGCTGGAAGCGATGCGCGGATTATCTGACCGACAGACTAGCAGAATACATTCCTCTTCACTTTCACTAGATGTACTAGCGCGTGCAGCTTTCAAATCATTGAAACGCGAGGCTAATCGGCATATTTCGCTGAATCTGGTCCCGCAGCCATATCACCGAAAGCCTCTCCAGTCCAATAACCAACCCACAGTAATTGGGGAATATGAAAAGTACTCTGCCTTCCGATGTTTGAGTGATCTAAGTTTTGAAAATATTTAATGTCATTATTCATTTTATTATTATTTTTAAAAAAATATTCAATAAGGGATTTGTTGTTTTTGTCTAGTTTCAAAGACCATAATTTGGTATTAAACTCTATTTAGACATTCTAGCATCATGAATGAAATGGTTAATAACACCAATTCATATTGGTTTCTTTCCATTACATCATGGTAGGTCACAGTCTAAAAACACAGTGTATAGATACTAGGCCAGAAATTTCGCAACATAAAATGTTCTACAATCCTGTAGTCTGCCAGTGTCAGGCAGGATGCGCACCTCAAATATTTGTAATTAATCTTTTTTCGTGGCCAAAGTAGGATGTATTTGCTTTAAAAACACCTGCCTGTCTGTATCTATTGTATATAAACAAGAGTTACCCAGGCTCTGTTCTTGAGTGGGGTTCTTACGTGATATCATGTCACAAGAAATAATGCTAATCCAATGTTAAATATTTGCATAAACTTCATGACATTTTCTACATAAGAAAACTCCAATAATTCCTTTTTGAAAGCCTCTCTCCTGTAACTCAAGCAACAGGAATATGGACCAAAAATTTTGAAACTTTAACTTAACTATTTGAATTTGTGAATGTGGAAAATTATTCATTCTCTTGGTTGGTCAAAATTCTTTTGGATAGTGGAAAGAAATGAAATGCTCGATTACACTGGACAACAAAATGAAACTTCTTATCTGCCACTAAGCAAAATGTGGATGATCTTAGCTAAATTTTGGGTGCTGATTTCAAAAAGTCAGAATTTGGCTAGGATTTCACCACTAACGCTATATTATGACTTATGTTATATGAACTATATAAAGCTTGAACAACAATATTTGGTATTCAAATGTTTAATGTGAAACATATTTGCCATGATCAGACAACAGATTCAAGAGAAAGACTGATAAAAGCAGTATGGAAGATATGGAATGCATTTAACTTACATAGTAGGTACATTCCAAATGTTCAAAAATGTTTCAGACACTTGTTCTTGCAGTTATGAGAGGTATCAGTCTCCCTTTGGAGGAACCAACAGTAATCACCAATCATTTTGGGATAGAATTTGTCCTGATATCTACTTTGCATCACCTTTATGCCTTGGTGGAACCTTTCACCATGCTCATTATTGACAACCCATAGATTGGCTGGAAAAAAATCAAGATGTGAATGCAGAAAAATGCATCTTTAGAGACATCCTGGCTCCCATTTGCTGATACACCATTAGCATTTTTTCCACATACTCAGCATAGTGCTCATCTCTCTATTCACCAAGTTCTGTACAACTAAAATAAATGGTTCCCATGCTGCAGACTCCAGTGGGTTCAGCTTATTTTTTGAACCCGTCATCACGCATGAGTTCTCGAATTTTGGGCCCCACAAAAATTCCTTCTTTGAGTTTAGCTTCACTTTTGTCAACAACAAACATTTTTTTTACTTACTTGAAGCCATCACTGTCTTTATCCATGGCTTTGACAAAGTTTTTCATAAGGCCAAGTTTGATATGAAATGGTGGAAGGTAGACCTTCTGAGGGTCTACCAATGGCTTATGTTGCACATTGTACCTACCAACTATAGGTTCCTGTTGCATAGGTCAGTCTTTACAAGTATAATGGTTGGCATCATCACGACTGTTCCAAAGACACAAGAAACACATGTATATTGTGTACCCTAGCTGCAATCTGAGGAGAGAAATAACTTTATGATCACCACAAATTTTCCATTTATGATCTGAATAACTCATCACTTTCAAAAGGAGTTCCATCAACTCATATATCTCTTTCAAGCCAACTGCATGAGCTATAGGAACTGAAGGTTTTTGGTTACCATGATGTAACAGCACAGATTTAAGGCTTATTTTGCTACAGTCTATGAATAACCTCCATTTATCAGTCACATGCCATAACCAAAAAATGTGATGTCCTAGAACAAAACTGCTTTCAGATTTTAAATCAGTGTGCAAAATACTACAAAGTGAGCATGATAGGTCCCGGTGGCAAAATCATTGTTGTCCATTGTTATTTGACCATTGATCAATCCACTTTGAAGCATTTTTTCTTGTTTTGAGAAGTGATATTAAAGCAGTTTATCTGAAGAATGACAACTTTTTAAAACCTGAATATTTTTTTTAAATGTTTGTTACAGAAGAAGAATTGCTAACCATTTGTTTAAAACCCTGTGTTGTTGTTTTTTTTTTTAAGTTAGACTATCTCTGTGTTTAATGTATCACCGCTGCAGTCCTTTTTTACCTGTTACTCAATCTTTCTTTTTTTAGTGTTATCTAGATTTTTCAAGATTTCAGTGAGCCAACATGTTCTTCACGCTGGTTGGCTTATCAGACAGTGAAGATCCCCAAAGATATCAGGGTTGAAAACAGTCTACTTACTTCCTTTACAGTTTACAGAACTGGCAGGAAAATAAAAGTGTAAATTTTATCTTTTTTTAATTATAAAACTCCCAGGTTTTTGCCACCTCAGATTTGATGCGTAAAATTTGTACTTAAGATATGAATTAACTTTGTAATGTGAAAAGAAATTGTAAAGTCAAAAAAACAACTTTTACTCTTTTACACCTGAGAAATATTTTTTCTTACAGGAGCAAAAGATTGAACATTGGTACATCTCATCTCTCTGTCTCTGCTTGCTGGTCTGTGTTATTATTAATCAGGTTTGTGGATAGTGCTAACCTGATAATACACGTCGTTCTTATTTTGAGCCATGTCAGTAGCTATTAGTTTGAGTTAGTATAAACCCTAACACACAACCATAAGTATTAGTTATGTTTAATACTAATTTGAAACAAATTCTTGTCAGTAGACATTAACTACAGAAGTTTGGACATTAATAAATGTGTTGGTTTCCTGCTCTGTGTGCATGAGATGTTGACATATTTGACTATTTAATAATCCATATGAAAAATGATAAAATTACACTGTTTTGTTCCTTTAATTTAAATGTATTTAAAATTTAATACATCCACAGCATTCACAATAATTTAAAAAAAAACAAGAATTAATGGATTTTTTACTGTTTTTTGCTAAAACTTGACAGAAGGAAAGATTAATCTTTGGGCTTAACCTCAGGACCTTTCTCAAGATGATTGAAGCCACAGTATGAATAAATCAGTTCCGAAACTGTATGTTCGGTGTTCCACAAAATAATTCTTCACATCTTTCTTCAAGCTTGCTAAAGCTCTTAGCGCATCAGTAAATCTCCAAACTTCTTCCAGTGATTTTTTCTTTGACTTAAATGGCTTTATTTTGTTGTATTATTTCCAAGAACTCATTACTGTAATGCAGTCTGTTTGAAGAAATGGATACCTGATTGAACTTTCTTTCAGTTCAGCTTCATGGAAAATCAAACAGTTAATTCAGTAAAAGAGGTATTGATTGTGTAGTAAGATATGAAAATGTACTAGTAACCCTTCACTTCTCTAATATAAAGGATTTTTAAAGCTGAGGGCTCTAGTTTTTTTCCCACTTTTCTTCACCATTCAGCCACATGGATTTTCTTTGAGTTCTCCGCTTTTCTCTCACATCTAAAAAATGAAGAGCTGGAAGTGCCGAGCTTCGCAGTCAGCAGACACTTGTGGCACCACCCCCCACTTATCAGGTCTATCTTTCTTCTAGACTTCAGTGAATAAAAGAAAAACTGTTTTAAATGGTAGTACGATCCTGGACCACTAAGTTAGTAAGTTTTAGTTAACTAACCTGGTTTATCACCAGAATCAAAGCATTATGGGAGATCTGGGTTACTTGTTACAGTACCAGTAACAATTCACAACTAAATAGTAGATGAGCTGTAATCAACATCCTGTACTTTGATGTAATGTCAATTATGGCCTCATCTATATGTTTAATTATAAATTATTGGTGCTGTAACAACTAGCTCCGGCCCACCTCATTGTTGTTACCTAAGCCAGGTACAGCATCAGTATGGATTTGTTCTTAGCTTCTGAATAAAAAGATCCTAAAGTGTAGACTGCTCTTTTTCAAAATCCCTGAAGCCACTTTTTCATATCTATGGTTCCTTGCACACACTAACTTTAAGCAGGTAACTGAGACTATACATTTTCACTCCCAATATCAATTTGTATGCAGGCAAATCTACATATGAGAACAAATTATTCTCTCTCTCTAATGAAAAATTACACTATTTCAGCTGGGTCTCATCTGAGCATCCAATCCTGACAGTATGGCAGTAAAAACACTCACGCAGACATAACTGAATATTTCAATATTCAACAAAACCTCCAAATCAAAATAAAATCATAAAAATACTTCTTGAATATTAATAAGGTGAAGATTTTTTTTAAAAAAAGTTATAAAGTGCACGAAGGAGTGAAAGATAAAAACAATAGATGAGTCAATAAATTTATGCTCATTGAGAGAAAGCCAAAAATTGTTTATAGAGAGAGAGATTCAATAACTTAAAATTTCTCATAACCAATATTTGTAGCTGAATGTTTTCATTCTACATGACAGGTGTGCCACTGATGTTGCTCTTTTATCATTGGATTCTGCATTCATATCGATGGTGTTTCCATCAGTATTCCCTTTCCTTTCCTGCTATTTCTATGATTGTTTTTTTTGTTATTTGATAAAATGTTAGACAATCATTTAAGTACTATCAACATAAAATGAATGCTTTCATCGCTTTATCTTTTAAAGAATCAGAATTTCTAAATTGGCTTAATGTTCATTATCCAAAAAATTTAATTTACTTAAGAATTTAAGGAAGAAGGTGAAATCTTTTTACTTATGTGTTGTTGAATAATTCTAATGTATAGACACCTGGATTTGGTAAAATAGTTTTATTTCTAAGCTAGGCTCTGTAAGCGTAATTAGATATCTCCTCTTTACCAAGCCTCTAAGATCTATGCCTCTTATATACATTTTCATACTAAAGTTAAATGTACTACTAAATCTTTAATGTAGAATGGGTTTTCCCATTTCTATCATTTAGCCATGCAGTGTTTTATCTCGTCAATAGAGAAAACTATTTATCTAGTCATTCATTGTTTGGAATTTTATACTACTACATTATAGAAGACATTTGAAAGCTGTTGTATCTATTTCTTCATTATATCTTGTATCCTTAACTTTAAAACTACAAATTATTGAATTTCTCTTTATCAAAAATCCTTAAAGATCTTGAAATATCCAGGTAAGTTTATTTGAGTAGGTATATTAACACAACTGACTAACTTGTGAGTGTTACATGTTACACATGGACAAATTTAGAGACAAATGGGATTTATCCTGATTATTCTGCTCTACCCCTCCTGGGCAGAAATGTTACCTTGTATACTTACAAATGACACTGCTATTGCCAAGCTAACTGCTCCTTCCATTGTCACAAACTGGGGTCACAATGACAGCCTCATTGTTGGCTGGTCTGTGATAGAATCCCTGGCTGGCTGGTTATTAAATTAGATTTCCCTTGGTTGACTTAGCCTCCAGTCAAAAGATCCAAACAAAAGCAGTTTTATCTTCTGATCTTTCCGAAATTGTCCTATTACTGAGATAAAATTTAACAGGGTGGTTGCCTTACCTCCTTAATTCTAAACTATCTTACATATTTATGTTGGACTTGTAACTAACCACATCCTGCTGTTGAAGTTGTTTTAATATGTGAAAACCTTCTACATGGTTTGTCTACTGACCATTTTACTCTTAAACTCTTACTTGTTCATAAGCTAACATCAAAATAAACCAGTTGCCATGACAACTTAGCAACCAGCAAGCCAGGGTATTAAAATTAGCTTAGTAAATATATCAATACTAATGTGGACTGTTAACCAACAAAAATGTCAGCTTTAATTAGATTAATACCAATGTTTGCATATCAAGATGATGGTGACAGGGAATGATTATAAAACAATTTTTTTAGCTATTTCTATTGCTAAATATGAGGTGATTGAGAAAGTCCAAAATCAAAACTTTATTTTTGTAAAGAGTTTATAGATTTGTAAGATTAAAGAGATGTAAGACTTTGTAAGATTCCACACTAATGTATCTTCAGAACTGTAGAATCATGCCCCCCCCCAACTCTCAGATATTTCTATCACAGTTGCATAGGCTCTGGGGTTATACTCAAGAAAATGGGTTAATATATTAATGGTAGTAGGGGAGACTAAAGATATTTGCTGCAGGGTTAATCTGGTCAAAGCACATGGCACTCATCTATCTATATTTTTAATTAGAAATTACTGTGACCTGTTTTCAGAGTGCAGTTCTCAGTAAGAAGAATGAGAACAAAACAGAATATCTGAAATCATTAAGAATATAAAAGCAGTTATAGAGTCAATGAAATAAAAATTACAGCATGATATGACAAAACATGATATCTGGATTGTGAAATAACCAGTGAAAACATCATTTGAAGGTGAGAACATATTTTAAGTAATATTCTATTTAATGTTTTCCTATTTTATGCCCCATTTTCCTCTCAACCAAAATCCTCTTGCCATTTTTTCCTCAGGCAATCTAGATCACTGCAGTCAGTACACTGAATTTTGTTTTCTTGTTTTGGTGGTACAACAATTTTCAAAAGTTTGGAACCCATAGACTAAATAACTATTTATGTGGGAGAATTTATTTTAATGGTTATCTTTTGCCCCATCTTTGAGTAAAATGGTGGATGGCTAAAATAAAGCATTTAGCATTTTGAAAGGTATTTTAAGATCTAAATTTTTTTACTGACTTATCTATCCTGTACAAGACTTAATAAGATTGAATAGTACAACTATTTTACTGGTTTTATTAGCTTAAGTTTCACAAAATGCCATAGCAACGAATCTATACATACTCTCTTCACTGTGGTACTGATGCAATTTAAAATTCACAGCTCCTATGTCTAAAGTAAACATACTAACTAACAGCCGTAATTCCTGAAAACTAGAGATGATTTCTCTAAAATCAGAAAAATTATTTAATTTCTTTTATTTAGAGTTTCAAATCCCTTTCCTAGATTGAGTTAAAATGATCAGCAACATTCTTTTTGCAACTCTATTGATTTGAATGTCTTTAAGAGCAAGTAAAAGCCTGTTTGTGTACCAGGTTTCATGTTTTAATGATGGCTGGTCATTATTAGGCTGTGCAGGCAGAGGTGGAAGAAATTCTTTGTGAAAACAAACACTGTCTCGTTCACACTAACTTTGTTACATGTGCTAAACAGAACCCGTTCTTCAGTTACATACAGGTTGCCTGAATCTGCCTATGAATGCAATATAGTCTATAAGTGCTGAAATTTGCAGGTAACATGCAGCTAATATTTTCTGCATATATAAAATTTACAGAGGAAAAAAAGTTTAGCATTAATAAGTTCAAATGCCGGGGTGTGATAGTGTGGAAATGATCAGCAGAGGATCACACAACTGTACAGCATGAATGATAAGTTGTAAGCATCTAAGCTTTAATATAATTTTTTAAAAAAAACTACAAATTGGAAAATACACTGCAATTACATACATTCATTAGTATTTTGTTGCATTGTTACTATGGACATTTAAGATCACTTTAACCCTATACATTAAAAGCCCTCTGTGTACTTAAATTAGAAAATTAGTGAGCCATGCTTGCAAAGTTATCTAGCATATAGATTATTGTCAATAACTTGTTAATTCAGGTATGAGTTTTCTGAAATATGGGTCATAAAGGTATTACAGCATTCATCAGAAAGAAAGGAGCAAGTCTATGGATATCGCTAGTTGTTGCCATTTAAGGCACATGGCTTTTGAAAAGCAAAATAATGGTTACCTGTTACAAGAAATGAACTACTGATGGACATTTATTTTATTTAGACAAAAGTACTAGACATTATTAAAAAGTTACGAGAACTGGAAAACTTATTTGATATTGAAAACAAGGATTTTAAAACATCAGCAACAGGTAACTTTCTCTTGAGACTGCTATAAATAGATTGCTTCAGCAGCAAACCTTTCTTTATGAATCCTTCACATATCTGAGCATACAGATGTTTCAAAGGCAATAAAATGGTGCCAAGATTAAAAACTAACAATAAACCAAAATCAATGTAAGGTAACGGTGAATTGTATAAGTATTGAGTCAGAGAAGAATCAAAACAAAGTCCTGTGTAGCAATAAAGATCAGCACTGACTCTTTGTTAGAAAGAGATGAGACTACAGAGGTGCAAGTTGCTAAAGTTGGCTGTGTTTTCTGGAGGTGTTAAGAATGTTTAAAAAAGCAAATCTTTTTCCAAAAAGAACAACCAGTAATACAAGTTAAGTTGACCAAATGTGGCTAACTTGCAATGTGCTGCGGTTTGTTAAAGCTGATATAATGATGAATTTATTTCAAAACTCTAATGAGAAAATTATTATTGAAAAAGGTTTCAGTTTGAAAAATGATGTAGACATTTAGATAGGATTAGTCAAAGACCACATGTTTTCTGATTCAAAATAACTCTCATAAAAGGACAGAGCAGCTTTGTAAGAAATTCTGTTTGGAACAGCACCTTGTCAAGAAGTTTCCTCTTACTGAATAGATTTTTGGCATGGACAGGAGCTTTGGTTGCATTTTTAACACAACAAGAGACTTTTGATTGATCAGCCGATAGATTTCTAATTACAGAAGTGAAGGAAAATTTACAAATGAGTTAAACTTGAAAATTTCCCTGCTGTGAAGTTGATCAGGATTTCCCGATGCACTGTTGATGTGCAGTAACATCTGACTATAGACATGAAGCAGACTGAGCGACTCTTCAAGTACAATTACTGCCATCTTTGATAAAAGATATCATGGTGATTCAACACAGTAAAGCTGTACGTAAGTAACTCGATGCTTGTTTCAGATCCAGTCTCTCTTCCAGAGCTACTGGAGGGAAAGCTCACTGCTGAATAAATATCAAACGCACAAATAACCAACAAGTTTGCTGCCAGAAGCGAGCTATGTTGCTAATAAAACGATCTTCTAACATCTTTCAGAGAAAAAAATCATTTTGCAATAAGTTTTTTTCAGCCTGACCCAAGTATTTAGATTTGATGCTATGACAGAAAGCACTGCATTTCTTAAGAAGCTAGAGCTAATGTTAAGTGCGTGAATGTAAATCAGTGGAATCTTAAAAATCCTACCATGGATAATTTTTTTGAAAAATGCAACATTTTTATTTTCTAAATGGTTACATTTAAAATATATCACATGTTTGTTGAAAGTATAATGTACAAATTTAATATAGTGTGAATTTTGTGGAATTCTACAGAGAATGTCTGTCTTCAATACCTTTCTCTACCAAAGGTTTTCCCCTCTTCCATATTATTTTCTGTTTTCATAAAATACTGCGTTATCTTTTGTTTTTAAATCAGGGGATAAATCCTCTGAACACAGTATCTTACATTTGACATCTTATTTTATGAATACTTCATGCGCACAGCTGAATAATGCAAGAAAAAGGAAAAGTTATGTTAATTCTCACAATATGATTGCTATTTTAGGTAGAGTTTGAAATTTTTAATTTGTATCTAACAAATGATTTTTTGTCAATGATGAAATTTAAAATTCCATAAGAAAAGAACCTGCCCTCATGTGAGCATGGTAGATTACTTCAGTTCATGATTAGTGCTATGAAGAATCTCTGAAACTTGACAGGTCTGCTACCGGTACACGGTGCACGTTATGGATTCAGTTCAGTTCTTGTAAACATCTACTGTTTAATATAGCATACTGGTGGCTTAGTTTTATAAAACTCCACTGTACATTACACTAGCATCCAACACCATGAAATCAGTACTGTACTGCAAACTCCTTTTGTGCTGTTTTCAGGGCCAAGGTAGATGATGGAATAGTATCTTTATAGCTCATGTGTTGCTGGTTTTTTCATCCTGTATCTGTATTGTCTTCCACAAAGTCAGTCACTCTCTAGCTAGGGGGTTGATTACTTACGTGGGTCAGTCGGTACTATTTACTGCTAACAGTTTCAATGGTTTTACTGTGTATTAACTAAGTGTACTTGTTGCACATTCATTCTTTCTGTGATTTATCACTTTTTTGAGATTTCCTGAGCTTTCGTTTTACTGTCAACCAACTTATACGCAGACATGGATATGTGCGTGCGTGTGCACACACACACACACACACACACTCAAACATACAGATCAAGACAGAAAGAAACACACACATACACATGCACATACACACACACACACACACATGCACATGCAGAGAGAGAGAGAGACACAGACAGATACTCAAACACAGATCAAGACAGAAAGACACACACACACATGCACATACACACAGAGACAGTCAGACAGACACTCAAACACAGAGAGAGAGACACACACATACACACACACACACATGCAAAGAGAGAGAGAGAGAGACACACAGACAGACACTCAAACACATAGATCAAGACAGAAAGACAGACACACACACACATGCACATACACACAGAGAGACAGTCAGACAGACACACACAGACAGACACTCAAGCACAGAGAGAGAGACACACACAGATACACACACGCACATGCAGAGAGAGAGAGAGAGAGACACAGACAGACACTCAAACACAGATCAAGACAGAAAGAAACACACACATACACATGCACATACACACACACACACACATGCACATGCAGAGAGAGAGAGAGACACACACAGAGAGAGACAGACACACACACACACATGCAGAGAGAGAGAGAGACACACACACACACATGCACATACACACAGAGACAGTCAGACAGACACTCAAACACAGAGAGAGAGACACACACACACACACACACCACACACATGCAAAGAGAGAGAGAGAGACACACAGACAGACACTCAAACACATAGATCAAGACAGAAAGAAACACACACACACACACACATGCACATACACACAGAGAGACAGTCAGACAGACACACACACACACACACACACATGCACATGCAGAGAGAGAGAGAGACACACACAGATACACACACGCACATGCAGAGAGAGAGAGAGAGAGAGACACAGACAGACACTCAAACACAGATCAAGACAGAAAGACAGACACATACACACACACATGCACATACACACAGAGACAGTCAGACAGACACTCAAACACAGAGAGACACACACACACACACACATGCACATGCAGAGAGAGAGAGAGAGAGAGAGAGACACAGACAGACACTCAAACACATAGATCAAGACAGAAAGACAGACACACACAGACAGACACTCAAACACAGAGAGAGACATACACACAGACACACACACGCACATGCAGACGCAGAGACACACACAGAGAGAGACATACACACACACAAACATACACACACAGAGACATACAAACACACATTTCATGTCTACAAGTTTTCACAATCAGAAACACCCTTTATAATGGATAAACATTTCATAGAAGACTAACTTCTTTTTTATAGCACATTAAATTTTTTATATTATTGACTGACCTGTCTTTTCTTCCATGTCAGATACAGTAGAAAAGACACACATTGTAATGTTTTTTTTCTTTCTCAAAATTGCTCATGAACTACAGACTGCTGTGCTTCTATTGTTATCAGATGGCTATGCTGACTTTTAACTACCACAAAATATTTCAGAAGTTTCCAAACAGAGGAATGAATGCTGCTGCTTATTTCTTAAACCCATGCCTTCATATGCTTGGTTACATTTCAGTTATTCACTGCACAAAGCCCGGTGTTTGTATAGTAGAATTAAGTGGAGCTGAGCAAAGGTCATGAAAGTTTACTTTCTTTTGTTAATTCATGCTTAAACACTAAGAGAATAAATGGAGTAAAGGTATATTATGGGGTAAGGTGGGCTCCAAACAATACAAGCAGCCATGCAATCTATAATTGACTGATTAAGCTTTTAAGTCTAAATAAAATATAAATGTCATGTACATGACTTGACACACCTTTATAATGTTATGCCTCTGAATAAACACCAGCGCTTCATGCCAGGTATCTAAGATAAACGATTATAAATAACACTACTAAATAAACTGATCAGATCTGTTGATCTTCACCTGTAAAAGCAGGACTAAGGTCCATACTGTGACAATAACTGTCCAGCCTGATGGTATGAATAAAAACTTTGACCTTGTCTGACAATCTTGACACTTGTGCATCATTTTAAGTAACCATATCAATCATTTTATTGAAAAGTGCACAAGCCAATTTTAGTGAGATCACTGCAGTATTATTTATTCTGAATATGATATTATAACAAAAAGATAGATATTTTGTTCATTGTGTGGCAAGCAATGTTTTGTGGGTCAGTGACTTTCTGTAAGTGATGGACTTCTGTTAGAACAACTACACCAAGATGTTTATAGGTGAAAATAGGAATTTTTATAAATATCGCAATGAGCCAGGTTTGAATTGTTGTTCTCTTTCATTTCTCCATAAATCTTTAATTATTCCAATATGAAAACCACTTTAATGTCACTGTGTATGTCAGAAGCCTTCCTTTGACTCTGGATGGCAGCACTGCTCAGACATTGCCTGTTCATACCGTAGTCTCTTGCCTTGTGATGATGGGGTTCTCTCGAAAGAGCTTTACAGGCAAAAACACTAACTCAGAAAAATTAGTATATTAAAGCTTTGTCGAATAGCAGGCGTCTTTTGAAACAAATTTAAGGGATATGCAAAAACAACGATTCTCTCTTGTAGAGCCTCATGTTTTTAATGACTGCTGTACAAACATCATTTCCATTTCCAAACAAGCAGCTGCGCATTGATGCTGACTTTGGTGCGTGCTTCAAGTAGAAGAACAAACATGAAGCTAAACACCTGGGCACTAGGCTCTTCATTCATTTCTGGAAGGTGTTTATGAACGCAAAACAAGTGATGATATGTGAACATTAGTAATTAGAGACATGTTCTGTTTAAAAGCTTTGTAACCAAACTGTGAAAATAGCCAACTTGGATGAGGAACGGCATCCTCTTGCTCTGGTCATGCAATTTCAAAAGACATAATTCAAGTAGATAAACAGTTAAAAATAATTTACAATTTAAAGTGATTTAAAAAATAAAATTAATGAATAATAATAACAACATTAAAAAATGTTAGTTTTTAAAATCATATTAAGAACGAAAAGCAATTGCATTTTTGTAAATTTTGTCAAAAATTTAATGCAGGGGTGAAAATAAACACACGCACGATGGGTTTATCCCTCAAGTATCTAGGTCTGAATGTTTGTTACTTGGCTTTAACCAATAATTATTATTGTGTTGAATTATGACATGTAAAAGCATTTGTTGGATATTTTATTTTAAAGGTTAATTATGCTCTCGTTGATGCAGACTGGACCTGGAAAGTTCTGGCTATCCCTGTTTCCCACCCACAGAAAGTCTGTTTCCAGCATCTCTATTGCTCTGTTACTATTCACACAGATCAAGAAATTTCCTTTACTCTTCAACAAATTTCACAAAATTAAATAAAAAAAAACAGTTTAGTAAGCTATCATGTGCTTACCTGATCATCTTTTGTCACTGACAATATAACAGAAAAAGTAATGCCAAATGAAAACCAATAACTTTCTATAAATATAAGAGTAGCAGTCCACATAGGGAATAAGCTCCAGAACCACTCTGAACAGTAACAGTAAGGAAAAACCTTTCATTTAATAGCCATTGTGATATGATGACAGGTTAAGTAATGTCTTTGCTATGCAAAGCTTGTATTTTAGTGGAGCTAGTAAAAATTGAAGATAAGTTTTTAAACTGCATCTAAGCACATTTAATATCCCAGATCTTTTAAAACTGTGATAGTAATCGTGCTGTACTATACTTATGTTTGTGGGTGAAAGATGCACATGAAGTAAGTGTTCTTATCTTAAGAGATTTAACTATTTTTGGAGAAGACAAACATTATTCTAAGAGAAATTCAAGCATTCTTTCTTGATCTATGATACTACAATTTTGTGTAGTTTGTAGTATAATCCAGTAATAAGAGTTTGTTCATGTGTGTATGCATTCATTTATCGTGGATACAGGCATGCTTGTGCATGCACACAAAGCAAATGCCTCCTAGTATATGGGAACAGGTGTGAAAACTGATTCTTTGATCACTGTTCATGTCTGGAGCCAGTGGATTAGCAATCTTGTTAGAGGCTACCAGTTCACCTGGATGGTTCTATGCTTATCTTGCTCTTTCATCCTCTGCCTGTTATCAGCCATTTTCAAAATAGCCTTAAGAGGTGGACAGCCATTTGGAATTAAGGGATTGGCTGTTATTTCCAAGATACAGAGTGGGAGGAATATTTAGCACTGCTTCAAGGAATGCCTGGCTCTCTATAGATAAACTGCTGCTGGACAGCAAATACTGTCACTTCATAGGTTTTTATCTCATTTAGGTGACCAGAGGTCTCCTCCTCCTCTTAGTCCAGTCCTAGTTGGGCTACCACTACCTACAATAGTACAACTTCTTTTAGTCATGAAACTTAAGAATTTGGTTAAGTCACTAGTCGTCTGATGAGCTAAGGACAGTTTTGAGTATTAATCAGATCAGTGGATGGCACTAAAGCACTACCATACACTCCAAATGCCATCAGGAGGTGCAGTGCTCCACTTCAAACTAGTTTGAAGCATGTGGAATATCACAGAGATGAAGAAGAGGGGAGGAAGGATGATCACCTGCCTTGGTGAAGAGCGAGCAGAGCTCTGTGTATTAATAGAGATTTTTATATGATTGAAATGTCTGTTTGAATTAACTTCAGAAAGATTGGGCCTTTGCACTGTGCAGGCTGAAAAATTTAAATCTTAAATAGTGATTAACTTTTATTTAATCCAAGAATTTAAAAGAATAAAAAGCATATGTAGTTAGTGTTAAAACAACAGACAGAAATAACCGTTGTGGAAGGTATGACTCTGATAAGCGCCTGACATTCTCATTAGATTCCATTTCTCTTTGATTTCATCTTGTATAATGGCAAGTTATGTGGTATAATGCACTTCTGTTTTCCTTTCAAGTAATACTATTTCAGGATGCTTCCTGATACAGCACAGTTCAGGTTAAATGGATTCTTCTTCACAACAACAAATTGCCTTTATCAGACAAATGCTGGGGGACAAGCAAAATGTGTAACACTTTTCTCTGATTAGCTCGTTTGTCACATGAAACTGAAAGCCAATAAGTTACCATTTTAAAGAAGAAATTAGTTGAATAAATTTTTTTGTAGTAAATAAAAAATAAATAAATGTCATTGTTACAGAGTATTCTTCACTTAGTTTCGTTTGGTTAAGTTTAGGTCAGCCACTATTAACACACTCCTATGGATTCCAGAATCTCTTAGACAACTTGGCACTGTGAGGGTTAATAATAAGTCTATTATTATTTGTGTTTTCTTTAACTTTTGGTTTATACTTTTAAACAAAGTCTTTCTAAAGATTTTAAATGTAATGTTTTAATAAATAGCTGGTATCTACGCTAATGCCATCCTAAAATTTTTGTAGCTTTAATTCCGTTTTTAAAAAAATGAACACGATGTCTACTGAAACCTTAGCCGTTCAGATATGGCCAAGACTTTCTTATTACAGAAAGTCACATTTTGTGTGAACCAGCCACCTGTTTTACAGGTGAGTGCTTCAGTTAAATTCCTTTTACCTTAATCGATAGTAATCAGGAAAGCAGTTTTCTTTATTCTACCAGCTTCAAAAGATTTTGTTCATCAGCTGGTACCTTTTAATAATCTGCTTGTCTCTGAATAGCTTGGGTGGATGGGATATAAAGCAAAGTCTCTAAGAACAAAGAATTCATCATCAAATTGTTGGCCCATAACATTTGTGTATTCAATTTTCTATGTCTCCTATTAGTGCGACAGACTAGTGTGAGTGTGAGCGTGAGCGAGCGAGAGAGAGAGAGAGAGAGAGAGAGAGAGAGAGAGAGAGAGAGATGGAGAGAGAGAGAGAGAGAGAGAGAGATGGAGAGAGAGAGATGGAGAGAGAGAGATGGAGAGAGAGAGAGATGGAGAGAGAGAGAGAGAGAGAGGAGATAGACATCCATAACAGAGTTTTCCACTCTAAATGACAACGGTAATGTGTAAGGTGCTGAACTAAAACAACTTAAAGTTTGAACTAGAACTTGATGCTACTGGTTTGAATTATTTCAAAGGAAATAGATAAAAACATATCTGATTATTAAAAACAAGAATGGAATCTGTAGTTACAAACCCATCAAATGTCTTAATTAAATCTTGAGAAATTAGTGGGAAAATAAGCACCCAGGGAATTATACTGGAGTCCTCTGAGTTATTATATCTAGGTTGCTTCTCTGAACTAAATCAAGAAAGCCTAATTATGATATAAGAAGATGGATAAAAACGGCTGAACCACAGAATTCATTATCCTAATTCTCATGGAGAACAAACCTCCCAGCAGAACGACTTTGGGAAGATGGCAAAACTCTCCAGAACCCCAGTGGATTGGTGTCTTAAAAAGAATAAAGATAATTTGTCTCTTTGAAAAGTGAATTAAGTTTTCTATGGGATTTTTGAGAGATAGCATGCCACAATACTTTATAAAACCATAACCCACCTGGTTAAAGGGGTTGCCAAATTCATTGGAAATGAATTTTGTGAGTACACTATCAAACTTTCTAAGAACCTCTTGTTGAAATTAAGATTTAGGGGTTTTACAGAGATTGAAGCCAGAGAGTGAAACCTTTAGAGATGCTAAAATCTCTCTCTCTCTCCATCTCTCTCTCTCACTCTCTCTCTCGCTCAATCTCTCTCTCTATCTATCTATCTATCTCTCCATCTCTCTCTCTCTCTCCGCTCTCTCTCTCTCTCTCTCTCTCTCTCTCCTCTCTCTCTCCATCTCTCCATCTCTCTCTCTCTCCTCTCTCTCTCACTCTCTCTCTCTCTATCTATCTATCTATCTCTCCATCTCTCTCTCTCTCTCTCTCCTCTCTCTCTCATTGCTTTTAAAACAGTGCTCCAGCCAAGCAAAAAAAAAGTGAGGACCAATGGATACTTTAACGGACATTAACATTAAGTTTGAAAAATACTTCTTAATCTGATCAGGGCTGAACTTGGGTCTGTGTGTAATGCTAATGGGGAGAGCCCCTAAATAATCTATACCTCGAGTATACCAAGCCTTCTGTCTACGTCACTTTTATTTATGCTCGCTTATCCGCCAGCCCGTATGGTGAGAGATGACTGAGAGTAAATCATATCGGACGATATTATATTTAAACAGCTGATTTATATTTCAGAGACAGTAAATAGCGTAAAATAACATTTCTGCAGCACCAACAAGACTGGGCGTTCTAGCACCTGTGAAGTCATTGATTGGATCGTCACACGAAATCAATCTATGTTCGATCGATATTCCGATCATTTAGACGGTCTTGGCACATTGTAGATCGCAGATAGTTCAAGATCAGTCTATTCTTTCTCCTGGCGCACTGTTGTCAACAGCAGTTAGATTTGGATACAAATCCTCCTCGAAGATGGAGGTGCGAGGAGACGTTCGGAACTGTGGGTGATGCTTATAATGGTAGCGTGCGCATTATACACGCGTGCGCATTATACACGCGTGCGCATTATACACGCCAACGAAAGTAAGTTTTATTGAAATCTATATCGCGCTGTCAGCAGAACGCGGACAAACTGACAGGTCAACCGAATTGGTTCATCCATTTTTCAAGTAACTTTTCTTTGTGAGACGGCGAGGTATCTTTTCATTATTCTCTGGGAAAGCCATTATCTGCACAACCTCAGTCACATCGCTGTGCATCTGTCAGTCTGTCCGGCCAGGGTGCCGAATCTGTGAGTACAGCCCACAGCATCACCATCACCGGTATCCCGGTGTTGTAAATGGTAGACAACGAAGTCACTTCGTACTCTTGATGTTCGCGATTCTTAGCCGCGTCATCAGTCAATGAGAGTCGTTCTCGTCCAGAGATGCTCTGGTCGTCAAGACTCCATCTCCAGCCCAGGTAAGCTCAGTAATCGGACCGCTTCAAGCGCAGTGTGTTTAAAGGTCGACGAGTTGTTTTGGTATATTTTTTCGTAAAGAAAATAACTTGCGTTTTGACAGCATCCTGTGCAGGCTGTACCACCATCTACGAGCCTCCGAAGGTCGGCATCCCTTCCTGTATTGCAGAGAAGGGCGATTCGTGTAAAGTTGTCGGTAAGAAGGCTAAAGAAGCCGAGATAATCTCCTGGAAGGATGATCTCCTCGCACTCTTTCCCATTCTTGCCAATATTTTAACAACAGTTCTTGATATTACCACTAGGGCGGTGAGAAAGCGTGGAATCAAAGGATTTCTCTGAGTTTTTAACACTTTCCATGCCAGCTGCAAACATCAAAAGGAGCAAATCTGCATTTTTTTTTTAAATTATGATTCGCCCAGAGCCTGGCTGGCGGTTGAGCCTTAATCTGGCGTGTGCAAAACCAGACAGAGAAGACATGTCACGGAACGTTAAGCGAGCAACACGCGTAGCCGTACGCTTTCTTTGTGATGAACAACTCACTCGGGGAGAAAGATGGACAAGTTCAGCCCAGCTCACGAAGGAATGCTGGCACCTGTGACAGGGTGAGAGCCAGGTTTGCTCCACGTAACGCAAAAAAGCAAAAGAAAAATCGGAACTCGGCAGGCCTATCAAAGGTGTGTGTGCGTGTGTGTGTGTGTGTGGGTGGTGTGTGGGTGTGGGTGTGTGTGGTGTGTGTGTGTGTGGGTGGGTGTGGGTGGGTGTGTGTGTGGTGTGGGTGTGTGTGTGTGTGTGTGGGTGGGTGTGTGTGTTGTGTGTGTGGGTGGGTGTGGGTGTGGGTGGGTGTGGGTGTGTGTGTGTGTGTGTGGGTGGGTGTGGGTGGGTGTGTGTGTGTGTGGGTGGGTGTGGGTGTGTGTGTGTGTGTGGGTGTGGGTGGTGTGGGTGGGTGTGGGTGTGTGTGTGTGTGTGGGTGTGGGTGTGTGTGTGTGTGTGTGGGGGTGTGTGTGTGTGTGTGTGTGTGTGTAACCTAAGTAATCAATCATTTAATTCGTGAATGATGGTGTGTTAATCCGTATTACCGCACTAAGAGAATGTTCTTTCGTAAATCCATCTCTCGGGGTTGTTCTCACCTATTGCAGGTGGCTAATATTTAAGATTTAAACTCGTAAGATTTTTATTTAGTAAGTTTTTGGGATAAGTACCAGTGGAAAGGGGTCGCCATTGCTTGTCCTCTCTATGAATGGCTGTTCTGATGGGAACTTCTTCTAGTGGCTACTGCTAATAGGGAAACAAAGCGCCATTGTAGGATGACGACTGGTCGATAGAAACGCCGTGGAATCGGTGTTCTGCTCTTGCGCAGCTGCACCGCTCTACCTTCCAGCAGACCCCGCTTTTTCATTCACGCCAAGAGGCCATCTTCAATGGAGAGACCTGTCTCAATGACAGGCAGACATATGTCGTTCATTAGGCCTCCCTCTCCTTAGAAAAACACCCGATTGCGCAGTCTTTTCAAACCGAAAGTGAACAGCTGAGTCCTCTCGGCTCTGACACGTTGATGACAGCAGCCCAGCCCTTCTGTCAGACAAAGAAAATAAACAGACAAGTAAGATGGGAAAGAATCTGCCAAGTCCCATAAAAAAACACAAATAAAATAACGATGTGAATGAACGAAAGTAGAAGTAACAGAGAGGATGTGGGCGCAGACTATTAAGCACAGCCTAGTATTCTGTAATAGTAGTAAATGTCTCAAAATAAATGCAATACAGACGTTAAGGACAACAATTAGAAATTATATTTATATTTAGTGGCAGCCTTAATGCTAAGCAGATCAACGAATTATCCTTAATAAAGAAAAGGCTAGATATTAGGGTTAATCATGGACTTACCAATATAACAATTCAAGATATTTCCGTAAAAACTCTTGTGTAAAACAAGTTAAAATATCTTAAAATATGAATTACAAAGTGACATGTAAAGTTAAAATAGGTTCGGCCCTCCGAGTTCACCGGTCGTTGTTCCTGCTGAACAAGTATGATCGTTAGGGCCAGTCTATGCATGAACACTGCTTGAAAGGTCAGAGGTCGATGCCCTCTAGTTCGGCGCTTCACCGCCGCGGGGCTCCACAGACGCAGCCGATAACGAGGCTATAATCGCTGTGACGTCGATTATAGCCTCGTTTATACGGTTACTTAAATTACTGGCGCTGTATCAACTGGCCCCATCCGCCACTATCGTTCCTTCTCATATCAACATTTTTTGTCGGTTTAAATGACAACAGCCCTCTTATGTTTATAATTTTGATATCAGAGGTTGTTCCTGTTTCTAGAATATCCCCGCAACATTCCCTTAAGTTTCCTACAGCCTGGTCACGTGGGGTTCCCCTGGGCTCTCCCCAATCTGAGAGTGGTGCACCAGCGATCATTGAGGAAGTCAAAGAGAAACCGCTTCACTTCCGTGACGTGGTCCCGAGTCAGGGACAGTCGGTGGGAGTGCAGATGGCGCCCTTCATTTACGAAATATAGAACAGTGAAGAGTTAGAACTGAAGCACGTTTAACGCGCTCGCATCCCGAACGTCCTGCGTCTCCTGATGAGCTGCAAGGTAAATATCCTCCTCGTGTTTTTAACCACCATCGGTTATAAAAGCGACAACAGGTGACAATGGTCGTTGCAGGTAATGCGACCACAAAGCAGCAGATCCTGATAGAATTTCTTCACTCATATCACGGAACATCTCAGTTTATTTCCAAACCTTTAACTATTTTGTGTGATTCATTCTTATCAGGAAGGAGACACTTCTCCGAGTAACTGGATGTTTTATCAGTCTCACCTGGTGATTACGGACCCAGTTTGTTTGGACCTCAGGAGGAGGCCGGGTTCTAAATCCTTTATTATAGGTAGACTCATCTGTCTAGAAACAATACCTTTAAGGATTCTCTGCATGGATTTCGAGCTAAAAAAATCATCTGTAATAAATCTAGAGTTTCTGGAACTAATTAGTTGATGTTGCTTATTTAGACTTGAGTTAAATTTTTAACGAAGACTAATAAAAGTTAAGGGGACGGAAGTTTGTTTGTAATATCCTTTTGTGTGGATAAAGAATTTCCTAGAAAATAGGCATCAGTGCGTAGTTCTGAACAGCGCCATCAGCAATTTCTATGTGATGTGGCGCAGGGTTCTCTTTTTGGTCCGCCTTTTTGAATTATTACTAAAAATATGCAAAATTATTCAGATAGAAAATAAATTGCAATTATAATTATTTGGGAGATATTAAATTGAAAAATGTACGTTCAGAAAAAGACTTTTTGGTTATTTTTTAAAGATCTGAGATGTGAAAACCAATGCATTCCCATATTTAACAAAAACATCACATTTAAATATTCGTTCCATTACAATGAATTCTCGGTATATTCACATCTGAATGTGCCGTACAAGCATTAATTTCTTATTAAAGAGTTCAGCACAGACTTACATGAATGCATTTGAGTTTTAAAGTTTCAGAACATGCTGAGCTAGAAATATTAGAATTGCAAAGTTTGCCTTATATGTTTAAGAGGAAAATGAAACCAACTTAAGATGGCATCGTCATAATTAAATCTGGCCAGGTTTTATTTGAAAGTTTCTAACATTTTTATGACATTAGCAAAATGCACTGGAGTAATGATGTGGATAATTAGATGGCAGAAAATTTTGAAATTTGAGGTTGTGGCCCCTTTCTGTATGCGCTTTAAATGAGTATTAAGCAGATTCTTAAAACCACTGACACGTTTAGCATCCATCTCTGGTCGGTAAAGGATTTAAAGTATTTATGGCCAACAAAAGAATGTGTTTGAGAATAGCTGGCACCCACATATATATATATACTTATGAACCAACATCTGTATAAATTGTTCTAGGTTTGATGATAGCAAATGCAAAAATACAGGTGCGCTACTTTAAATCTATTTACCTGTGTTAAAAGACCTCTTTTATTAGAGTTTATAATCAGTATGGATTTTAGCCTGGATCATAGTGTAAAATTTGTTGAAAATTGCAACAGACTAAATGTTCTTTAAAAGTATAAACCTATGAATTGATGGAAATTAACGGTCTTCTTTGTCTCAGGCAAATATCATCATAGTAAAATACTCTAGAATTCAGTTTTTGGAACAGTTCTGCTTTTAACAAACAGCTCTATATTCAAACGATCTAAAAGTTCTAATCATATCAAGATGGATTATCCACCTCAATTTAAAATTTAATTTTTTAAATAGTCTAATCTTTGAAGAAAAGTGTCACTGTATTTCCAATATGATACTGAATTTATGTGATTAATTTCAGTAATAGCCTGACATTTATTTTTTCTATTTATTACATGCAAAAACTCAATTTCCTTTTTCTCATTCTTTCTTGACGATTGCAACGATTTTTTTACAATTCTTATCAATCACTTGACTATTTTAAAAGAAAAGCAAACTTTGTAGTTTGTTATCATTCTCTAAAATGCTTAGAAAAAAGAAAATTTTAGAACGAGATGGATAGCTTTTGTCTTAAAAAAATTTCAAGAATTAACTGTAATTCGCATGACGCCGAATTTTAGTTGAACAAAAACTCTTTAATCAGAAGTCGTTTCCCAAAGCTGGTTACCAAATCAGGAAAAAATTGGTAAAAGCTCTTCAGTGGCATTTTTTCTACTCATTTTAGTAGATCGAACGTTCACTGATCGTAAACAATCAAGGCAGATTATGTTTTAAAACGATCTGACTAACGACATCAACAAACTGCTATAGGTTTTATCCACAACGTCGTCATTATCATTTTGGTGCCGAGAGGTGGACAAGTTCCAAAAACAACTTCTGTACTTTTTTCGGAGATAATTCCGCTTAGAAACGAAATTATAATAATTTAATAATAATGGGATATCTGTAGGAAAACTACTGCTGCTGTATTAAATTATATTCTGTGTTTCTCAATATTTAGACGCTGAGGACTGGCTGACTAACTGACAGATTCCGACCATTTCTGTCTATTGTTCTGCTAGACTTATACATATAAACTCGAAATAAAGTGAAAGTGCTCACACTGGGGTTTAATTAATTTAAATAATCTGAAACTCTCTATTTAGAACAGATACCGACAAGAAATAGTTAACATTCTATTTAAGAGACTTTGGACATGATATGAACATGGAAATTTCATTGTGTCTTGTAGAACTAGGGGAGAGAACTCTACTTTTCATTTTCAGACAGATATTAGCGCAAGATTTCTACAAAACATAATTAAAGGCATAATAACAAGATACATCCTTCTCACTATTATTCTAAAATTGATAACACATAATTTAAAAAATGCGCTGCCCAGCCTCTCGATCCGGTTTGGATGTTAAATGAGGATACTCAGAGTCTTTCCAATGCTACTACGATAGTCGATTTTAGTTGCGGTCATTGCTAAAAAGATACTTTCGAAAAGGTAAATTGAAAGGAAAGGAAATAAAGTTCTAACTGCAGGTTCACCAAGTTCTTGGTATTCTGATTTGACTTTAATCCAGAAAGCAGGTAAAGTCAGGTTTTGAAATTGTGACCTCAGGCCTTCGCCACATGACAGCTCCAGCAACTTGTCCTCTGATATTGGAGACAGCAGGGTCTTGGTGTCTACAGATGTAAATGGATCACGAATCCATCGCTTTTCGTTGTGGATCAGAATCAAGGGGAACATACTCTTCGGATTTTTTAAAGAGGTGATTTTAAATATGTTGAATTATTTTATTCTGAAGAGTAAGACTAACGTATTTGGTGGAATCTATAGCCATCGATACAAACGACGGGAACCTGTCAAAGCAATTGCACTCGACTCTATTTCCAGACTTTAAGCTTCTTTCTAAAAGCTGTAACCTTGTCTGCCATGTCAAACACCCTGCATACATTTCCCTGAATAGATAGATTTAGGTGAATGAAGTGATTAAATATATCTGACATACATGCAACCTTGTTTATCCATTGTAAATCCCGAAAGTATTCTACCAAAGGAGATTTATTTTGCGACAGAAAGGTTCCGAATTCACGTCGGATTTAATACATCCGATATAGTACTTTATCACGTGACAACCACCACACCTGAGCCTATTAAAAGTAGGTAAATGGTGGCCAGCCCCTATTTCTTCACACATAGATACAAAGATGCGAGAATTCAAAGCATTTGCTTTCACAAAATTCACAGTTATACCTGCTATATTGCGGACATCGTTAGCCTCTGGAGACGATTTCCTGGATGCCAATACCCCTCTATGGGTGAAGCAATATGATGCTTGAGCATCCGGTGCATTGCACCTTCCATCACCTTGACCACTGCCCCTACCCCTGAATGTCTGCCTGTCAGTGCAAATTCCAATGCAGCGATTCCACTGAAGTCCATGCCCTGTCATATACTTGTTTAATACTCGTGGTAATTCTTCATAGCAGAGTATATCTTCGTGGAAGGCTCCTTCATAGGCACAGTGCACCGCAACTTGCCGTTCTCCATCTCCCGACCAGGTGGAATTCAGTGTCTTCTGCCATAGGAGAAATTCTTCGTGTGATAGTATCGTTTGACAAAGGAATTCCCTTAGCTTTCTTGGCAACTGTATCAATCAAGACCGGACGACAGACATCTATTATTGAAGGCGTTATCAGTTCTTCACCTACTGTAAATGGTGATTTGCATTTGGCAATGCGGTAGGGCAGGGAGTATGAGGCTTGAGACCTACCTTCACCTGTTGTTGTTGCTGCTGCAGTATCCAATGTTAGACGCTACTCCATCTCGCTTCCTTTGGAAATATTCCACTGGCTTTTCTTTTAAGGTGGGGTGCTTGTTCTCGAGACGATTGGGAGGTTTCATAACATCGCTGCTCAGAACCACACCACACACTGAAGTGAGGTCGTCTCCTAATAAACCCAAACTTTAAAGATGCCGCATCGTATTTTCTGTTAAAGGGCGAACGCTTTTCACCTTTTCTTCCCTTTCACGCCATGTCTCTGTTATATTTCCCTGGACTTTTACTGGAGAAAAAAATGATCCAACTGTATCTGCTGTGATCCACTGCAAGGGTCAGTCGCTCCGGGCGCCTGTCACTCTCAGGTGATACGCGTCAGCCTGAAGGATTCTGGTATCCAGAAGTCTGGCTATGAAATTCCACTTGCTTAGAATTATAGGAAGTCCTGCACATACATTCATTCGATCTTACACGGACCGGTGGATGAGAACCACTGTTACACCAGTCAGGGATAATCAGTGCAGAACTACTGAATTGCAGTGGTGTTTATCTAGTTTTAAGAGGACAGATAGGTGGAGCTCGGGTCGCCCCCGACAGACCGAACCCAGGCAACTTACTTGGTCACCAAAGATAGCATCTCGCAAATCCCTTTCTTCATCTTACTGCTGCGAGCTGTGAGGATAGGCGTTCGACAAAGGTACTGCAGGATGGCGAAGAATAAATGCTATAAATTTATTAGCCAAGAGAACGCGAGAAGGATATGATAAGTTAAAACGGCCATTTGTGTTAAGGATCGAGAGCAGCTGCATAAACACATCTCCTTAAGAACCAGAACGTGTTCATCGTCTTTCGTTCTCTGTGCATTTATTCAGTCCTTCAAAACTATTTTCCAGATGTATGACTACTGATGTGTAGTAACGGTCCTGAACATTGTCTGCTTACCAGAGGAAAGAGGTAATGGGGCCCCCAGACGAAGACGCTAAACATTTATGCATTTCTCTGAAGCCGCTATTAGCGACGAACATCGCCTAACATGTGACTCAGTTCGGTCCACGGATCCGAGCGGTAACTTAGACGTTACTGAGTTCGGTCCACGGATCCGAGCGGTATCTTAGACGTTACTGAGTTCGGTCCACGGATCCGAGCGGTAACTTAGACGTTACTGAGTTCGGTCCACGGATCCGAGCGGTAACTTAGACGTTATTGAGTTCGGTCCACGGATCCGAGCGGTAACTTAGACGTTACTGAGTTCGGTCCACGGATCCGAACGGTAACTTAGACGTTATTGAGTTCGGTCAACGGATCCGAGCGGTAACTTAGACGTTACTGAGTTCGGTCCACGGATCCGAGCGGTAACTTAGACGTTACTGAGTTCGGTCCACGGATCCGAGCGGTAACTTAGACGTTATTGAGTTCGGTCCACGGATCCGAGCGGTAACTTAGACGTTACTGAGTTCGGTCCACGGATCCGAGCGGTAACTTAGACGTTACTGAGTTCGGTCCACGGATCCGAGCGGTAACTTAGACGTTATTGAGTTCGGTCCACGGATCCGAGCGGTAACTTAGACGTTATTGAGTTCGGTCCACGGATCCGAGCGGTAACTTAGACGTTACTGAGTTCGGTCCACGGATCCGAGCGGTAACTTAGACGTTACTGAGTTCGGTCCACGGATCCGAGCGGTAACTTAGACGTTATTGAGTTCGGTCCACGGATCCGAGCGGTAACTTAGACGTTACTAAGTTCGGTCTACGGATCCGAGCGGTAACTTAGACGTTACTGAGTTCGGTCCACGGATCCGAGCGGTAACTTAGACGTTACTGAGTTCGGTCCACGGATCCGAGCGGTATCTTAGACGTTACTGAGTTCGGTCAACGGATCCGAGCGGTAACTTAGACGTTACTAAGTTCGGTCCACGGATCCGAGCGGTAACTTAGACGTTATTGAGTTCGGTCCACGGATCCGAGCGGTAACTTAGACGTTACTGAGTTCGGTCCACGGATCCGAACGGTAACTTAGACGTTATTGAGTTCGGTCCACGGATCCGAGCGGTAACTTAGACGTTATTGAGTTCGTTCCACGGATCCGAGCAGTAACTTAGACGTTATTGAGTTCGGTCCACGGATCCGAGCGGTAACTTAGACGTTACTAAGTTCGGTCTACGGATCCGAGCGGTAACTTAGACGTTATTGAGTTCGGTCCACGGATCCGAGCGGTAACTTAGACGTTATTGATTTCGGTCCACGGATCCGAGCGGTAAATTAGACGTTACTGAGTTCGGTCCACGGATCCGAACGGTAACTTAGACGTTATTGAGTTCGGTCCACGGATCCGAGCGGTAACTTAGACGTTATTGAGTTCGTTCCACGGATCCGAGCAGTAACTTAGACGTTATTGAGTTCGGTCCACGGATCCGAGCGGTAACTTAGACGTTACTAAGTTCGGCCTACGGATCCGAGCGGTAACTTAGACGTTATTGAGTTCGGTCCACGGATCCGAGCGGTAACTTAGACGTTATTGATTTCGGTCCACGGATCCGAGCGGTAAATTAGACGTTACTGAGTTCGGTCCACGGATCCGAGCGGTAACTTAGACGTTATTGAGTTCGGTCCACGGATCCGAGCGGTATCTTAGACGTTACTAAGTTCGGTCCACGGATCCGAGCGGTAACTTAGACGTTACTGAGTTCGGTCCACGGATCCGAGCGGTAACTTAGACGTTATTGAGTTCGGTCCACGGATCCGAGCGGTAACTTAGACGTTATTGAGTTCGGTCCACGGATCCGAGCGGTAACTTAGACGTTACTGAGTTCGGTCCACGGATCCGAGCGGTAACTTAGACGTTATTGAGTTCGGTCCACGGATCCGAGCGGTAACTTAGACGTTACTGAGTTCGTTCCACGGATCCGAGCGGTAACTTAGACGTTATTGAGTTCGGTCCACGGATCCGAGCGGTAACTTAGACGTTACTAAGTTCGGTCCTCGGATCCGAGCGGTAACTTAGACGTTACTGAGTTCGGTCCACGGATCCGAGCGGTAACTTAGACGTTACTGAGTTCGATCCACGGATCCGAGCGGTAACTTAGACAATAAATTTCATTGCAAATTTAGTATTTTCTTTGTTGTTTTTTGTGGTAAGTAAAACTGTACACTAGCGATATGCCACAAATAAATGTTTGGCAACTATTTGATTAACACTTATTTGTATTCCTTTTATTTGGTAATTTTTTAAAAGTAGCTGGGTGCTATTAATAAAAAAATGTACATAATAAAATCTGTAGAAATGTTTATGTTCAGAAAAGAAATGTTGGCACAAAAAGTATAGCCTGCGATGATTTCTAGTTGTGTTAAGGATAAATTAAAATAACTGGGAATGCTGGTAGTTTTTACAATTGCAATTAAGGTTAAAAATGAAGTTACTTTTTGTTCAGAATGTTTATTAACACCTACGTAGCCATTGTTTGCAGTGTATGTACTTTTGTAGGGAAGCAAGCATATAAATGAGGCTATAATCGATGTCACACACCCTGAACATCGATATGTCGTCGATTATAGCCTTATTTATATGTTTGATAGGAAATTACTTGTGGTGTAACAACTGGTTCCTTTCTTCTCTACACAGCCGTCATAATACTATTGCGTATTTGACCGTCAGCGAGGTTACAGTGACCAGAAGCTAATCCAGACCCGGCAGAACTCCTTCCACAACGATCAAAGCTGCGGGTGAACCGCTCATCCCAGTGAAAGATTTAAAAATGGCGCTTTACTAGGAGTGCCCATATTTTTCTATGATATATGGTCAGTGTAAGCGAGTACCAGCGATACCCCATTTATCCCTCTGGGGGATTTTTGTTTGTGGCTCCACCCTGCTGGACTTAGATTTTTCAGGGTCGCGGCAGGACTTCGCCTCCAACCACAGCAGAGGTTTGCCTAAACATAACGCAAGACGTTGGACACCATTGGTCGGCTTGGCCCCCCTGGAACTTAGGGCCTTAACAGGAAGTCGTATGGGATTTAAATGACTCTAGGGCCTTAACAGGAAGTCGCATGGGATTTAAATGACTCTAGGGCCTTAACAGGAAGTCGCATGGGATTTAAATGACTCTAGGGCCTTAACAGGAAGTCGCATGGGATTTAAATGACTCTAGGGCCTTAACAGGAAGTCGCATGGGATTTAAATGTTAACAGGAAGTCGCATGGGATTTAAATGACTCTAGGGCCTTAACAGGAAGTCGCATGGGATTTAAATGACTCTAGGGCCTTAACAGGAAGTCGCATGGGATTTAAATGACTCTAGGGCCTTAACAGGAAGTCGCATGGGATTTAAATGACTCTAGGGCCTTAACAGGAAGTCGCATGGGATTTAAATGACTCTAGGGCCTTAACAGGAAGTCGCATGGGATTTAAATGACTCTAGGGCCTTAACAGGAAGTCGCATGGGATTTAAATGACTCTAGGGCTTTAACAGGAAGTCGTATGGGATTTAAATGACTCTAGGGCCTTAACAGGAAGTCGCATGGGATTTAAATGACTCTAGGGCCTTAACAGGAAGTCGCATGGGATTTAAATGTTAACAGGAAGTCGCATGGGATTTAAATGACTCTAGGGCCTTAACAGGAAGTCGCATGGGATTTAAATGACTCTAGGGCTTTAACAGGAAGTCGTATGGGATTTAAATGACTCTAGGGCCTTAACAGGAAGTCGCATGGGATTAAATGACTCTAGGGCCTTAACAGGAAGTCGCATGGGATTTAAATGACTCTAGGGCCTTAACAGGAAGTCGCATGGGATTTAAATGACTCTAGGGCCTTAACAGGAAGTCGCATGGGATTTAAATGACTCTAGGGCCTTAACAGGAAGTCGCATGGGATTTAAATGACTCTAGGGCCTTAACAGGAAGTCGTATGGGATTTAAATGACTCTAGGGCCTTAACAGGAAGTCGCATGGGATTTAAATGACTCTAGGGCCTTAACAGGAAGTCGCATGGGATTTAAATGTTAACAGGAAGTCGCATGGGATTTAAATGACTCTAGGGCCTTAACAGGAAGTCGCATGGGATTTAAATGACTCTAGGGCTTTAACAGGAAGTCGTATGGGATTTAAATGACTCTAGGGCCTTAACAGGAAGTCGCATGGGATTTAAATGACTCTAGGGCCTTAACAGGAAGTCGCATGGGATTTAAATGACTCTAGGGCCTTAACAGGAAGTCGCATGGGATTTAAATGACTCATGGGATTTGGCAAGTATGGATGTCTGCTTTCTGAGAACAGATAGTATCGCCGTACCGAAGCCATCAGGACAGATATGCGCACAGCTTTGGGAGAGAAAAAAAAACAATATAATCTCTAACAAGAGAGCAGGGGTCAACAGAAATTAGTCGTTTCATCATTTAAAAAGTTTATTTTATTTAATTTACGATGTCAGTCACCTATTTTTGGCGACAAGGTTTCTTAAAATATGTTGGAAAACACATTGCAGTAGATGCATAATTACTTTAGTATCACAGCTATCTAACAGCTTTCAATCATTTCGCTTTAAAACCGAAGGATGATTGGAAGTCCATCGTGCGGTTTGATAATTGCTTAGAAAATAAAACTAGTTGATAATTAAGGATGCATTTGCTGAAAAAGCAGACATTGCAGAACGTACAGTAAACCAGAATGGCAACAATTAGCCTGCATCTTCTTTGAACGTTGAGGCTGACATTTCTCTCTCTCTCTCTCTCCGTTAACCTATTATCTTCCAACCAGAAAGGCATCCGTTACTGTCTGGCTCCAGGAATGTCAGGCCAGGCTGCCAATTACGCAGGTAAATTAGTCGCGTTAATTCCGTTGACTTTTCTCAGTGGGGCTGCATTTATGTTCGCGAAATCTGCTGGGAGACAAGAACACTGTAATTTTATTAACCTTCGGCTTTTAAACAAGTAGTAAATAAATATTTCAAGTTCTTTTTTTCTTGAAAGTTTAGCTACTGCACGATGATGAATGGTAGTAATGCAGAGCATGTGTTCAGCTCGTCTAATCTAACGTGTAAGCATCTCTGTTACAGAGACAGAGTAGGGAAGAGCCGGATCAGCTGCTACAACACCAGTAATTCCTGATTAAATGAGCCGTAATCAACGTCGTATGTTCCGACTTTAAACCCGAAGATTAAAGGATATGACGTAGATTGTAGTTCATCTATACATTTAATTTAAAATTCTGTGTTTGTAACAACCTAACCCTGTCACAACTGGCCCCAGTCTCTCCCAAATCTGTTAGCTTCGATTCTATATCCCCGATCTTCAACCAATGTGCCGCGGGAGTTTTGAGGAGGGTCGATCGTCCCTCAAACAGGGGCCGTGGGACAGTGGATACAAAAATAACATTTGAATATGTTTCGACATTACTGGTACTTATGGAGCGCATTAAACTCCGTTTTTTCAATGACGCAACAAATAAATAAATGTGTTGTCCATTAAAGGCCCAAATGGCAGTTTTAGATTCTCTCCTGAATTCCGTGGTGTAGAACCGCCGATCTCCACTGCCAGCCATGCGTGAGAATATGAGAATTATCTTATTATTATAACCACAGTTGCCCGTGTAATATACAGTATTTTATGAAGGGAAAAAGATGAATAAATTTAGGATACTTTTTATAATTATGTGGCTACGTTTTTCCTACTGGGAATACTGCGTGAGGGGAGGTGTGATAGCCTCTCCCCTCAGCTGACAGTATCCGTGTGTGAAGCTGCAAAGTGTCACTTTCAATCAGCTGTTCGGATCCGGTGAGTTGCCAGCGTGTTTGATCTGTTGCCAGTTGGTTTCCAGTACTTGTAATGTTTTTCTCGTGTAGTGTATTTTTAATTTTTGGGTTTATTCGTAATATTTGTTTCTCATGTTAATGCGCTTTTAAAATGTATTTTGTTATTTCTTAACAAATATTCATAGTCATGTCTTTTTCCCAGGGCAATTAGACACGGGTAGATTTATTATTAAGTAAACGGAAGTTGGAAAATGGTGACAATGAACCAAGTGTGGCTGGCACTAGTTCTGGTGGTAAGACACACAGGAGCGGCAGCGTTACTTCTAAATCAGTTGTGCGCCAGTATATATAGAAGGCTACTTGTCCTTCGGATTCATTTCATCTGGAGAAGAAGAACCACGCCCTAAGTGTGTTGTTTGCGGCGAGAAGCTGGCAAACCAAGCTATGGTTCCAAGTAAGCAGAAAAGACACCTTCACACAAAGCACTCACATTTATGCGAGAAACCAATTGGATATTTTAAAAGGCTCACAGCTGATCAAAATCGCAACTATTTCTGACATAGCTCAGGGAGCAAGTTATGCTGTTACAGAAATCGTTGCAAAAAAGATGAAACCACATGCAATTGCAGAGTCAGTAATATTACCAGCTTGCTGTAAAATTGTAAATATTATGTTTGGTGAAATATATGAAAAAGAGGTTTTGAAAATCCCCATGTCAGATAACATCATTAGTCGTCATATATCCGATATGCCTCAAGACGTTGAGTCACAAGTGACAGCTAGCATTAAAGAAGCCAAAAGTTTTGCCATCCAGTTGGACGAGTCAACTGACATCACTGGAAAAGCTCAACTCTTCACATTCATCAGTTCTGTTTGTAATGAAGAGATAACTGAACAATTTTTATTTTGCAAACCACTTCCAGAAACAGCAAGAGGTCAAGACATTTTTGAGGTTGTTGACAGCTATTTCAGTTCACATGCACTGATGGTGCTCCTTCTATGTCGGGAAGCCTAAAAGGATTCATCGCACTGGCCGAACATTGTTTTCACACACTGTTTCTCGCACGGAGAGGCCCTCATTTCAAAACCAGTAGTACCCGAGCTCCAGAAAGTATTAGATGAGACGATCAAATAGTTAACTATATCAAAAGTAGGCCATTAATTTCAAGAATGTTTTCAACACTTTGTTCTGCCATGGAATCTGCTCTCACACAACTTCTACTGCACACAGAAGTGAGGGAGGATGATTTCAAGGTTTTATGAAGTAAAGGAGGGCTCCTTATATTGTTCACATCAGAAGAGTCTGAGCTGGCTGACCTGCTTAGTAATGAAACTTAGTGCAATGAAGTTGCATTCCTGGCTGATATATTCCGAGCCTTGAACACTCGTGATAAGAGTGTGCAGGGAAAGAATGAAAATATTCTGACAAAGTACAAGGAAAAACTAACATTGTGGGCAGCCAGAATAAAAAAAGAGAAAACAAAGTTGAAATGCTTGAACTGACAAAAGATCGCAGAATGGACAAGAATATTATCAATTTAATTCTACAAAGTTTGTCGCTGCTGAGTAAAAACAATGAAAAGTATTTCCCGTCACCTGATGTAACTTCCTTGGTCTGGGTGAGAGATCCAAGTGTTTGCGAGTCAGCAGAATTAACTGTTGCAGAAGAGGATGAGCTGACGGAAATCAGAAATGACAGAGGACTGAAACTGAAGCACCAATCAACAGATATGACTTCATTCTGGTTGTCCCTTCAGGAGGAATACCCCATCATTACAAAGAAGGCAAATGAAGCACTTCTTCCTTTCTCAACATCGTGTCCGTGTGAGGCCGGCTTCTCTGATATGAACACAATAAAAAGCAAGAACTGGTCACGGCTTCAAACACTGGAGGAGGACTTGAGAGTATGCCTATCAACCATTCGGCCTCGGACAAGGAACATCATGAGGAAAACACCAAGCACAGGCTTCCCACTGATATATTTATGAAAGCAAAGGCCCTTTATTTTTACCCATGTTTGTGTTTGAATACATTTTATATCTGAAAATTTCATATTATTTTTTAATGAAAGACAAACGACATCTTGTGTAGTAATAACAAATATGCACAAAACTTTCAAAATCCTTTGGAAACCATGATCAACAATATACTTTTGGCAATAAAATTAATAAAGTATTAGTTTGTTTAACTTATAAACACATTATTATCATCCATTTTCTTTTAAATGATAAAATCTATCCTTAAACACTGATGGTGTGCCTCGACTATGTCAATGACTGGCTCACTGTGCCGTGAGATGAAAAGGGTTAAAATCTCTGCTCCAGAGTCTCCCAGGTTTTTGAATATATTTTAATAGTATATTGGAAGCATTAATCAATTTTAGAATTGTATTAGTGACTATTTCTATTTCGGAGAGAGTTACAATTTTGCATAAGCCATAATGATTTCCTGCCTAAGGGATTAAATGGTTGCTGATGGTTAAAGCATGGCTGCGTATATGAAAACCATTTACAGTGTTCCATCCGTGCAGCATTTATTTGTTTATAAAATATTTAAAAGAGATCTACTAAGATGATTTATATATAGGATAGACTGGGGATAACTGTGGCCATTCTACGGAGATATCGGCATTTTAGTCACGTGTTGGTTTGATATGAGAGAACCAAATTTATATAATATAGCATCTTCATCTTGGTGAACCACTGTCCTGCATCTCACAGCAGTGAGCTAGAAGGGGGAGGTGTGGGATAACAGGAAGCCAGTCAAGTGCCTCCCGCGGAACTACTTCCACTACATCTACTCGGAAAACCCTACTAGAAGTCTTCGTTTTTAAGAGTAAATTCTTGTGACTGATTGGAGAAGGAAAGCAAGAAGAATCCATTGCCAGCGATCTCCAAACCGGCATTCGTACTCGGGCCCTTAACTATACTAGACCACCGACAGATACATGCTATATACTACAAGCATATTAAAGTCTACGCCCTGTCTTTAGGGTATCAACTAAACGCGAATAAAAATAAGCTGTAATACAACTCTTTTAAGATAGAGGAAGAGTGAGCAGGTATTACGTCAACGTTCTGTCTGCCTCACCTCCTGTAACTCTAATATAGGTAGAACTGTAAGTGATGCGTATATATGTACATGTGGAATATTAACTCTGTTTTAATAGAGACCGCAGGTGATTACCATGGAAACATTGTGGCTGCGCCAGAAATACTCGTTTCATAGAGGGAGAAAGGGGCTCCACGTAATACACAAAAGAAAATCTGTTGACAATCAATAAATGAATGAATGAACTCAGGATAAATGAGGATTAATGGAGATTACTCATTTTTCAAGAAGGCGAATAGGAGTTCTGTCGGTAATTACATTGCACCAACTCTGTGGGCAACAGCTAAGGGATCGATACACAGTACACGACATGGAATTCTTTTAGAGGAGCATTCATCCATTAACAACCTTTTCACTGCTGTGTTGGTGTCCACAAAAAAGATATTAGCGAAATTTACCAGATATAAAATTGTATTATCTAAAATTGTATAAAAGTGAATTTTTAGTGCCTATAGATCAGTGGTTCCCAACCTTTTTGGACTCGTGGACCCTTTTCTAATACTCAAAAGACCTGCGACCCCCTGCTACTCTTCCATAATTGGAGAAATAAATCAAAGAATAAATTTAGCAAAGAAATCACATAAATAAGAGTTTTATTTGAATATACTGACAAATTATTTTAGTGCATCAGTCCTACTGTGGTGACAGGGCCTTTGTCGCCAGCGTGTATTGTCCGTGTTTCTAAGAGGGTGACAGAGCGACAGGAAGCCGGGGGGGGCTGTGATGCAAACGGGAGTACCTGTCGTGGGAGACAAGCCTTACACCTTCGGCGCTCGGCCTCCCATCGGTGTAACCGGTGTATTGGACGCAGGGTAATTTTTGTATAGGGGAGACCGGGGACAATTGCAACAAAATTCAGAAGTTGATTCATAACTCAAAATTTAATGTGACTGGTGTAAACAAATGTATGTTAAAAGATGAAACAATGTCTCGTTTACATATTCCAAAACAATTTAAACCCATATAGTTTATGTATAATTGTCATCTCAACACACTATGTCCCATGTCACATTTGACCCCATATAGTAGGTCAATTGTAACACAATTGTCAATGGGGCTATTTGATTGGAAATCAATGGATTTTAGTACAAATCACTGTCAGAGTCACAGTTCTGACAAATAAATATAACCCCTCTCCAGCTGTACAGACTTCATGTGCCCAGTGCCGCATGTCATGCACTGAACCCAATCATCACCAGGCCGACTCATTGAAGTGTTCACAGCATACTAGGCATATATTAAATTCCTTGTCAGATTCTTCCTCTTGTACTTTTCTTGTATCCTTTCCTGGTTTTTTCCCCTTCCTTACAGATTTTGCTTTTGAATTGGCAGTTGATACTGGATATCAATTTCTTACATACTTTTGTAGCCTTTATTTTCTTTGCACGATTTGCTTCTTCTTCTAATGCTGCCTTCACTGGTGTATCAGTTAGGATAGCCCCTGTGTGTTTCTTGGCTGTGCCTTAGCTCTGCAGGTGAAAATAACTCAGGTGTAGTTATGACTGCTGCAATTGATGGGGTTGATGGTAGTGCTTTGGATGAAGTTCCTGATGTTGATGGGATGGGCTGGCTCTCCTTTTGAGGAATTTCCTGGTTTCCTCCATTTGGAACACTGTTATTGATTCCAGGTGCTTCAGGCAAGGTAGGAACGTCTGCACCACTGCTGTTTTCATTATAATTGGCATTTCCAGGCATTTCACGATCTGTTACCTGTGATGGGGCAAGGTCAGAATCATCAAAGATGTTTCGGTTGAATGGCACAAAGTCTGTACAGGAGAAGTCAGACAAGATATTTGCTGGTGTGACGGCTATTGGCCAGGCCTGCCTGACTATGCCTGGTATGTCATAGATGGTCATAGTCTTACCAGGATTGCTCATCATCCAGGAATCACAAACACTGTTGATCGCTTTCTTAAATGGCCCAAAGACTCCCCTATCCAGTGGCTGAAGTCTGTGCGATGTATGCGGTGGAAAGGACAGCAATGTGATTCCATTTGCCTCACAGAAATCAAGGACCTCTATAGAGAGGTGAGATCCGTGGTTGTCAAGTGTAAGAATAGGGCGGTCTAAACTTGGTCTAACATGCTTGGCAAAGTGTCTCATATACATGAGGACATCTTCCTCCTGCATCCAACCAGATCCATTGGCAGTTCCATCACATCCTGTAGGCCCATCTAGCACAAAGTGATCCTGGAACGTTTTCCTTGGAAAAATGAAGAAAAGTGGTACACTATTGCCTGTTGGGTAACTAGAACACCCCTCTCTTGTGATGTCATTGCACCAATCTGTTTCTTTCCTTTTCTCCCAACTATATGGTCGGGTGTTTGAACAGTTGTGGCACCAGTCTCATCCATATTATGGATATCACTCTTTTCAAACTTGTCTTCTCATCACGGTTTCAAGGTTATCATAGAATTCATTGACTGTTGTTTTGTTGAAACTTGTTGCTCGAGCCAGGCTTGTAGCTTGCGGCTTTCTGATTGCCAGTTCTGGATGTCTCTTTAAAAAGTCAGAAAACCAATCAACCAGTACCAGCCATCCCTTTATCAGACCAGGATTCTGGACACTTCAGATCCAACGAAGAGGCACAATTGTAAGCAAAACGTCTAACTTCTTTTGGAGAAAGCACGTAGTAGAGATCAGCTGCTTCAAGAAGATAAGCAACAATTTTCTTTTCTGTCTGCTCATTGAATACTCTTGTGTGAGGGTTGTAGCCTACCCTTGGTGGGATATCTGTCTTGGATTGCTCATAATCTGTGAGCATCTTCAGATATCGATGAAGACTTACGTGACAGATGTCAAACTCTCTTGCCACTTCACTTACAGCTCTGCCCTCAGATTTTACAATATGGGCAGCCCTGTACATAGACTCAAAATTTTTTCCTCTTTCAGTCTTACGTTGTCTGTCGCGTGGCATCCTAAAAGAAAATATTTTATTTTAATATTGCATGTTTCTCTTAGAATATCAAAGAAGGGTAATCTTCTTTTTTGTATAACAAGGCCTATCTGAAATTAACTTAAATTTCCTTTTATAGCGTAGACCATCATTTAATTACGAAGGCCTAATTAAATTAACAATTAGCTAAGACCTTTTAATTGATAGCTACTGATATACCAATGGAAAATTCTGACTAAACATCACTTAAACCCTACATATTCCAGTGTAAAAATCATGCTCATCCACTTAGTATATGCTGGGGTCAATTGTAACACCCTGACATAGTCGTCCATCTTGTGACCCAGTTTTTTCATCTTTCCATTAACCACTCACACCAAAAGAAATTGATGGAATGCAGCCCAAAACCCATATTTCCTCCTTATAACAACAGTGAGATTCAAATATTCCTGTAGTATGATGCATGCCAAATTATTCTATGATAAGTAAAAGTTACTTACTTGGGTCGGAAACAGATATTTTGAGATATTTTCCTCCTGGCTTGAACTACAGTTTTGTTGATTTGTTTGGTACATCCCAGAGGGTGGGGAATCTGAGTTGTTACATTTGTGTCCGGTCTCCCCAACTTTTTCCTGGGAAAAGGGCGTCTTCTAAGCCGGCAAATACGGTACATATAAACAAAACAGATACATAACAGTTTCTTGACTCAGTCATACGACAAAAACTGAAACTTCCAGGGTTCCGCGACCCACTGCTCAGCAATCATTGTATAGATGAGAGAGAGAGAGATGTGCATTTTCCATGTTCCTCTGATAGTTCTAGAAAAAAAGGAAACAATAAAAGAACATCTCATCCCATACTGGTTTGGTATGATCATATGAGTATTAAAGTTCACATTAAGAATTCCAGATGGTTTACAAAACAAATTGTTAAAGAAGTTCTTTATTTTGGACCAGAGAGGTCACAGAGTTCAGGTAAGGTGATGTTGAGGATGAGCTCTACACACTGACCAGCCAGCCAAGGGTTGGTTGCCTGTGCAGTTGATACCTGATCTGAGGTGAACTAATACAAACGTTTAGGGACATGACACCCAAAATTTTCCCCATAAGCACTGAACACCGCCAATTTTGTTATCTTAATTCGGATACGTTTCCTGTGTGAATGTCTCGCTTCAACTACGGTTAATGGTGGGACAAGCAGCGCATCATAAGTCATTGGTTTAGTCTTGTGACTCAAATAACTATGAATATCAGGTGGCCATTTTTAAACAACACAAGCTGCCACTGACTAACCCCTGATGTTACAAGCAGTCAATGATTTATTCTTCCCACTTCACAAGTATCTCATAGTATAAACCCACAACCGAATTAGCGGTGATGTGACACAGGTAACTTAATATCGAACTCATACCAAGCTTTAGATGAACATGTCACATCTACGAATGTATGCATCGAAATCAAAGTCAGCTACCTCAAATATTTTGTTTAAAACGGTTTTTATCGTAGCATTAGTTACTGAGCTGTTGGCGTGAAGTGTTTTAGGCTATAAATTAGACAGGAAAACAGACAACCAAGAAAATTTACTTGGATTCGTTTCAAACAAGTCTCAGAGGGGGAAATGGAAGGCTGTGTAACAAGCATTACTTTCTGGAATCGTACAGATGGAACTTTATGAAACCATTTACATCGATCAAAATGACTGAGAAAATATCCGTACAATTTATGCTGCTTCCTTAATTGATTGCTGATTAAAGTTGCTAAAAATATTCCAGTCTCTAATCTGTCACCTCATCTGAACGTAACTAGGACCACGATAGCACAAATTACATCGAGCTATGATGAAAGGGTCGCACAGCATCCTGCTTAATCACATTGTCTCCGAGCCACAGATTAAGGCAGAAACTTTTTTTCTGTGTTTCTGGAAACTATTTCTTTAGACGACATTAATTATCTCGAATTTATTCCAGTTCATTTTAGCTTCTTGTCTGAAATTTTTTATTAGACCCTTAATGTGATTTACGAAGATTTCTCTCTTGATTGCAGGCTCGTGCAGTCTTCATTTTATGAATAATGGCTGATATGCATTGTAAGTAAAGATGTCCTTTGGGTATTGATTTGAGGGGGTCAATGTAAATGAATAAACTTAAGGGCTGCTGATATTAAAAAAAGGATTGGATTTTAATAGAACCTTTAAATTCACCTCTTAATATAGTCTGGAAACCTTAGAAATACTTTTAAAAAACGTTTTTCTTCTTTGGTATGCGACATTTAGTGACTGGTCTCCGGAAAAGATGGTCAAAACGACTCTTGGTGATCTTTAAATAATGTTTTTCTCAAAAATGTGTGCACATAGGAAAGCAGAAAGCATTCAAAATTAGAATTTGGAAGATGCGCAGGCGCGTAATGGCAGAAAAATAGCAAAATTTCGCGAAGTTTCTTCCTTTTTCCATGGATAGAATAAATGCAAGACTTAAAGGAAAGCAGCAATGAACTTGTGGAAAACCTTATCCTGCCATGGAGTCAAAGATACCAAAGTTGTCGCTAGAAATTCTATAGAATGCCGAATGGCTTTAGGCAAAGTATTAAAAACCGATTGTTCCACACATTTCCTAGGCATTTTATAGAAAACTTGGCGTGGAATCGGCAAAGTGTGGAACAACGGATTACTGTCCGATAACTGAAAAGAAAAAAAACGGTGGAGGAGATATCACAGCGATAAACCTGGTACAGGTATTGAACAGATTCAGTATTGTTTTATACTTCCGTGGTAAGACCACACCCAAAACCCAGCTACATTTAATATGACAGCGAAACAAACCCTTAGCCGTGAGGCATTCGTGAAACGACGAATTTATTCAGAAATAAACAAAAATCGCTGTGTATCCGTTAAAAACGGCATCTTTTCGACTGATGAACGTTACGAAAAATGAATAAAAGAAGTGGATAATGCAAGAAAGTGAAGAGAAGAATGGTAAATGTTGGTTGTTGAGAAAATATGTCTTGATTGCGAAAATAAAAATAAGCTCATCTTTCCTGTTAAAGAAGAGAAAGGGGAAGGTACCATGTGCTTGACGGTCTAAGGTACGACAAACAACGCGTCCCCGCTGGACGTGATCAGACGATTAAGGAACTCTAGAACAGGTACAGGAATGTTACTCGAATTGACTTTATAATATTTTTGCACTTATTTAAACCTCGTTTGCTAATTGTTGTTGTTGTAAAGACATTAGTTTTCTCTCAAATTAACTCTCGTCGTCAAGTTGATTTAATAGATCTTCAGTTCTATCCAGACAGGAAATACAAATTCACAACCGTATGTCAAGACCATCTCACAGAATTCATAATACTTAAACTCCTTGAGTCTAAAGATGCAGAAGAGGTTGCTTTAATCTTGCTTGACACATTCGCTTTGATTGGTGACCAATCTTTATTGCAGTCTGATAATGGCAGAGAATTTACGAATGAAACTCTTTTCCAGTTTACAGATGTTCTATCCTGAACTTAAAATCGTCGATAGTAAATCCCGCCACAGCCGAAGTTAGGACAGTGCTGGGATAACTAATACTTAATGACTTGGATGCGAGATCAAGGAAATATCGCAGAGTAAAGGCCTGCGTTTTGTTCAGCTAATAAAAATTAGAGCTTCTCATGGAGGTATCAAGAAATCGCCTCATGAGACACTATTTGTATGCAGTGTTAAGATAATCAAATTTTCCACAAGATTTTTTCAATGAAAAGATGTGAAAATTTAAAGAAATGATTAATTCAGTAGAAGGTGTCTCTAATATCGATGTTCTCCAAGAACTCAAAGAATCGATAATTCTAGATGGTGTCTTGAAACACCTTTATTCAAGATCTCAGTTTTCTAAGTGCAAGGAAAGCCTCATGAATTTTGAGAATCCCCTAAAGTAAAGATTTATCTTTGAGATCTGTTGCTACAGAACAATCGCTTGGAACCGGGCAGAGTTTCGTGAAATTCTCTTGTAAGAGTAAGTGTCAAAGTCAGAGGTGTTGTTTCTGTGTTAAAAATAATGTCATATGTTCTTCTGAATTTCATTCAGTTGTGTCATGTTGTAACAAATAATTAGTGTTCAAATTAAATATGCTGTATGTCTGAAGAATTCCGATTAGTTCACACGTATGAATACTTTTAAACAATTTTAAAACTTTTTTAAAAATGTAATCCTGAGTTCTTTAATTTTGTTGTTGCTGTGTTAATTTCTTGAAATACTGGCTCTCACTGTTACGATTTATAGCCTCGAGAAATTCAAATGTAAATTTTGTGACACCCAGCCTCGGTCTTCCCTATACTTTATAATAATAACCATCATTCATGGCAGCGAATGTGTAATAACAAATAACACATAACACAGAATATTTCTTTTATATTTTCCTGAAAACTGCATCGCTTGACAGGTTTTATCCGCTAGATAAAGCATGTAAGACAATACTTCCACATCGCCTAAGTCATTCTTTGTATTCTATAGAATTCCTAGAAATTAGATACAATGCCTAGGTTAAGCTTGAACAGTATTCATTTGGCCTTCTTTGGTAACATCTATATATGGGGGAAACATTTCACAGATGAAAAGAAAAAAAAATTAAAAGAGCAAAATCCACTTATTAGATGGTGCTGCTTAATCCCAAACGAGATACCACTTTTGCCCAAGCTGTATCACCCTCAAAAGCAGAAACAAAGTTAGGGAGAATCATCATAAATTCAGCAATCGAATACTGTTGATTTGTACCAAACACCAGCAAAAGACTAGGGTGCGAATTTAACTTAATTCTTTATTTGTATGTAAAGTGAGCTACATATTTACAACAATGCAGTCTGATTTTTTTTTTAAATTATACAATTTAAATTTTAAACGTAAGTATTTAATACTGGCGGTTTGCTGAGTTGTTATAATCGTAAGTGTTTAACAAAATTAAGTATAGAGACGTTTTGTTTGGTACTTATAGCGTGCTATGAATATTACCCAAATTGTCAGGCTGACTGCACACACGATGCTAGCAGGACCGAGGTAAGCTTTTATGTACATCAATCAACAGAATGTTCTGTGTCTGGCTATGAGTATAACATTACAACCCGATCTGTCTGTTTCAAACTTCACCTGTACCTTTAAACGCAACTACTCCTTTTACTTTAACCCTATCACCGTCATTGCCGTCTGTCAGCTGTTAAACAGAAGGAAAAAGTTACATTTTCACGTAACTAAATAAATGTTGAGTTGATTTTTTTAAAGAAAAATTTACCAAAGAAAATTAACTATCTTATTTAATTATTTTAGTAGAGTAACAACCTAACACGACCGAATCTGATGGAACTATTAATAAATTCAACACACATTCGTACTTGGACATGAGGGTTAATTAACTACATGGAAGTTTTAGTATTTTTTATAGTTTTTGAAAGAAAAAAAAAAGATTTTCCAAAAATGTTAAACTTTATCTCTTCAGTCTTTTGTTTCAGAACATCTCTAACGAACCTAAAGATTTTAGAGAATTTTAAAAATACTTAATCTTTAAAATTTATTTGCATACATTAAAACCACAAATTTTAAACGTTATTTTTAAAACTAAATTTTAAAATCTTGATGAAAATTGACATAAATAGATTTTAAAACTATAGGTAATAATAAACAGATGCTGATGCTGATGCTGAATATCGCTTAAATAAGTAGAGGCAATTGGAAGATGTGTCAATTGTTCCTGAGCAATCGCATCAAGTTCTTAAACCATTTACGCTCATAACAAAAAAATTCTTTAAATGAATTTGCTAAAAGTATAAAAGACACTAAAAATTTAGAAACCGATTAAATGTTTCAGAAGCTTATTAAACGAATACACTAAAAGATATAAATACAACTAAGTTTCTAGATATAGTCAAACCTCCCATTACTGAACATCTTTGGGACCGACCAAAAATGTTCACTAATTGGAGGTGTTCACTAATCAGAAATTATGTTGAAAGATGATAAAACATCAAAATATATATGAAATTAATCACAGATTTATTGTTAAGGACATGAAATAAAATTTTTATCAGAAAAAAATATGTACACAATCTTTATACACATGAAAAAGTGTAAAATAAAAATGTTCATTGTATATTATTCATTGTTTGTTGCATTGTGAATCGGAACTCTTGAAAGGGACCAGGTGCTTGAGGTGAAAAATATCTTTTTGTTAAATTACAAATAGAGGGCTGTGGTTTCTTATTGTGTGATATGGCTTTAATGAGACAATTGCCTGATGACTGAGTATGGCTGATATGGCTGTAGTGATATGGCTGAGTGAACAAAATGTATGTTCACTAAATAGAATGTCATTTGTATTAAAATTTGATATTTGGGACCAAGAAAAATGTTCACTGTTCACAGTAGAGAGTGGTTCACTAATCAGAAAAAAGCCTAAAATTTGCAATGTTAAAAGATAGGCGAAATTTGGGACCAGGAAAAAACGTTCACTAACTGGAGGTTTGACTGTATAGTAAATTAAGCACTAATGAAATGAAGTAAAATTATGGTAATTTTAAAGGAGAGATTCAAGACCATGAAGAGTTAATAAAAATAAAAAAGAAAAAAAAAACATAAACGTTGGCATTTATATTTATCTTTTCTTCACTTACGATTACATCAGTTATCACTAATACTTTTGGTTTAACATCTTCTATAATATTATAATATTATCAAGCGAATTGAAGATACAGAAGAGAAAAGAAAAGCCAATTTAAATTAAATAAACTAAATTATTAAAAGTAATGCGAAAGGTCGTAAATAATCGCCAAAGTCACTTATAGAATCAGCGAATCTTCTATTCAGTTTTAAGTAATAAATGAATGTAAATAAGTTCACTTTCAATCATAAAGATAATTCATCATTATCTTATTGTTAGATAGGAAAGCTTTCTAAAAATAAGATGGCTCAAGTTTAATAGCTGGAGATTTAAACTTAGATAATTACAGAAATTATAAAATCTCCTATTAATTCTAATGATGGATTTCACAAAACATATGTAGATAGTTTAGTACAACAAATAAATATGTTTCTAGTAGAATTGGTTTCCGACAGTAATCCTATTATTAATTTAAACAAGTTTTAAAGCGTTTGGCAAAAATAAACAGATTTCAAATACCGGAGTCAGGGTTGGCGATTTAGTTAATGCATTAAATCCAACTTGTCACGAGAGCAGATGAGCACAACGACTCATCCGGCAACCCGTTCAGATGCCAAGATTAAAAGAACATTAAAAAAATAATAATTAAAGTTTATATATATTAAAGAAGTGAATTCCTAGAGGATCGTCTGTGCGGATTAAAAACTTAACTTAGATGAACGTCTACTGCAGCACAGAACAATTATATGTAAGACGGGACAGTGACGCAATAACCGTAAAATTACCAAAAATATTCCGTGTCGCTCACCTGCTGTAAAACAGTAATCATTATTTGAGCTGAGGACAAAGAAATACGACATTAAATGTTAATAGCTCGTAAATCATGGAACAGCGATTCGTCAGGTAACATTGTGTCGCGTTTACTCTTTTACTACCGAACCGAAAACTGCCGGCCTGATTTACGGTGATGTTATTTCAGTCAAGTCTTATTTGAATTTCCCGAGTAAAAAATTACTATAATCATTAAGGTGGAGAAGTTGTCGAAGCTAAATGGAACAGAGAAAATGACTGATCTTCTTGAAACAGCTCAACCCATTGTCGGCTTCATCATAATCTCAGCACAATTTTTCTACTTCAGCAGCGGTGTTGGGATGAGTTAGGAAGCCACTGGTTCTTGGCAGATAATCCATGTAGCTGCTCCTTTTTATAATGTAAGGTCAGAGTCTAGACTTTGTCAAAAGATGCCACGTAGATCTTTCTAGTGCCTTCTGCTTCACAAACTAACTATAAACTCTGCTGTTAAATTGATTTTAAAATGTTATTTATTTTTTTAACTAGCAATTAAATATTCAGAAACTGTAATAAAGTTAAATGTTTAACTAGAAATCGAAATTAATCTGTAGAAAATTGTAACAACTTTAATAATCAAGTCAGTTTGGAATTTTGCCAAGGACAGAGAATATTGGTTGCCTTGGTAATGCAGGAAAATAATTTCTGTTGATTCCTAATTTAAATGTTACATCAGCATCTTCAGAGTACAGATCCTACTCACGTCATTCTTTGTAGCTCAAATATATCGAATTTCAAATCTAGACAAGTCTTCACTTACAGCTGGAGAAAAGATGGTAGGTACCTTTAGGCTTTAAAACAAAATCTATTTTGTTAGCTCAGTGGCCAGAGTTATCGCCCTTTAGTTTAAGATGTCGCGGGAGAACCACAAGTGAGTCTCATGATCACGTCGCGGTTTCATACGTCTGCGGTGGGGTCAGGGGTCAGGGGTCAGCACCTTACCAACCTCACAGCAGATTATCCATCCGTGTGCAACGCGATAAACCACAAGAAACAGTTTTGTGGTAAATGCAAATCTGTTAAATTGTTCTGTCAGGGAAAAAATGGATGTCCCCTCAATTCTTTGCCCTAACAAACAAAAAACTATTGTATACTTAATCTTTGTATTAAACACAAAGAAATTCAAAATGGTGCTAAACAACATCTTTTCCAAAAGCTAAAAGTAAATTTGTAACTGCGGTTAGTTCTTCAGCAAACAGAACCCGCACTTCTAAGCAGAACTAACAAAGAAAGTTTCTTCTCGATATTCTGTTAAGGATGTCGACAAAGGTTTGCACTGATTTTTGCTTGAAAATTAACCAATCTCTGTCTTAATTTGCAGTGACTTAAGTAAAATGTGCATCTGATATCACTCTTCCAGTGATGTGCCTTCCTACCTTACAGTACTGGAGAAATTTTAATTCTCCGCCTGATTTAAGACGAACTAAAGTTTAAAAACTTGTTTAATTCCTTTTACACCTTTATTTGCTATCATTTTAGTTTTAAACCATAAACCTAACCATCACTTAAGCACATATTATTTCCTAGCTGTATTTAAAGCTACACTTTCACATTTCAGTATTTGACAATCACTTGGTTTTCTTTTTTATTTGACTTTCAAAATATTTAAAATCTCAATTCATTTAAAGACCACAAACTGTTGCTTTGGTTGCATGTAGACGTTTCTATGAATTTTCTGTCTAACTATAAATTCATTGTGACTGTTTCTTCTGTTACGCAGATGCTCATCTCGCCAACATTGATATGGATCTTTGAAACATGTAAATGTTCTACTGACCGAGGAAAATGATGTTTTCAAGCTTCGTAAGGCGACTTAATGACCATTTTCAGTAAGAAAGCATCAAATAGAACTCTTATTAATTGTGGGAGGATGGCTGCAGAACTGGGCCATTACAGAGAACTATGCCAGTGGCCAGACACCATGTGACCCACATTCATAAAATGAAACTTTAAGCCCAATTATCAATTTAAGGTCATGGCTCCTTATTTATTTTTATCGTCATAAATGAAACTATCTCTTCTATATACAGAAAACATTAGATGGTTTTAAATGTCTGAGATTAAAATAATTTATGAACGAACACTGGTGATTTTATAACAAATCGAAGTTATGGGACCATCCTCGACATCAAGAAACATCTTGCAGGGAGTCCACGCCTGCGCAGCGCATTCTAAACAGGGATCAACAAAGTACCTCATGTGTGGGGCTTATCCTTTAGATAACCTTAGATTCTATTTTTACATCTTTAAAAATAATGCTGTTCGGTTACTTTGAACCATATTAATTAAATAAATAATTGGGAAGTCATATTCTGTGGCCCCAAATTTTGTCAATACTTTATGGAATAAATTAAAATTTGTATACAAAAATTATTTGTTTCTCTAACAGCAGAAACAACAACAAAAAAGAGACTTTGATGCATTAAACAGTCCCAGCTCCCTTTTCGGGACCAGCCGACCGAGCCCTCATCCGGTTTTCTTTATGTGCTTATACATCAGTTAACTAACTGTGGATAAGGTGCAGCGTGAGGACTGAAAACTTACTCATCCAAGTATCTGTAAAGGGAGACAATCATGGCAGGTGTTTTGCTTTCAGGTATCCATGGATGTCCAGACAAATTCCATTTCTCTCTCTCTCTCTCTCTCTCAGCCAGAATCAGTACATATGACAAACCGAAAAACACATGAAAAAGACAGGAAGAAGATTTATAATCAAGGTCATGGCCGCACTTGTCAACATGCACACATCTAGTGTTTTAACATTTGCAGGTGAAAACAAAGGGCTGGTGGAACTAACTGTCACTGCCTCCCTCCCTACCCGCTTCCTCACACCGTTACACCTGTCTCAGGTCTGTTGACTTCTGCCATCAGTCTCCTGTTTACGAATGGTTTTAATGATCTTGGGCAAGAATTCCGGTTTCGGTTTTGCAATGTCAGCAAGTCAGTGCCCCCTATCAGTTGCTTCCTCCTCTCATCACCAACCTGCCTTTGGCGCTGCCGAGTTCCCACCAAGGATGGCTTGCGGCACTGAAACCAATACAGCGCACTGATGGTAGTTAGCCATCACATCATGCGTCAATTACGGCTTTTAATTCAGAAAACCGCAATAGGCTACAGTGTACGTGCAAAATTATTTGTCAATTTGCTTTTTAAAACAGATTCCAAAATTAAATTAACTTTATGACTCACAGAAAATCATTTTTAAAAAAAAAACAACAAAACAAACAGTAAATAGAATTTTAGGGATTATCTCAAAATTTAAAATTAGATTTTGTTACTGTGACTACGCATCATATTTACTTGAACTGTTGAGTAGGGGAGACCGGGGGCCATTTCCATAGGACCAGTAATTGCCAATTAGACGCAGGGCTGGTGGAAAAGAGGGCAGGGAAGACAGCTGCCACGCCCCCGGGTTTGGCAGCACAGTCAGAGACGTAGGCTACTATCAACGTCAGTCACCTGTGTTTAATTAGAAATCACTGGTACTGTAGCAACTGGCTCCAGTTTCCTCCGTTTTCTTTAAACGACCCCTTTTCAATTAACCCAATCCTAACCATGTGAGCAGTAGTTTGTTTGCTAAATACGTTTTGAGAGCCAAGTTCCCTCTAAATTATCATTTATAATTATTACTGAAACTTGGTTAAAAGCTTTGGTTTTAGTTTAAATTATAACTAAGCAAACGGAATAAGTAGGTGAAGTTGAATGGATGTTCGGTTATTTGGTGTAAAGGTTTATATATTTAGCTGAAACATATAAAAAGATTCGGGCTATTCATCTCTTTATTTATTTTTAAATTAACGTTAAATTAGTAGAAACAAGATGCGTTCTAACAGACAGCATACAGTACGCTATGACATAATTATAATAATAATAATAATAATAATAATAATAATGCACTGATTCGCAAACTTCCATCACATTACTGGATATGGGTTTTGTAACCATATCAGCTTCACTTTCAATTTTACATATGCAAATTTGGTTTCTGAGAAATCTTGCATTTTTGTCAGTTCTACTTTACTTCCAGGATCCATCTTGCATCACAGTTTATTCGAATTATCCGGGATCATCTTGTTATTTGTGAATCAGCTTGACGGTAATCTGGCTCGGTTTCAAAGCCATGATGGAAGGCGGAGCTTTTACTTCAGCTGCTACACTACATCAGAAGTGATCTCTACCTGGAGGTACTAAAGGTAAATAACAATAGAAAGGTGCATCACAAATAAAGAAAATTCCGCGCCAGTAAAGGAAAACAAAACAAAAAAAATACTGGTTCTTAAAATGGATGGATTTTTGTTGACGTTTATCAATCTATAAAAGCTATTTTTCAAATAGATCTATTCTAGGACAGTTGCCCCACTCAAGCAACTGCAGTACAGTCAGCACTTTCAATTTTAAAGATGACACACCCCTAAAAAATTACTGTACTTGAAGTGAGAGTAGAATTATGAGATTAAATAATTTTCTGCTACCCCCCCCCCCGAAAAATACTAAGTATCTATTTTAAAATCCATCTATCTTGGCCTCGCCGGTGATGTATAGTTGGCCAATTTTAACAGCCACTCTCTTCGTTCGCTTGATGGCGCCTTCAATTTTGTAATATCTATGAAGATATGGAAGCCATAAAATTTTAAATTATGTATAACTCGATCTGCCTGTGTTTTAAAACAAAGCTATTTAAAGGAGAAATGGAATGAGCTTTTTGAAATGCATTTCTTAAAAATGGAGGGCACTGGTTCATGAATGTCATGTCTAGACTGCTTTTATTTATTTTGGATGGTTTATTGCTGTACATGTCAGGCATCTGACACTTTTCAGTGTCAATACATCAGTTATAATTATCAGGTACTTTTCTCTTGTTCCTGCGGAAGTTGCTCTTTTCAAATAGTGCGCTGTCTAGAATTTTATTGTCATTATTGCAAAAGATCAAAAAGAAATATTAACACTGGACTCCAGCGTTCTGAAAAGTACTGCATCGGACATAAGGAAGATGGGGACCAGTTGTTACAGTGCCAGTAATTCCTAATTAAACGTGGAGATGAGGCTATGATTGACGTTGATTATAGTCTCATCTCCACGCTTAATTAGGAATTGCTGGTGCTGTAACAACGAACCCCCAGTGGTCTGCCCTACCTTTTCATCTTTGAATACAACATTCGACGCGCTAGTGATGGTCAGAACCTCAGAAATTGTATTCGTGCAGCATACACAATAAATGGAACACCATTTTTGGTAGTACAAAGAACAAATAAACAGATGTAATGAGAAGGGATCACATAGAAGAGGCAAACGGCAGAATTATTTTGGTTTACCACATGGTAATTTGGTATGCACTATGCTACTTTTGGCACTCATCCCATGCAAATTTGTTTATTTCAAAATATGAGAGCAGGAGAGCATCTAGGAGAACACCATGAACTATTTTCTCCACCTCAGAGTAAATAAACCAACATTTGTTTGTTTATTTTTAGTGAAGATGGTTCACAAGAAAGGTATTTACAAAGTCTTTATGCTCTACAAAAGAACAATGACATATGACCAGTTCTTACAATTAAACCATTGCTTTGTAAAAAATTTTTAAAAATCCGTATTCATCAGAGAGGAAAACAGCTAAGATGAAAGCATAAGTAATCAAGGAGAAGTCGTTTGTTGAGTAATGGTCTTTCTTTTTGTCTAGATGGGAAAGGAAAGGCTGCACATGCCAGGGTTAATTTCCCTTCTGCTATTGAGATCTTTTTCACATTCACTAAAATCTCTACTTCATGAAACTAGCTGTTTGTGTGTGAGAATTTTGCTCTTGCACTACCTACCCACTTACCTATATTGTTGAACATCTGATATAGCTTCTATTTCATGCCTGCTCTTTTATACATATATATGATAGCATCTTTGTTCTCTCCTCCCTCACCATCCTCTCTCTCTCTAATCCCGTCACACAGCAAAGAGAGGCTAGAAAGAATTTTTGGGATTTTTTCTCCAGGGTAGAAGAACAGCAGATAGGCAGCTTGGTGTTCTCTGACTGCATCAGTTGGAATTAGTTTAAGATAATATAATATAAGGTTTCTTCTTTTCTGCGTATAATTTGTTTGATTTTTAAACTAGATATTTATATGAAGGTGTTTTAAATGGTCACATGATCAGCAAGAAATAATTCTATCATTTTTGGACATTTTGAACTAATTAGTTTTATTCTCTATAGAAGAACACTTAAAAAGATGCATTTTTACTAGCAACTTATCTTTTGGCAGCCAGCTTAATTATGAATATAGTATAGCATTTGTGCTCCAACAATATCATATGTATACTCAAAATAATGTCAAATGAACCTTGGTGAAGAATTATCAGTGAGTAAGAACTATTAGAACATAGGCTGACACAATCAACTACCCACAGACAATGTTGTCAGAGAACTTTTGGGCACTAGACAGACATGAAAACAGATAACTTTTACTTAAACTAATGATGAACCTGTATCAACATCTTCTTCTTGGGTACTTATAACAAACCTTTATATTCTATAACAGGGGTGGGCAAACTTTTCCCCTGAGGGCCATATGGAACATCCGTAAGGTCTCTAGCTGGCCGCATTCGACAAAAAACTAAATTTACTAAATAATAAATTTAATAAAAGTTATTTTGACACAATAATACAATTATTATTCATACAACTGTATTATTTGGTACACAAAGAAAGTAACAGATAAACTGAATATAATGTTATGTTGCTTCATAAATGTTACTGAACAGTTAAACTCTTAATGAGATTGATGTGATTGCACACAATCCTGCACAAGTTCAGGATTCGGCATTCTTGTAGTTATACGCAAGACAGAGTGCAAAATTGAGTCTGTCAGAAGAGACCCGTTCTTTGATTTGTTAATGTTCATACATGAGAAAGTCTGTTCACAAATACAGGTTGAAGAAAAGAATACACACATTTTTCTGGCAAACTTTTTCAAATGACCAAACTTCTCTGTACTGAGTGATGCATAGAATTCAGTTAGTTTCATATTCTTAGAACTCTCCTTCAGAGTATTGTCTGCTTGGAGATTAATTAATTCCAACTGGAGATCATTTGGCGCTGCTTCAATATTAAATGAAAAGCAAATTGAACTGATCTTCCATAGATTTAAAATCAGCAAACCGCCTTGAAAACTCATCTTTTAAAGCGGACACCTGCTGACTGTATTTCTCTGAACAGACTTTAGGACAGTCTGTGTCTGTAACAAGCGAAAATGCACAAAGTTGTGCTCACTCAGTTGTTTGGAAAAGAGTGCTAGTTTCACTTGAAATGATATAATTTCCACAAACAATTCATGTGCAAAAACATCCTTGCCTCATAACTTAACGTTCAGTTCATTCAGTTTGTCGAAAATGTCAACTGTGAACACTAAATCGTACACCCATTCTGTCTTTTTCATGTTACTTAAAAATTCACAACTAATGTTCTTCATTTCAAGAAAGAGCGAAATTTCTTCTCTCAGATTCCACTCTCTTCTCAAAACATTTCCCAGGCTTAACCAACGTACATTGCAATGATACAGTACATCTGAATATTCACACTCCATATCATCCAGATTTCTGAACTATCTGTAATTTACTCCCCTGGCTCGGATTAAGTTAATGGCACATACCACAGGATCAATCACACGTTTGAAATCCAAGACAGATTTACACCGACTTTCCTGATGAATAATGCAATGGAATGATAACACAGTGTGAAGTGGATGCTCACCTTTCACTTTGTCATTAAGCAGCTTTATGAGGCCAACATGTTTTCCTGTTAATGCAGGTGCACCATCTGTTGTAATGCTTGCCAACTTATTCCAAGGTAAACCAGATCCATCCAAGCAGTTTTCAACACATTGATACAAATCTTGGCCAGTTGTGGTGTCCTTCAATGGCTCAACTGACACCAATTCTTCAGTAATTGTAAAATTATCATCAATTCCTCTAATAAACACAAGCAGTTGTGCTGTGTCTTGTATGTCAGTTTTCTCATCTAGTGCCAGTGAGTACCACTCAAACGAACTGCCAGCCTCAAGTACCTGTTCTGACAGATTCTGCAAAACGGCATCAATATGACGAACTACAGTTCTCCTTGACAAAGACATAGCTTCAATTTTTGTTCTGACTTCTGGCCATGCAATATCAACAGCATCAAGCATATACAGTCCTTTAAAAATTCTGCTTCAGAAAACACTTTGTTATGTTTGGCAATTTTATAAGCAAGCACAAAACTGGCCTTTGTGGCAGCCTCTTGTATGGCTTTGTTTTGAACTTCGCAACACGTCATCGGCTGTTCGCTGTAGTTCACTTTCTGATAAATTACTTCCAAAGTTTCTGTGCTTAGTCTGAAAATGTCTCTTCAGACTATACTCCTTAAAAACAGCAACACTGTTAAGGCATATTAGGCACCCTGCTTCACTTCTAATATTTGCATGTCCATTCCTTGTTAAAAGTAGGGCATTCATCTTCAATTTCCTGTTTCTATGTAGTTTTTGTAGCACTCATTGTTCAAGATATGTAGTAAATGGCAAATCTACTATTTGTATGAGTTTACACTTCTGCTAAAGTGGAAATTAATTTTTTTTAAAGAAGTCATCAAAATTCCCTGATCTTAAAAATTGGCAGTCCAGATAAAAATTAGAATTCAGCTCTAAGTGACATTATAATTAGTAATAATTATAAAATTTATTCAGTATGATTTCATTTGTGTTTCAGATGGATTGAGGCAAAGTTAAATTGATAATAGAAAGTTTGAAGAACCATATTATTTTCAATGTATACAACGTGTAATTTCTTTCTCAAATGCTGGAGTTGAGTGAGTCTTGCTTACCCTTTAAATTTCAATTCCACATGTTCTAAGCCAAAATGTGTTCTATTTTTTAACAGATCTTCCTCCTTTACTACCCTGATCCTTCATTAATGTCACATCTCCACATCGTCAGAGAGGGAGAATCATACATACATGTTAATTTTGTAAAACTTCTAGATCAAAAATGGTCCAGATGCACTGATTATTTTGACAAGTCTTTTACATCATGGACACTCGATAAAGCTATTTCAATTCCTTCTGGATTAACAATGAAGTAAAGACTGCCATTATAAAGGATATAAAACCATTTTGGATAATAACTGAGAGGAATGAGAAATTGCTGATGCTTTTTTGGGGTTCAGACACTCAAATACTGAGTGTTTTTCATTATTGGCAACTGAACTCATTGTCGGTCACACCAAGCTCAATGTACAGAGAGCAATTCTGTCCCTCCTATTTGGAGGAAAGACATGGAATACTATCAGTGTGCAGATCAAGGATTGGACTCAACATTTCAAATATTAAATCTAGCAGAAAAATTTAGAAGAAAAAGATGAAGCCAACTACAAAAAAATGTAAATGATATTTCATGATGCTTTCAATTAATCGGGTTTCTCCTGCACAATCTTCATTACAGATTTCCTTTATTAACCTTCTGTACACTATATCAGATTTTAGCTTATATCACCTGGGGTCAGTCTGGGAACACTAGTATTTGCTTTGAACTGGCTGTATATTCGGTTAACACATCGGTGAAAAATGTACATGGCTGGAGCGATATGGAGTTTCTGCTACAAGGTAGGTAGCGTGTGTGTGTCACAGTCTCTGTGGCTCAACTTGTGCTGAGTAATACAGATTTGAAGAGTAGCGAGGTACAAATGCACCCCAGGTGGCATACAATGGGTTAATTAGCAAGAAATAAGAAACCTCCATGTCTTGGATGATGCCAGCCTCATCACTTAAGTTTCATCCCGGCAACCACACTGGTGATTTTATTTATAGCATTCAGAAAAATAATTAAATTCTGATTTAATTTGCGCTGTTCTGATTTATTATCTCTCTTTTCAAGGTCCCAAAACCAGACGTGTGGCAGAAACTCACAATTCCTGGAAAGATCTTTCTTCTCTATGGATAAATGCTTAGGGTTGTTTTTTTAGAAGTTTGCAGTGCTGAGAAGGAAGAAATCATCGTTGGCAGGTAGATCAAATGGTGCCAGAAAAACCACTTAAAAAACCTCAGAGTGATTAATATTTTTAAGGTTAATTAAAGAGACTGGGGATAGTTGTTACAGAACCAGTAATTCCTAATTCAATGTGTAAATGAGTTATAATCAACATCACAGATGGTCAAAGTGTGTGATGCTTATTATAGCTCATCTAAACATTGAATTAGCAATTGCTGGTGCTGTAACCCATGCAACAACTGGCTGCTGAGGCTACCCTACATACAATTCATTCTTCTCGTTATCTGTTTATTAAATACCTAAAAGCAGATTGCTTTAAAAAAACAGAATCAACAAATTTTAAAAATTAATTATTTTATTCTTATGACAAATTGATTACAATTAGTTCTTTTGCTATTGATGCAAGTCTTCCTGGTGACTCGATGCATCTATAAAACATTTAGTGACATGGAGTTTGTATTGTCTGGTGTTCAGTTGTTTTTTCCCCTTCTTATTCACAGACCTGTAAACTGGGCTTTTGCAATATAAAAATCCAATGTGTTAGAACAGCAGATTTAGATTTCCCTCTATGGGAGTATAATAGCATAGCTCTCTCCTCCATTACCTCAAATTAAAGGGAATTAATCCTGCTTTGAGTACTGTCATATCAACAAATTGTACTAGATGCAAGCATACAAAATCACAAACTCTCTTGTTTCTTTCCTTTTCTTTTGCCAATGTACATCCAAAATCCTGATATAATTAGAAACGACACCAAAACACAGACCAAAGCAAGTTCTGCTGCCACTTGTCACAAATCTGAAGTTTGTACAGCGCTACTTTTCAAAAAAACATCAAAGTAGTCAGCAGTAAAGCGGATTTAGTTGTGACATTAAAACTCTAGAATCTTCTGGAAACAAGGGTCTTGTGACTAACCACATGGCTTCCATACATTTCAGAGAATCTTTTAATTGATCAGACCTTTAAGACTGAAAATGAAACCATTAGAAGCCAAGAACCTAGAAATTATCCCTATATATGCAAAACTCATTAAATCAAACTATGAAAATTGGTTCCTATGAAAGGCATCGGTTGCATAAATTTTCTTTCTTGCTTGTCCTCTACCAAGTTCTCCAGACAGTCATGTGGAGGCAACAAGGAGCTCTACACTTTGTAAAGTAACAACCGGTCGACATGACGAGGTAAGCATGTATTGAACATCTATCAATAACTATGATGTTTTCATCCACCGCCAATAGAAAAGGAAAACAAAATATGCTACTGCTCTTCCATATTCTTTTTTTTTCTGTCCTCTTTGTAAAAGATTCTCTAATTAGCTCCTGGAGCTTCGCTTGTTCACCACATATCTGTTTATTCATTCAGCAACGTACATACATTGGGAACCATAACTCCAGATATATGTCTTGTAATCAGGTAATAAGCTGCTACCAGCGATGACAAAAACTACAGTAAATTTATGTTGTTGCGTGTTTTCAAAAGTCTTCATATTTAAATTCCATGGATACTACAGCTCATTTCCACTTTTAAACTTACCGGTAAACAAAACTAATTTATAATATTAATAGTTATCCAGTTCAGAAAACCCAGCCTATGCCTTATTTGATGAACATCTCTTTGAGGAATGCCATTGCTAAGCTTCCAGAAAGGAAGAACACATCAAGAGAGCAGAAATTAACCTATTTTCTCTCCTCACTGACAAAAAATATTAAAAAAAACTCAGAATTAACTATCTGCCATGATAGACCTCATTAATCATTTTCTAGCATGTACCCTCATGATCACTGTGAACATACAGAACTATGCTATACATATCTAAGAATCTTTAATAATTAAAAGTAAATAAATAAAGTTAAGGCTTTCTATTACCTGTTTTGTTTTTTACAAAAGTATCTGCAATTCAATAAATAACAAACAGCAGCAAAAATACCCATTTAAACACCTGCATTTAAAGATAGGAATGAAACGAGGAATACTGATTAATGAGAGAAAATACCTCTGTATTGTTTTGATGTTTGGAGAAATTCTACAGTAGACAAAATTTGTAAGAACTGTTCTACTACACTGAGAACTTATCCAAATTTCTCCTACATATATACATTTTTCTTGAGAAAAGTTATCCCATATGTGATTGTTGCAATTACCTGTGCTGTACCTACAGTTTACTTGCTGATGGAAAATGTCCAATTTCTGAGCTAATAATGAGACCCTGTTAAACGTTATTTGTAAAAATTAAAATTTTAATAGTATTACTTCAACATTCTTGATAATGATCACGATGATAAAATTAAAGATAATGCATTTCTTTGAATGAATTTTTCCAGAGTAACAAAATTATGATTAAGCCTGCACTCATGAAGTTAAGAGGGAAATTCTTCCAGCTTAAGGCAAAGGTATTGCTTTTAATTATTACCCCTTTCTTTACCTACTATGGGCAGCTAAAGTAATGGAAGTAAACAGAAAACTTCAGTAATTCAGCACTATATGCCCTAGTACCAAATTAATGTGAACAGGAAGTAAAAGGAAAGGTTTTAATCAACAGCGTATATTTTGAAGACTGGAACAAACCTTAATAATTGATATGACCAGCTTCAGCTTTAAAAACATCTTGAACATGAAATGAACCAGTTTTTTCACAATGACCTGATCATTTTTATTTAGTTGTAGGATCCAATTTTCAACACATTTTGATGTATAGCAAGGAACCAGATCTGCTGAAAAACCCATATTCGTGGATATCTTCGGCAGTTCTAGTTTGACACAGCATTCTAGAACTGCAATATCTTTCTTACTATTCATCATGCCTTGCATAGGAGCTAATGAGTTAGTGCTTCATGCAGAAAAGCAACTCCAAACATGTTCTTTCCTCAGTGCCTCACAGATGATTATAGTGCAAACTGGTTGTAGATTCACCAGGTGAATGATGTAGAGATTAGCATTGTTGATCTTGGACTAGAAATGACCCTTGTCTGAAAATAACGCATAAAACCAGCATCATATTTCTGAGTGAATATTGTTTGTCTTCATTGTTTTTACATAGGTTTCTTGGCTCGGTGCCTCACCTTAGGTAATTGATATCTTACAGTTGATATGATGACATTTAGACACCTGCTGCTGCTAATTCCTCGTTAAGCCCATCACTAGTTTTATGGGATCCTGCTTGCTCATTTGTATTAATTTTGCATCATCTGTGAGTGATGATTTTTTGGTTTTCCTCCACATTTGCCTTTTCTTGATGGGGATGTTGTGTCTGTAATTTGCTGACTGCTCCCAGACTAACTTTGAGTTCACTGTCAATTTATTTTTGTGTGAGAGATGATTGTTTTAATTCTCTTTCTTGGGGCAATGTCCTATTGCCTGTCTGAACACGGATACAGTAACCAAGGCAGAAACTGAATGACAGCCAATATTAAAAGATGACACAATAATGCACTGCAAGCCATAAATGATTGCTTATTAATACAATACACAATATTTTTATATTTTTGTTTCATGTTTACATTAATAACCACAATACTGTATGTCACACACACACACATGTATGCATCAGACTATACATATTCATCACTTCCTACGAAATTCTATCTCTGTTCAGCAGTAGCCATATAATAAAAACAAACAAAAATGGCCTAAACAATTTTAAAAAAATATATAAGAAATCAAGTTAAATAAATAATTTCTTATATAATTTTTAGACAACAGTTAAAATATTCAGGTGAATGGTTTTGAATTCCATTTGCTGTTTTACTTCTCTTAATTTCCCCTCTGTTATTGTTTTTGTGAACATTGTAAACCAACTTTTTTTCCCCGTCCAAAGGAGAACTGCCTTCTACTAATATAGAAACAAATACAATAACTTTGTGGTTTCATTTGTTTACCCCGAGTAATGGGAAGATATAGCATCATTCGGTACGAAAAAATATTTAAATGTTTAAAATTTAAAGACAGTAAATTATCTCCAAAGTTAATCTTCTCAACAGATGCGTGTACGAAACAAAAGCTATAAGGGAGAAAACTGAGTTTACCTAATTGTTAAAGGATTAGAGTGGTTTCCCCTTTGACCATAAAAATAAAAACAGAAGATTTTTCAAGACATAAGACCACAACTGGAACACAATATAACACTCCCTTTTCAAGACATAAGACCACAACTGGAACACAACCAATATAACGACTCCCTTTTCATGATTTAAGACCACAACTGGAACACAACCAATATAACGACTCCCTTTTCATGACTTAAGACCACAACTGGAACGCAACCAATATAACGACTCCCTTTTCATGATTTAAGACCACAACTGGAACACAACCAATATAACGACTCCCTTTTCATGACTTAAGACCACAACTGGAACGCAACCAATATAACGACTCCCTTTTCATGACTTAAGACCACAACTGGAACGCAACCAATATAACGACTCCCTTTTCATGACTTAAGACCACAACTGGAACGCAACCAATATAACGACTCCCTTTTCATGACATAAGACCACAACTGGAACACAACCAATATAACGACTCCCTTTTCAAGACATAAGACCACAACAGGAACGCAACCAATATAACGACTCCCTTTTCAAGACTTAAGACCACAACTGGAACACAACCAATATAACGACTCCCTTTTCATGACTTAAGACCACAACTGGAACGCAACCAATATAACGACTCCCTTTTCATGACTTAAGACCACAACTGGAACGCAACCAATATAACGACTCCCATTTCAAGACATAAGACCACAACTGGAACGCAACCAATATAACGACTCCCTTTTCAAGACATAAGACCACATCTGGAACACAACCAATATAACGACTCCCTTTTCAAGACATAAGACCACATCTGGAACACAACCAATATAACGACTCCCTTTTCAAGATATAAGACCACAACTGGAACGCAACCAATATAACGACTCCCTTTTCAAGACATAAGACCACATCTGGAACACAACCAATATAACGACTCCCTTTTCAAGACATAAGACCACATCTGGAACACAACCAATATAACGACTCCCTTTTCAAGACATAAGACCACAACTGGAACGCAACCAATATAACGACTCCCTTTTCAAGACATAAGACCACATCTGGAACACAACCAATATAACGACTCCCTTTTCAAGACATAAGACCACATCTGGAACACAACCAATATAACGACTCCCTTTTCAAGACATAAGACCACAACTGGAACGCAACCAATATAACGACTCCCTTTTCAAGACATAAGACCACATCTGGAACACAACCAATATAACGACTCCCTTTTCAAGACATAAGACCACAACTGGAACACAACCAATATAACGACTCCCTTTTCAAGACATAAGACCACATCTGGAACACAACCAATATAACGACTCCCTTTTCAAGACATAAGACCACATCTGGAACACAACCAATATAACGACTCCCTTTTCAAGACATAAGACCACAACTGGAACGCAACCAATATAACGACTCCCTTTTCAAGACATAAGACCACAACTGGAACGCAACCAATATAACGACTCCCTTTTCAAGATATAAGACCACAACTGGAACACAACCAATATAACGACTCCCTTTTCAAGACATAAGACCACAACTGGAACGCAACCAATATAACGACTCCCTTTTCAAGACATAAGACCACAACAGGAACGCAACCAATATACGACTCCATTTTCAAGACATAAGACCACAACTGGAACACAACCAATATAACGACTCCCTTTTCAAGACATAAGACCACATCTGGAACACAACCAATATAACGACTCCCTTTTCAAGACATAAGACCACAACTGGAACGCAACCAATATAACGACTCCCTTTTTGATGACATAAGACCACAACTGGAACGCAACCAATATAACGACTCCCTTTTCAAGATATAAGACCACAACTGGAACGCAACCAATATAACGACTCCCTTTTCAAGACATAAGACCACAACTGGAACGCAACCAATATAACGACTCCCTTTTCAAGATATAAGACCACAACTGGAACGCAACCAATATAACGACTCCCTTTTCAAGACATAAGACCACAACTGGAACACAACCAATATAACGACTCCCTTTTCAAGACATAAGACCACAACTGGAACACAACCAATATAACGACTCCCTTTTCAAGACATAAGACCACAACTGGAACGCAACCAATATAACGACTCCCTTTTCAAGACATAAGACCACAGCTGGAACGCAACCAATATAACGACTCCCTTTTCAAGACATAAGACCACAACTGGAACGCAACCAATATAACGACTCCCTTTTCAAGACATAAGACCACAACTGGAACGCAACCAATATAGCGACTCCCTTTTCAAGACATAAGACCACAACTGGAACGCAACCAATATAACGACTCCCTTTTCAAGACATAAGACCACAACTGGAACGCAACCAATATAGCGACTCCCTTTTCATGACTTAAGACCACAACTGGAACGCAACCAATATAACGACTCCCTTTTCAAGACATAAGACCACAACTGGAACACAACCAATATAACGACTCCCTTTTCATGACTAAGACCACAACTGGAACGCAACCAATATAACGACTCCCTTTTCAAGATATAAGACCACAACTGGAACACAACCAATATAACGACTCCCTTTTCAAGACATAAGACCACAACAGAACACAACCAATATAACGACTCCCTTTTCATGACTTAAGACCACAACTGGAACACAACCAATATAACGACTCCCTTTTCAAGATATAAGACCACAACTGGAACACAACCAATATAACGACTCCCTTTTCAAGACATAAGACCACAGCTGGAACGCAACCAATATAACGACTCCCTTTTTGATGACATAAGACCACAACTGGAACGCAACCAATATAACGACTCCCTTTTCAAGACATAAGACCACAACTGGAACGCAACCAATATAACGACTCCCTTTTCAAGACATAAGACCACAACTGGAACGCAACCAATATAACGACTCCCTTTTCAAGACATAAGACCACAACTGGAACTCAACCAATATAACGACTCCCTTTTCAAGATATAAGACCACAACTGGAACACAACCAATATAGCGACTCCCTTTTCAAGACATAAGACCACAACTGGAACGCAACCAATATAACGACTCCCTTTTCAAGACATAAGACCACAACAGGAACGCAACCAATATAACGACTCCTCCCTTTTCAAGATATAAGACCACAACTGGAACGCAACCAATATAACGACTCCCTTTTCAAGACATAAGACCACAATCTGGAACACAACCAATATAACGACTCCCTTTTCAAGACATAAGACCACATCTGGAACACAACCAATATAACGACTCCCTTTTCAAGACATAAGACCACAACTGGAACGCAACCAATATAACGACTCCCTTTTCAAGACATAAGACCACATCTGGAACACAACCAATATAACGACTCCCATTTCAAGACATAAGACCACAACTGGAACACAACCAATATAACGACTCCCTTTTCAAGACATAAGACCACATCTGGAACACAACCAATATAACGACTCCCTTTTCAAGACATAAGACCACATCTGGAACACAACCAATATACGACTCCCTTTTCAAGACATAAGACCACATCTGGAACACAACCAATATAACGACTCCCTTTTCAAGACATAAGACCACATCTGGAACACAACCAATATAACGACTCCCTTTTCAAGACATAAGACCACAACTGGAACGCAACCAATATAACGACTCCCTTTTCAAGACATAAGACCACAACTGGAACGCAACCAATATAACGACTCCCTTTTCAAGATAAGACCACAACTGGAACACAACCAATATAACGACTCCCTTTTCAAGACATAAGACCACAACTGGAACGCAACCAATATAACGACTCCCTTTTCAAGACATAAGACCACAACAGGACGCAACCAATAAACGACTCCCATTTCAAGACATAAGACCACAACTGGAACACAACCAATATAACGACTCCCTTTTCAAGACATAAGACCACATCTGGAACACAACCAATATAACGACTCCCTTTTCAAGACATAAGACCACAACTGGAACGCAACCAATATAACGACTCCCTTTTTGATGACATAAGACCACAACTGGAACGCAACACCAATAAACGACTCCCTTTTCAAGATATAAGACCACACTGGAACGCAACCAATATAACGACTCCCTTTTCAAGACATAAGACCACAACTGGAACGCAACCAATATAACGACTCCCTTTTCAAGATATAAGACCACAACTGGAACGCAACCAATATAACGACTCCCTTTTCAAGACATAAGACCACAACTGGAACACAACCAATATAACGACTCCCTTTTCAAGACATAAGACCACAACTGGAACACAACCAATATAACGACTCCCTTTTCAAGACATAAGACCACAACTGGAACGCAACCAATATAACGACTCCCTTTTCAAGACATAAGACCACAGCTGGAACGCAACCAATATAACGACTCCCTTTTCAAGACATAAGACCACAACTGGAACGCAACCAATATACGACTCCCTTTTCAAGACATAAGACCACAACTGGAACGCAACCAATATAGCGACTCCCTTTTCAAGACATAAGACCACAACTGGAACGCAACCAATATAACGACTCCCTTTTCAAGACATAAGACCACAACTGGAACGCAACCAATATAGCGACTCTCTTTTCATGACTTAAGACCACAACTGGAACGCAACCAATATAACGACTCCCTTTTCAAGACATAAGACCACAACTGGAACACAACCAATATAACGACTCCCTTTTCATGACTTAAGACCACAACTGGAACGCAACCAATATAACGACTCCCTTTTCAAGATATAAGACCACAACTGGAACACAACCAATATAACGACTCCCTTTTCAAGACATAAGACCACAACAGGAACACAACCAATATAACGACTCCCTTTTCATGACTTAAGACCACAACTGGAACACAACCAATATAACGACTCCCTTTTCAAGATATAAGACCACAACTGGAACACAACCAATATAACGACTCCCTTTTCAAGACATAAGACCACAGCTGGAACGCAACCAATATAACGACTCCCTTTTCAAGACATAAGATCACAACTGGAACGCAACCAATATAACGACTCCCTTTTCATGACTTAAGACCACAACTGGAACGCAACCAATATAACGACTCCCTTTTCAAGACATAAGACCACAACAGGAACGCAACCAATATAACGACTCCCTTTTCAAGACATAAGACCACAACTGGAACGCAACCAATATAACGACTCCCTTTTCAAGACATAAGACCACAACTGGAACGCAACCAATATAACGACTCCCTTTTCAAGACATAAGACCACAACTGGAACACAACCAATATAACGACTCCCTTTTCAAGACATAAGACCACATCTGGAACACAACCAATATAACGACTCCCTTTTCAAGACATAAGACCACAACAGGAACGCAACCAATATAACGACTCCCTTTTCAAGACATAAGACCACAACAGGAACGCAACCAATATAACGACTCCCTTTTCAACACATAAGACCACAACTGGAACGCAACCAATATAACGACTCCCTTTTCAAGACATAAGACCACAACAGGAACGCAACCAATATAACGACTCCCTTTTCAAGACATAAGACCACAACTGGAACGCAACCAATATAACGACTCCCTTTTCAAGATATAAGACCACAACTGGAACGCAACCAATATAACGACTCCCTTTTCAAGACATAAGACCACAACAGGAACGCAACCAATATAACGACTCCCTTTTCAAGACATAAGACCACAACTGGAACGCAACCAATATAACGACTCCCTTTTCAAGACATAAGACCACAGCTGGAACGCAACCAATATAACGACTCCCTTTTTGATGACATAAGACCACAACTGGAACGCAACCAATATAACGACTCCCTTTTCAAGACATAGACCACAACTGGAACGCAACCAATATAACGACTCCCTTTTCAAGACATAAGACCACAACTGGAACGCAACCAATATAACGACTCCCTTTTCAAGACATAAGACCACAACTGGAACGCAACCAATATAACGACTCCCTTTTCAAGACATAAGACCACAACTGGAACGCAACCAATATAACGACTCCCTTTTCAAGACATAAGACCACAACTGGAACGCAACCAATATAACGACTCCCTTTTCAAGATATAAGACCACAACTGGAACGCTACCAATATAACGACTCCCTTTTCAAGACATAAGACCACAGCTGGAACGCAACCATTATAACGACTCCCTTTTTGATGACATAAGACCACAACTGGAACGCAACCAATATAACGACTCCCTTTTCAAGACATAAGACCACAACTGGAACGCAACCAATATAACGACTCCCTTTTCAAGACATAAGACCACAACTGGAACGCAACCAATATAGCGACTCCCTTTTCAAGACATAAGACCACAACTGTAACGCAACCAATATAACGACTCCATTTTCAAGACATAAGACCACAACTGGAACGCAACCAATATAGCGACTCCCTTTTTGATGACATAAGACCACAACTGGAACGCAACCAATATAACGACTCCCTTTTCAAGACATAAGACCACAACAGGAACACAACCAATATAACGACTCCCTTTTCAAGATATAAGACCACAACTGGAACGCAACCAATATAACGACTCCCTTTTTGATGACATAAGACCACAACTGGAACGCAACCAATATAACGACTCCCTTTTCAAGATATAAGACCACAACTGGAACGCAACCAATATAACGACTCCCTTTTCAAGACATAAGACCACAACTGGAACGCAACCAATATAACGACTCCCTTTTCAAGATATAAGACCACAACTGGAACGCAACCAATATAACGACTCCCTTTTCAAGACATAAGACCACAACTGGAACACAACCAATATAACGACTCCCTTTTCAAGACATAAGACCACAACTGGAACACAACCAATATAACGACTCCCTTTTCAAGACATAAGACCACAACTGGAACGCAACCAATATAACGATTCCCTTTTCAAGACATAAGACCACAACTGGAACGCAACCAATATATCGACTCCCTTTTCATGACTTAAGACCACAACTGGAACGCAACCAATATAACGACTCCCTTTTCAAGACATAAGACCACAACTGGAACGCAACCAATATAGCGATTCCCTTTTCAAGACATAAGACCACAACTGGAACGCAACCAATATAGCGACTCCCTTTTCATGACTTAAGACCACAACTGGAACGCAACCAATATAACGACTCCCTTTTCAAGACATAAGACCACAACAGGAACACAACCAATATAGCCACCCTTTTTTGGCATTCTGTACGGTTTTTACTATTAGACACCAAAAGAAGGAAAAAAACGAACCCCCCCCATTCAGTATACCTGGTAACTGGTGAAGGTGTCCAGAAATTCACTCGGCGTCAGGTAGAATTCCCAGCACGGAATTATGGGAAATGGGAGAGTCGTCGTCGAAAAGAGGCCGCGAGTGGCGAGATAGCGAAGCTTTAAGGTCTGGGGGGGGAGAGATGATGGTGCAAAGGTCACGTAGTGATTCTCTGTATGTCTGGTTAAACGATTCCCACAGCAGCAGAGTATATACAGGACCGCCTGCGAGACGAGTGTGGCTGTAATTATCTCGAGGCCCAGGTTCCCTAGATGACAGATCTATGGAGGGGCCCGTGCACCTGACGACGGGCGGTCGCTGGGCCGCTTACACCATGTCTGCCTCTCCGAAGGGATTGTCTCGCTCTTATACTGCAATCTAACCTACCACATTCCCCCCTGCAGCCCTCGGATGCAGGTCCGCCGCTTCTCGCAGCTCTAAGCGGCGTTTGTCATAACATCGGATGAGATCCCCACGAACGAGAAAACAACAACAACAACAGGTATGCGGCTCTTGGAACTGAGGCAGGCGAACAGATTTACTGACTTATACTGTGACTAAAGCGGAGCATTTACCAGTGCGGGTTATTGTTAACCTCCGAGGTGCCCCAGCGGCCGCAGTAACCTGTCCCCTTCTCACCGGGGGGGTTATCACGTGGTCGGGGTGACGCCAGGCCCCAAACAATAGGGCAGTTTGTCTGAGGGTCGCCGTCGTCCCCGGGGGGGGGGCGGGTTATAAGGCATTTCCCCGCAACGAGACGCGAACATATAAATAGCCCGCCCCCGGCCTCTAGGGCACAGCAGTTACTCGTGTTACAGTTGATCGGCACGCTCTGTAGCGGGGGACCTCGCGCTCACAGTGAAAGGGTGCACATAGCCAGCATGGCCGGAGGGTCGACGGAAAACGCGTTTACCAGCGAAGGGAAGAAGATACGAAAGCGGGAAACATGGACGAGGAAGCTGGACTTTCTGCTGTCGTGTATAGGGTTCTGCGTGGGGCTCGGGAACATGTGGCGCTTCCCGTTCCTCTGCTACAAGAACGGTGGAGGTAGGAAACTCTCTCTCTTCTCTACTCGCGCTATCGGTGATGGTTTTTCCCCATCCTCCTTCCTCCTGAAAACACCGACAACAACCTCCATCGTCTCCCTACTTCAGCAGGCCAGCTCTCTCTGTGTTCTCTCTCTCATCCTAGTCAATCACCTGCATGCGAATTTTCTGATTTCCCGTTTTTATTTCCCATACAACCTTCGAGCTGGCAGAGACACGGGCGGATCGATCGTCTCACCTTTCCTTTGTCTGGGGCTTTGCTTTCGTCAGATCATCCATCCACTTACCTGTGCTTACCTTGAATAGATTAACTGATCAGCGTATCGATTTGTGGAAACTGACAGCAAGAGATGATCGATCGTTTGCCAGCCGTGGTTTTGTTACGTGTACAGATCCCAAGAGTTGTTTTTTATTATTAATTAACCTACAAACATCTAAGTAAAAACAACTATTAATAATGTTTAAGTATTGTGGTTAGCATTTAAAAGGTGTTCGCCTAGCCGAGTAGAGGGCCATCCATCATCTGGGGCCGGCGATGGTTGGTACGTCCAACAGGCCCTGCTCACACTGCTTAGGTTCGCACCTGACCAAAAATGGCGTGCGGAGGAACAGCTCGCAGAGAACGAGCTCCATGCGGAAGAGAAGACGCTTCCCAGGTTTCGGTGTCTAGAACCAGCGAGATACAGTGTAGATGGTAGTTTTCAGATGTCGTAACGGTACCGACCACCGGTATTACACACGTGCTTAATTCTACTGGATATTTAAACCTTAGCCTTCTGATGTCCGTTTGGATTATATGGGCTTCCTGCCCTCAAATCGTTTTACCTGCAGTTGATTTTTGTGTCTTTTTACCTGTTCTGGACGGTTCAAAAGTTGGCACAAAAAACGTGCCCCAGGGCAGAATTTGGCATCACCGAAATTCCAGGTTGGTGTATAGGGGTGGTTGGTACCTTTAAGTTTGTGGACAGGTAACGAAAGTGTTGTACTGGATTCCTGACTAAATGTATAGGTATCTAAAAAGGTCAAATCATTCATAGGTCAACCATATCTTAGGTATACCTTTAATTAGGAATTATTATTCCTGTAACAACTAGCCCCGGTCTTTGCAATTAATTATATCGAGGGATAACGTTTATTACCAGGAACCTTTAAAGTGAGAGTCAACGTTTGTACCCAATCAGGTACCCCAAACATTCTAGTTCCCTGCTGTGAGACCTCAAAAGTCAGCACAGCTTTCACTGAAAGCACTACTCGACATACCCAATGAGGTACCCCACACATAGCTCCCTGCTGTGAGACGACAAACGTCAGGATAGCTTTCACCTGAGCATTGCTCAAGATACCCAATCAGGTACCCCACATAGCTACCTGCGTGAGACTACAAAAGTCAGGACAACTTTCATCTGAGAACTGCTTGAGATAACAAATCAGGTACTCCACATCTAGCTACCTGATGTGAGACCTCAAAAGTCAGGACAGCTTTCACTGAAAGCACTACTCGACATACCCAATGAGGTACCCCACACATAGCTCCCTCCTGTGAGACGACAAACGTCAGAATAGCTTTCACCTGAGCATTGCTCAAGATACCCAATCAGGTACCCCACACATAGCTCCCTGCTGTGAGACGACAAACGTCAGGATAGCTTTCACCTGAGCATTGCTCAAGATACCCAATCAGGTACCCCACATAGCTACCTGCGTGAGACTACAAAAGTCAGGACAACTTTCATCTGAGAACTGCTTGAGATAACAAATCAGGTACTCCACATCTAGCTACCTGATGTGAGACCTCAAAAATCAGGACAGCTTTCACCTGAGTACTGTTCAAGATACCCAATGAGGTACCACACCCCTATCTCCCTCCTGTGAGACCTCAAAAGTCAGCAAAGCTTTCACCTGAGCACTGCTCGAGATACTCAATCAGGTACCCCACACCTTCAAGCTCCCTGATGTCAGACCTCAAAAGTCAAGACAGCTCTCAGCTGAGCACTGCTCGAGATACCCAATGAGGTACCCCACACCTTCAAGCTCCCTGATGTCAGACCTCAAAAGTCAAGACAGCTCTCAGCTGAGCACTGCTCAAGATACACAATCATGTATCCCACACCTATCTCCCTGCTGTGAGACCTCAAAAGTCTGGACAGCTTTCACCTGAGCACTGCTCGAGATACCCAATGAGGTACCCCACACCTTCTATCTCCCTGCTGTGAGACCTCAAAAGTCAGCAAAGCTTTCACCTGAGCACTGCTCGAGATACCCAATCAGGTACCCCACACCTTCAAGCTCCCTGCTGTGAGACCTCAAAAGTCAGCAAAGTTTTCACCTGAGCACTGCTCGAGATACCCAATCAGGTACCCCACACCTATCTCCCTGATGTGAGACCTCAAAAGTCAGTACAGCTTTCAACTGAGCACTGCTTGAGATGCACAATCAGGTACCCCACACCTTCTATCTCCCTGCTGTGAGACCTCAAAAGTCAGCAAAGCTTTCACCTGAGCACTGCTCGAGATACCCAATCAGGTACCCCACACCTTCAAGCTCCCTGCTGTGAGACCTCAAAAGTCAGCAAAGTTTTCACCTGAGCACTGCTCGAGATACCCAATCAGGTACCCCACACCTATCTCCCTGATGTGAGACCTCAAAAGTCAGTACAGCTTTCAACTGAGCACTGCTCGAGATGCACAATCAGGTACCCCACACTTTCAAGCTCCCTGCTGTGAGACCTCAAAAGTCAGCAAAGCTTTCACCTGAGCACTGCTTGAGATACCCAATGAGGTACCCTACACCTTCTATCTCCCTGCTATGAGTCCTCAAAAGTGTGGACATTTTTCACCTGAGCACTGCTCGACATACCCAATCAGTTTAAAAGTCTTGAAGGAAATGGCGAGACAAGAATATTTTTTTCATTCTGGTTTCTGTTTATGTTTAAAAAACGCCTCTTGTATTTACCAACTCGGAAGGAAACAATATAAATAGCAAACCAAAGGGGGAAAAAAAAGAGAGTAAAACGTTTCTCCTGAACAATCTTTAAATGGATAAATGTGTTTTTTTTCTTCTAATTTTACACTCATTTTGTGAGGTATATATTTTTTGGATCTTCTCTTCTAACCAAGAGCTGCATCTATTCTATCCTAAGAACATTGGCGCATCTCGGTAGATTTAAATGCCGTGTCTGCTATGTTTGCTTCTCTGCGTTCGTTTGAATAAAATCAAAATGAACATCGCAGTGAATTCTGTAATCGGTAAAAGAACTAAAATAAATGCAGACATTATCCAGCTGCCATGTGTCTTATAAAGGCCATTACTGAGAGGGAGCATTAAAATAAAGTCAGTTGAAAGTCTGCAATTTGATACTTCTCGTCAAAACTCCGTGAAGTTTCTCTCTCTAGCGCTATGGCTGCTCTGCTATATTTCTAGGCCGATGACACCGGAAAAACAACAACCACGTATTACTTTGTACTCTAGTGGCATTGATCGGTCTATTGACCAGGCACAATAGACCGCCTACTCTATTTCTCCTCACGTGACCGAGCGTGGCGCGTGGAATTTCCCGTCGCCCGCTCTCTACCACACCACTTCGCCCTCTGTCGGTGAAAGGGTCAACACACGTCCGCTCCGAAACGGTTAACTCTGCGGTGCATGTTTTGTTGTTGTCGTTCCTTTGCCTTCTGTAGTGCTCGACTGTTCTTGCAATTTGCATTCACAGATTGGTCCTATAATAAATCGTTCAGAGTTCACCTTTTATCGAGCTCCTGTGCGCGTGTGACCTGACTGTAAACAGACGGGTTATGTGGACATAGGCTGACGCCGACAGATGGAGCATCTACAGAGCGAACAATCATGGATGACTCTCCTCAGACAAAACTTGTCATCAGTTGGCCAAGTTGCAGGTCTCGATGTTTTGTGGACCCACAGTAGCGTTCACTGCAGAATCACAGCACTTTTATGTGTGCGTTTATCTTTGTAGTTGTTGGTTTGTTTTGTGTTTTTTACTGTGTTTTTAAGTTGGCGCCTCATCGATCTGGTTTCACCGATTCTCTCTCGGTGTATCGATATAGGGGGCGCTGGTACTCCTGCCGTCTAACCGCAATACGTGACGTCATGAACCGCGAGTCAAACGCTGCCATAGAGATATTGCAAAAGATCTACATTGGCCATCGATTTTACCGGCTCCCCTGTCGTTGAGATTGAAGCAATAAAGGGTACCTGCCATTTGTGCCCATTAGTTTATAATACACTTAACAATGTGTCCTTACTGTGCGAAAGATGGCGATGGTGATATCAGAATGAACCGAATATGGTTTGTAGTCACATTGGGTCCAATTAGGTCGCACCCGACTGCTCCTACCTCCACAACAATGCCTTGCTGTTCGCTGGGCTTAAAAAAACACGAGTTTCTTTATAAGTGGGAAACTGGGTTACCTTATGTACATCTTAACATGAAAAGGTAGACGATGTATTAAAAGGAATCTAATCGCATTAGCCCAAACAGGTTCGCCACTTAGATAGTGTAGTAGATATTGTCTGGTCGCGTGTACAGACCACCTGCCTCTGGTCAGAAGTGACAACCGCGGATCGAGGCTCCGGAGAGAAAATCTAATGGAAAGACCACAAAAAAAGGAGAAAGTTATTTGGAAAAAAAGCTACTACTTCACCAAGTATCTGTGTATATTTATAATGGGTGACATGAATCTGCAACTAACTAGCTACGACATCTGGTTAGTATACTTTTACAAAAATTTTCAAAAGCGATGGTGTTCGTTATTCCTCAACGAGTATCCCACGCCTTCTAGCTCCCTGCTGTGAGACCTCAAAAATCAGGACAGCTTTCACCTGAGCACTGCTCGAGATACCCAATGATGTACCCCACACCTAGCTCCCTGCTGTGAGACCTCAAAAGTCAGTACAGCTTTCACCTGAGCACTGCTCTAGATACCCAATGATGTACCCCACGCCTTCTAGCTCCCTGCTGTGAGACCTCAAAAGTCAGTACAGCTTTTACCTGAGCACTGCTCGAGATACCCAATGATGTACCTCACACCTAGCTCCCTGCTGTGAGACCTCAAAAATCAGGACAGCTTTCACCTGAGCACTGCTCGAGATACCCAATGATGTACCCCACACCTTCTAGCTCCCTGCTGTGAGACCTCAAAAATCAGGACAGCTTTCACCTGAGCACTGCTCGAGATACCCAATGATGTACCTCACACCTAGCTCCCTGCTGTGAGACCTCAAAAATCAGGACAGCTTTCACCTGAGCACTGCTCTAGATACTCAATGATGTACCTCACACCTAGCTCCCTGCTGTGAGACCTCAAAAGTGAGGACAGGATTCGCCAAGAATGAGTAAATAAACTGTTTCATATAGTTTTCTAACAGATTTATTTACTTGTTGTGTAAAACAGTTGTTATCAACTTTAAAATTAGCTGTGAATGGCGCCCACCTTAATTTCGTGTTACACTGCTTAAAGTTGCAGATGCAATATGTTCAATGATACAGCTATCAGTGAATTATTAAAATTCAAATAATACAGATTTCAAGGTAGATAAGTATGGCCCAGATAACTAATGAAGTGTACGTTAAGTACATTTTATTATAAACGTAAAAAACGTCATTATTCTAGTACTTCTGCTGTACATTTATACTTAGGTTTTCTAAAATAAAAACAATATTATTTTCCACCCAGGTATTATGGAATATGTAAATTTGCACCTCCGAATGTTTATCCTTATGCTTTGCTAATCTTGATGAACAAATGTGCAAATTGAAATTGGGACATTTCGGAAATGTTTAATTTAAAAAGAAAAAAATTGTAAAATTAATCTAAGCAATTTTTAAACTAAGTTTGACTTTGTGGAGAAACGAATGAGATTTTCTATAAACATTCGCCGAACATTCTGCCAGATTTCGCTTCTTATAGTGATATTACCAATAAAAATAAACACAAAATTTAGAATATATCTTGAATTCTGGAATGTTCCTTTTCCTGAGTATAACTTTCTTTAAATCTAGTATTTAAACGTGAACTGTAACTATAACGAGTTGGCGGAATTAGTGATTGATTTAGTTCTGCCAGCAAAGCAGAATCGTTGAATTTGTTTATTAACAGACATAGACTAACTCTATAAATATTGTTTTATGTAATAACTATATCTTTAACCTTCAGTAAATTTGAATTTTCGATACATTTAAACGAATTCTTTCGACAACACCCCAGCTCTCCTGACAAAAAAACTACAAACCAACTTGTGTGCGTCATAATTGTGCAAAGTGCTGTATTGTATGGCGGAGCTGAAGTGGTGGCCTCGAATTTTTTATATGCTTCTGATAACCAGTAATTAGTAATTCTAGCATTAAACTCAAATTATAAATAGTAGCTCTATATGTTAAGCTGGTTCACTTTGATCAGCTTCTATATCTGGACTCATGGTTTTGATGCAGCTGCTCACATTTGTCGGCAAAAGTAGCAATCTGAAAATTCTGGAAAGATCTTCAAAACAGCCAGTAGCTAATATGGCTTCATTATGACGGTGAATGTCAGTTGAATTCTAATTTTCTCAACTTCCTCTCAAACTTTGCGTTAGTTTTACCTTTGGAATATTTTACCCCAAACTCTATAGAAGATGAAAACTTTAAATGATGCAGTTCATAAACCTGGTGAGAAAGATTGTATATTATTAGAGATTTTAACTTTCTTGACTGCATCGGAAAGTAAGGCGATGGATGAGGAGTCGATTAATTATCAGGGAGCCAGCCAGGAAAGGCGCCTTTGTCTCTCCTATCTTAATATTGCATATGAAACAGTTGTTGGTGAACCGTTAGGGCGAAAAACAGTAGCCGGTTTGTGTTTGAATCTAAATCATTTAGTTATTGACAGTAGTGAGATTACTTATAAACCTGTGGATGGGGACTCAATCTTGTGAAAATATTTAAAACGTGACGATCAAGTTGGTCGGAACAGAGAGAACAGGTCAGCTATTGGCACGTAACAAAGGGACATTGTGAAAATGCTTTACACTACCGACCGGCCAATTTTATACAAGGGACGATTATAGCGCCATCTATACGTTTAATTAGGAATTATTGATGCTGTAATGTCTAATTCTCAATCTGCCCAATGAAACCGTTCTGAAATAGTGCAGCAAACAAAAATATGCGAAGCAGGTATCTGAAGAGAATTTTTGGAAATTCTATATGGAATTAAACCTAACTTTTTTTTGGTTTGGATTAAAGTTCTGCGAGTTAAGGCACCTGAGTAGCTACAGAGATGTGTGAAATTTTAGTGCAATTAATGAAATGATAAATCTTTATACGAAATTTAAACCAGGAAGGTTTTTAATGTTTGTTTTATTTATTCATTTGAATTTTAACAAGAATAATAATAAAAAAAGACCAAAATTAATTTCCATTAGTGGAATTCTAGAAATGAGGCGAAATCTTTCCGATTTGTAGTCGTAACCTCTCAGCATCAGACATTTATCGACTGCTGAATCAAAAACCGTAACCTTTCGGACAGCAGCACATGTCTGTTTACCAGGGGGATTAAAAATAATTAATGTCTTTTAAAGTACACTTTTAATACCTGGGTGGTGTTCTTCTTCAGTTGCACTAAACTCTCTCTGTGTGTGTGCTGACGTCACCCCTCTCTGTGCTGATGTCATCTTTCTCTCTTCCGATAATTGCAGTCACGTGTAAACCTTAAAAAAACTACGTAGTTACAATAGAGCTGATTGATCTCGTGTTGACAGTGTGTTTCTGTACATTTAATAAGGCTAATGCCATTTAGAAATACACCAAACCGTGCATGAGCTCAGCCCGTGATGGAAAATAGTGACAGTATCTAGCTTTAACTCAGCTACTTTCCAAAACGCTACATCATCATCATCATCAACATAAAAATACTGCTATGGCCTCTTTTATATGTTTTGCAATCAATTTTACAGATGACAAAACAAAATTTCTATTCCTGTTGTTTACGCCAAATAACTGCGCGTACGTAACTAAGACAGGAATAGATTTTCCAGAGACAGGTTCCTCTTTCGTCGGTAAATTTCCACTAGATGGTTTATCCAGTTAGACTGAAGGAAGAGAAATGTACCCCAGATAGCGACAAATGGAAACGAGTCGGTTCGCTGTTGGACCGGCGTCTTGTCTGCGCATGTAGGCCATATATAACTGTCTGGTGTACTTACTCGTAACTACGAGTAAACGATATCTGTAACAGGAGATGCTGGTAACTTACAGAAAATAAGAAAACAACGATAAAATCAACAATAGAGGGTCAATTGATTTACTTTAGCAGAGCATTTCGGAAAGATATCGTGTGTTTCAAGTTGAAGCTGCAGAATTCTACATTTTATTAATGCAATTTTTCTCTCTTTTTTTTTTGGCGAAGTCGAATAAACTGATCAGATTATCAAGTTTTGATAACTGTTTTAACTTTCTACCAACCACATATTTACTGGCGCCTCTCGTGGACCATAAACGTTCTTTATTCTTTATTTTTGATGTAGTAATTTCTGAGAAAAGTTATCATTTCTACCTAATGGCCTCTACGACCTTAGCTGAGAAAATACAGCAATAATGATATAATAATAATAATAATAATAATAAACTGAACCTCTTGGACAGTTTGTAATGTAACATTGTAGTAAAGATGCTAAATTTGATTAAGCACACAAGTTTGAGCAGTATTAGTTACATTCCTCTAAAAAACTGAAATTTAAATAACAGATTTATATTTGGATAACTAAGGAGGCCCTCGTGCAGGATTGCAATATCAAATTTGTTCCCATTTTTAAACAGCGTGCCCTGGACTTACCCAGTAAACAACTAAGATTTTCTAATTCTGTTCAATTAAACTATGCATTTTCTGTCCACCTCTTAGTGATTTCACATATAATGTTGGATATTTCCTTTAAATTGTTTGCATACAAATCTATCTCTCAACCTTCTCCATGTACATGCCGCGATGCGAATGTGCTGTTACAAGGGGTAATATTAAAAAGGGGAGGGCACCGGGTGTGTTAGGGGGCTGAGTGATACAGATTAGAAGGCTAGTGGTACACAGAAGGTTAATAATTTTGAAATTAAATATTTTGGCTGATTCTGGATTTTTTAATAAATATTGCAAGGATTTTATAAATAAATTTTAAAAGAAAAACCACGCCGTAAAACATACTGTAAAAGATGACGGCTGTAACAACAACATTCTTACGTCAAATGCAATAGATTTTAATAAAGAAAAGTATTCTGTAATATTACTTTTAAAATTTTTGGTGGTAGTATCTTCTCTGAGTATTATACACTGAGTCCTGCTGCCCCGGATTCAATTCTCTCCCGAATCAATTCTGGTCACGTGACGTAATCATAATACAGCGAAAACTCAATAACACCGCAGGTTGGAGTTTTTCATGGATTCTTAGTTTAGAATAAAATGCAGCTAAGATTTTTTGGAAGCAATAAAAAAGTCAATTATTTAAAAATATGTATATATTAAGCTTACATGGCGGACTGAATTACGCAAAAGATCGGATGCTAAAGGAAAAGTCCATTAAAGTTGCAGAGTTTCGGGAGCTATAACCAACAAAGTAACTGAAAGTTTACACCTCTCCCAGCAGTTTATCAGGGGTCAGTCACCAAACCCGGTTAATATCAGTTAAAAATGGTATTCACCTTTTTTGTTAGTTTAATGTCGATGAACACCCAATTTTATCATGAAAATATCCATTAATTTATAGGCAACACTCTCTCAAAGTGTGCACATAGTTCATATGTCATATTTACCTCAGCTAGACGTCAGGACCCAATTAAGGGTTCATATCACGAATCCCCTGTGTATCTTCAAGTAACGAAGCCGCACCATCATTCAGCGATGAACAGATGAGGTATGTAGATGAAACCGTTATTATGTTGTGGTATGTTGATGATGCTCACTTGTGAAGGATATTAATGTTGTCCAGAGAAAAACTAAAATTTAATATTATATAAGAAAATTGATTGGACGCGGAAGAGTTGGAGATGATACACCGGAGAATTCGCATGGTATTTCGGAAGTACCACCACTATAGTTATAAATTATCACGCCAGAAATAACAGCTTTCTGGAGACCTTGCAGAAGGGGTTTATTTCTTCCAATAATCTCAAACGATGTTTAGGTGTCGAAGGGGGTTGTCCCGGGGTATTTTTTTCGCTTTAGGGGTGGCATTATTTAAACAAGCTTAATTTGCAGTGTGTGACTCCTGCGAGTCGTTAACTTCTACCTCGCAGCTGTGGTATGGCGCTGCAAATCTGCGAGAGCTGTTTATATTACAGCAGGAAACTCGCCATTGAACAGGGAAATCTCTGAAACTTATCTGCAATCTCGTAGAGGGGCTGGATAATCACATTTCCCGATTTACTGAAGGCCCTCGTTATCTCAGACTCAGTTGTCTTTTCTTTGAACCCTGTCCCCACATCCTCCGAATACACGACTTCAGTGAGACTCTCCTCTCATTGACAGTGAGATGCCCGGGTGACAGTTCAGTAAACCATAGCAGCTGTGGAAGGAAAATCACCAAACGGTTCGGGGTCCTGGCAAATATACTTCTGTCGATCAGATAAAAACAAGGTCAGCATCACCACAAGTAGCTACATCCGGCGGTTAAAACGGCCTTCGATCTGTGATCCAAGGATGAGCGCGGGCCAGCAGCACTGCTATTTCCGGTCGTCTTCTCAACTCCAAGGCCGAACAACCCGTCAAGACGATCGCGGACACTTTCAGCTGAAAAGAGAGGCCGAGGTGCAGCTTGGCTGTCGTAGCGATACGATGTTGGAACGGTCACTCGGTGGTTGAGAAGAACAGAGACTCGTTCCAAATTGGACATCTTGTCTGCCGCCGGTGATTTTCCCAGTGGCGCATGAGTTAAAAAAACAAATCATCTCATGTTCAATAAATAATATAACGATGGTGTCTACTCAACTCTCCAGATCTAGGATAACAGGCGATGCTAGATTCATTGTTATGATGCATTGTGTGTGAAAGCAGGGTTAGACGTGAGTAGATAGTCGGGGCACTAAGTTTGGCGTCTCTGCTCCGCCAGCCGACCGCAAGGGCTTTCTTCGAGCTCTCCAGCCTCCACATCTAAAATATGGCGATTTCTGGTAAGGATTTTTCTGGCGAAGTCGGAAGTGCTGGATTTGGCGGACAACCGCGCCACGAAGGAAGTTCTCGTTGTAGGAGGAATGCTTCTACGTGGTTGTGAATGCTGGGCGCTCAGTGCCGACAGGAAAATCTGTTTCGGCCGTGTGACGAGATCACGCGCCGTGGACAACAGCTCTATAGAGCTCGAGAAAAACCCAGAAAGATCACTGCTGGGTGATGTTAAACAACAGACGGGACTGAGTTAAAGGGAGCAGGAGAGAAAGTCGAATAATCTCCCCTTCCCGGACCTCACCCGCTGAAGGATTGATGCTGCTGCTGCTGCTGTTGGACTTCCGAACGAGGCTCTGTCAATGGCATTGCATCCCGTAAAGACAAGTGGCCTGTTCTCTGTCGAGTCCTCCTCGTTGCTGAGAGATGCTGCTGCTGCTGCTGCTGTTGTTGTTGTTGTTGTTGTTGTTGAGCGAGTTGGACTTCCGAACGAGGCTCTGTCAATGGCATTGCATCCCGTAAAGACAAGTGGTCCGTTCTATGTCGAGTCCTCCTCGTTGCTGAGAGATGCTGCTGCTGCTGCTGCTGCTGCTGTTGTTGTTGTGTTGTTGTTGTTGAGCGAGTTGGACTTCCGAACGAGGCTCTTTCAATGGCATTGCATCCCGTAAAGACAAGTGGCCTGTTCTCTGTCGAGTCCTCCTCGTTGCTGAGAGATGCTGCTGCTGTTGTTGTTGTTGTTGTTGAGCGAGTTGGACTTCAGAACGAGGCTCTGTCAATGGCATTGCATCCCGTAAAGACAAGTGGCCCGTTCTCTGTCGAGTCCTCCTCGTTGCTGAGAGATGCTGCTGCTGCTGTTGTTGTTGTTGTTGAGCGAGTTGGACTTCCGAACGAGGCTCTGTCAATGGCATTGCATCCCGTAAAGACAAGTGGTCCGTTCTCTGTCGAGTCCTCCAATGATGATAGTAATGGATACGCACATGACATCTATGTTTGTTCTTTTAAAATTTTGTCAAAGTTTAATTGTTTTGCTTTCTTCCAGGCGCTTTTTTAATTCCCTACCTGTTCTGTGTGGTCACTGTCGGCATCCCGATAAGTTTCCTCGAGATAGCGCAGGGTCAGTACATGAGGGCCGGAGGGGTAGCCGCCTGGAAGATCTGTCCTCTTTTTCAAGGTAACTATTCTGCTTTTCCTCTTAACTTTCAAATAATTGTCTCCCGGTGATTTCTAATATCGATTATAGAAACACTATACACAAAGGTGATCGATGTCTGATGTAATGCACTGTCTGTAGGGTCTCGAACTGAGTTCGGCCGCTTCAGTTTCACCCTCTCATTTTCTCTTTCTCTCCCTTCAGGGATCGGGCTCGGCTGCCTGGGAGCGGTCATTTCTCTAAACACCTACTACGTGGTCGTCATCGCCTGGTCGTTCTTCTACCTGTTCTCATCCTTTACCTCTGAGCTTCCCTGGGTATCATGTGACCACGAGTGGAACACGAAGCACTGCCGGGTGGACTTCGGCCAGAACGCCACCAATGGCACCGTGATCGCGGCCGACGAGACTCCCAGAAATTCCACGGACTCCATCTATCTGGCGGACCCCGTCACGGAATTTTGGGAGTAAGTCTGTTTGTTGTTGTTTTTGTTTTTTTCCCCGCACACTTCCGGTATGTAACCGAGGTGGTCCCTGGGTGGATGAACGTGATTACCACCCTAATCCGTTTTAAGGCGATTGCAGAGCTCTCGAAAGGTGACAGTGGTGAAAGTAATTGTCGCTGTCTCGCTCGTGCAATCGTCATCATTACTTGACCGAAGATATTGAACCGTAGGTATAAAATTTGGACGTCTGATCAGAATTTAACCCTATTAGAAAGTAATGGCTAGACAGGCATTTCTTAAAGCATGTAGCCACGGGATTCGGAATGAAGGACCGGTGTGTTTCTGTGATCGGAAACCTGCGCTATATGGAAACATTGATTCCGTGAGGTGAGTTAAAATGTTCGTTCATTTTGTCAGCCATCCAATGGAACTGTCAGAGGATTGTTTCGATGTTAAGGCTACATGGAATGGATTCTCATTGTAAATCTTCATTAAATCGAAATACAAACGATACTGCCACTGTACTCATCAATCTCAAATATTTAAAGATGAACTGTCACTAATTGAAGTCTAGTTACTACAATTTGAAAAACGCGTTAGTGGCCAATGCCCAGTTTCTACTGAAGTAAAGATTCATTTTTCCTTGCAACATAAAACTATACTATGATTGATGAAAGCATTTCTACTATATATTACACTGTCAGTGACACAAATCTACTATTAATTATTAATAAAGCTGTTTGAAGAAAACTTCTAATATTAAACAACTGCAAAGACTTATTTCTATCTTTTACAGATAAACAATCATTGGACATAAAGTTCGGTTTGTTCCTTTTTAGGGGCCGATAGTCGGTCTTATATTTTAGCTGACCCGCAGTATTATTTCTGAAGCCGTTAACCGTAAAGTATCTTCGAACCCGCGGCGCACCGATCTCGACATATAAGGCATTGCATATCTTTGCAAGGTATCACTTTAAGTGAAGTTTAAAGAAATAGATTGTCGATTTTCTCACGTTCTCTCTTCACGTTTCTCAGCTCAAAAGATCTACTATCAGTTTTTGTTTAATTCATCCATTTTCGCATCCAGGAACAAAGTGCTTGGGATTTCCTCGGGTATCGATAGCATGGGGGCAATCAAGTGGGACCTGGCTCTTTGTCTACTTCTCACCTGGGTCATCGTGTTTTTCTGCATCAGTAAAGGTATCAAGACATCGGGAAAGGTAAGAAAGAAGTCGCGTGAGTATCAGCGAGCCATGTAGCGAATGGAACGAATATTTGTACAATTGACAACTTAGTGATATCTGACTAAGTCCACAAATGTAGATCGCGCACAACACGTTCATCTTTTCACAAGTTCTTCATGAAATATTAACCACAGTATCTTCGATAATTATTTGTACACCTCTTTAACATGCATTTATTTCTGCCTGGCAATTTTCGAGCATACCAGCCACCAGCTCAGCAAACATACTATCACAGACAGTCTTCCAGGTTGCCTTAATTACTTTGACGACGGTGCTGCCCCCCCGGATTTTATGGCCCATGGAAAAGTTGACGTATTTTTCGCTTGTTGATGGCGCTGAAGAAAAGTTTCTCCTTGGCCACACTGTCTGGTGTAACAAGGTTTGTTAGCATATAATTTTGGAAACTCAGTGACATTCTTCATCTCGGTAGCTTACGAGGGTGCTGTTTGTTCCTTATTAACTGGATTATATATTAGACGGCCCCGGTCTTTGTTTTTCTGAGGCGCCCTCTCCTAGCAGCTCTCACCTAAGCGCCATATTCCTTAAACTGATACAAAACCTATTGAACTGTTTTGTGTGCTTGATTTCAAGTCTAGATGCAGCTTTGCGAATTTTGAGACCTTTCCGGTAACAGGTAATTTATCTTGTCACAGATCTAAGCATAATTCTCCAGCCATGGCCATTTTTAAAAGTGAAACAGACTGGCAAAAACATTTTGGTTATATATCTGCTGTTTGACCCAGTGCGACCATTGTGCAAAAAGATGGCTGTGTGTAGAATTGTGATTACAGATATTTCGCGGATGTAATAATGGTTTATATTTTATGTAATTCTTGTGAAAAAGCTAACATGTTTGATTACTGCTTATAATTTAAGTTTGGGCGTTACTTCTATTTGGTCCCAACCTCTTGGTTTATCCAAGATTTTCCACGCTGACACGGCCAAACGTTTTGCCTGTACTGAATGATCTCTCATTTGTACTTATAAATCAAATACCCGTATGTTAAATTTAAATCTGTCACATTTTAAAATTTTGGTTAATTTTTTCATTAAGTTTTTGTAAACTACAAAGCGGCCTGAGCTTTAATACGTTAATGTGATACTATTTTTTTTTAAATACAGAATATTCAATTTGACTTTATAAATCAAAATTAAGAAAATTCTATGGTGACTCAAAATGTTTGACCTTGGCTGTACAAATAATCATTGTAGCTTATAAAATGTTTTGTAGCATAGGCGTACAGACTTCCTGCTATTATCATTTTAAAGATAATTTTATGCCAGTTTGATCAAAATTAAATGCGAATACATGCTCCTGCGTTATCAACGGAGCGAGAAATACTTCGTAAGACATCACTCAACACCTCACGTATCTTGACACTTTGTTTTTGTCCTGTCTCCATTAGAAAAGGTGACACGTGGTTAGATCCGGGCTTCTGGCAGCTGCTCTGTCGGGTTTGTCCTGTGATCTTTGGTAGCACCTGAAAAAACAAAGAGAATGGTATACAATTATTTATTTACTGACCTATGAATGACGATGTATCACAACTAGAGCCAAATTTATAAACAATTTTCAACAGGATGTGACTTTTCATTTACTTTATATAATAAATACACAATCGACTTAAGAGGAAAACCGCGAATGGTTCATCTTCTTGTATTATCACAGCCAAATTTCAAAGACACCTTTGATTACATCCCTGACAAATTTTTATAGGTTTATCATATTAGGTCGTTATAAACGTTTTGTCGGTTTTTTACCTCATCAACGAAACTTCATATCCCTGCTGAACCTGTAAGTTCCATTACAATTGATACACTTCTTGCCAGCGAGTTACAAGCGCATTTATACCATTTTGAAAAATATCTGGATTTATGGAGTCGATAAACTGTTGGAAGGCAGTTTCCATTGCTGCTCGTTTGGAGAAGAAATTCATACGGAGGAAGCTGTCGAGGTGTTAAGGTGGTAGTCTGTGGGAGAAAGGTCTGGTGAATAGGGTGGGTGAGGCATAACTTCGTACTCCTACATTCAGTTTCTGAAGAGTCACTTCTTTGTAGCATGAGGATGAGCGTTGTCATGGAGCAGGATCGGGCCTCTTCGATATACCAATGCCAGGTTGCAAGAAGTTATAGTGGATAACACTAGTTTCAGTCCACCAGATGGTGACCATGAGCTTGTTTTGGCGGAGGCTGGGTTTTGGAATGTGGTTAAGCGCCTCGTCTCTGTCGAGACACTCTGCTTGCGATTGTCGAAAAGGATCCATATTTTATCTCATATAATGATTCAATCCAGAAATGGATCGTTTTTTGTTTCTTATGACAAGCGAAGAGCAGATCTCCAATCGACGATTTTGTCGATATTCATTCAGCTCGTGAGGCGCCCACTTGTCAAGCGTTTTCACTTTGCCGATTGCGTCAGGGTGCCGGTAAACAGTTGCAGGGCTAACGTCAGTCTCTCCAGCAATTCTCCGATTGGCTTCACAGCTGGAAGGACGTCCGCTACGTTCTTCATCTTCGAGGCTCCCACCTCCTGATCCAAACTTTGCAAACCATCCTTAGACTGAGCGCTCATTTGCTGCGTCCTCGCCCCATGGCTGCTTAATGTTAAGAGTCGCCTCGCTCGCTCTGTGGCCGGGTTTGATCTCGTGAAGAAATATGGCACCAAAAACTTTCCTATCCGTGCTTCACTCAGAACCCTGAAACAAATATCCGTTTGATGATTTTTAAAAAGATAGGTTGTGCATAATGTTCGCCAAAGCACACGCTACAAAACGATATATAACTCATCTACATAGTCCTTCACGAGCAGGCAAAAAATGAGCCCCAAATTAACACAATATAAAAACCGACAAAACTTTTGTAACGACCTGATATAATACTGTCACTGTACTTAACTATTTATACTAAACAATCCCACTAAACTTTTTGAATCTCTTTATATATACACATATATCCCCATGCCCGAACAGTGGACGATTTGGATGCTCTACTTTCAATTTTTTTTTTATTTTGTTGTAAGGTTATGTATTTCATGGCTACTTCGCCCTACTTTTTCATGGCTGTTCTACTGATACGAGGGGTCACACTTCCAGGAGCCTTCAAAGGGATACTTTTCTACATAAAGCCGAATTTTTCAAAAGTGTTTAACTTCAAGGTAAAAAATACAAAAAGAAAATTTAATTTTGTTATATATGTTTATCGTCAGTAAAATCGGGCTTAACTGCGGAGTACCTGCCGCTGTTGTTTCATTTCCGTGTCGTTCCGTCAGTGTGGTAAAGAGCAGCTTTCGGCCGTCTTCTACAGGGTCATGGTCTTCTGGACCAGTCTGGCTTCAGTTCAGCGTCTCGCCAGTGGCGTTTCTGCTCTGCTTTCGCGTGGCTGCACGGGCGGGTTTCCTTGCGGTTTCCTCCCTCTCCCCCTCTCCCTCCTCTCTCTCCGCCTCCCTCCTCTCCGCCTCCCTCCTCTCCGCCTCCCTCCTCCCTCCTCCTCTCCCCCCTCTCTCTCCGCCTCCCTCCTCTCCCCCTCCCTCCTCCCTCTCCCCCTCCTCTCCCCCTCTCCTCCTCTCTCTCTCTCTCCCCTCCTCCTCTCCCCCTCCCTCCTCCCTCTCCTCCTCCCTCTCCCCCTCCTCCTCTCCTCTCTCTCTCCCCCTCCCTCCTCCCTCTCCCTCCTCCCTCTCCCCCTCCCCCTCCCTCTCTCCCCCTCCCTCCTCCCTCTCCCCCTCTCTCTCCCTCTCTCTCCCCCTCCCTCCTCCCTCTCCTCCTCCCTCTCTCCCCCTCCCTCTCCCTCTCCCTCCTCCCTCTCCCTCCTCTCTCTCTCTCTCTCCGCCTCCCTCCTCTCCCCCTCCCTCCTCTCTCTCTCTCTCCCTCTCTCTCTCCCTCTCTCCCCCTCTCCTCCTCTCTCTCTCTCTCTCCCCTTCCCCACCCTCTCTCTCCCCCCATTTTCTCTCTCTCCCCCTCCCTCCTCTCCCTCTCCCCCTCTCCCCCCCCTCTTTCTCTTCGCACGGACCATATTGCACGGTTGTTTTGCATGGAAATATTTCCGAAAAACGGGTATATCGACGAGAGGGATATCGATTCCCTTTACAACAGACTCGGTGAAGCTAAGAGAGGAAAGAAATAAACAACAAGCTAAAACATCTGTAATCGTTTCGCAAAAAGAACATTACTCATCCTAATCTGGAATCCGCTCTAAGACGGCCTGGAGCTGCACGGAGGCCATATTCTGTTCTCATCTAGCTTCTACCAGGAAACCCCACAGTCTTCCTCATCTCGTCAGCTGGAGTGTTTTTGTTTTTTTTTAAAGTTCAAATTAATATTTTAGGCTTGGAATAGATACTAATGTTTTCCTGGCCTCAAATGAGATTTACTTTTGAAAGTTTTCATGTTTATATTGTTTGTAAAGACGTGTAACTCACTGTCTTGTCTAGTTTGCTGTCTAATCACGTGGTTGTAGGCGACTTTACGTAGCTATTTCACCCTGTTACTGCCAGAGGAGGACGAATCGGTTACTCTGTCTCTAGGTCCTTCCGTCACTGGCGATTGGTTTTACTGCTAATGTAGAAAGAACTCTTCCAAAGTTTTCCTAAGCCGATTTCACACGTTAATCATGTTACTTTTTTTTAAAAGGGTTTTTTAAAAATTCTATTTTACTTAATGTTGCTCGTCATTTACTGTAAAATGGAAACAATGTATTATTCACTTTTTCTTGCTGTGATTAACTCCAAAACTTAAATGGCAAAGTGCCCGAGTTCGAATCCCAGTCCGTGCCCGCTCTATTTCACCAGCCGGCCGTTTGTGCTGTTTTCAGTCCCTCCGATTTCCTCCCACCCCAGAGTTTGGAAATCAGGAGAGGGATCGCAACAAGGAACAGTTTAGTTCTTGCCTTGAGGAAATAACGTTTTGATACGTTTAGTCGATTGTCTATGCTGATTAAAATTTCTATTTATTTAATTTGATTTGTTCCCATTATTTTTATATATATATATATTATATATATTAATGTTTATTTAAATTTCCACCTTCTTTAAAAAGAAAATCTCTGCCATAGGTTTGGGTGGATGCTGGAACTCAAGTAATTTACTCGTATGCAACTTGTCTTGGAGCGTTGACCGCTTTAGGAAGCTACAATGAACTTCATCACAACTCTTACAGGTATTATGCTAATTTACACAAAGCCTCCTTCACACCAACTTGTTCTGCTAGTTGCTGTATAAGAAGCGTGTATCCACAAATAACCATTGTTTATGGCAGTCATCACCATTTTCAAACTTAACTCTGCTTTTAATTCACAGAAAACGAATGCGTATCTCTATACATCCTTTCCCCTCCACAAACCATTTTTCCTCTTTTTCGTGTATCCCCATCTGAACGATTAGTGTTTACTCTCTCTCTCTCACGTGTGACATTTATCGCAATTTTAGAGAATAAATCTGATCTTCCTCCTGAATAAAACGCGAACGAATAAAGCACCTGTCCACAGCCTACAGCCTTCCTTGTGTCTGACCACTTATCCAGTACACGCACCGTTAGCTGTTTGTTATAGAGTGAAAAACTGATTGCCGCTGCGTGAATACGAAAAGATGCGCATGTCTCAGCTTAGAATTAAGCCAGTTTTACAGAGTAAAAAGACAAAGTTCCCTTAAAAATGATGCCAAATTTAAAATAGTCTTTTCTTTACGATTAAATGTACAATATACAATACATCTGTGAAACATGCATTCCAATAATTACGTCTCTTTTCCTACCAAAAAGAAAGAAAACGGAAACTCCTCCAACTTACACGATGTCATCATCTTCATCCTCCTCATCTCCCTTTCACAATTTTTCTCATTGGTTACTCACACACACACACACACCCGTGATATTCCATTCTGCTAGCCGAATGAGAATGATTTTAGTGCTCGGTCTATTGATTGGCTATCGATCACCGATGTAGCTGGGAAAAGAATCGTGCTGACAGAAACCTAAATTCTGCCGATCTGGAAAAAAAACATTACAAATGAGAGAAAACGTTCTCACCCTATTTCGCTACCCCACCTTTGTCCCTGTATCCCACCCGGTGAAGTCGCTTTATGTTCACGTCAATTATTTTGCTGTGGGCTTTCCGGTCTGACAGACTCTTATTTCCACTTTCCAGACATCTCATCGTGTATGCTTGTATGAACAGCGGGACCAGTATATTGTCGGGCTTTATTGTCTTCTCTGTCCTTGGTTACATGGCAACAGAGCAAGGCATGTCGGTACAGGAAGTAGCAGAATCGGGTATCTTGTTGACGTTTTTCTTCTGTAGCAATATTTACGAATCTTACAGCATCTCCAGTGACGAAGTTAACAAATAATTTTAAAAGAAAAAGAAATATCAGTTGACTTTAATTTTTGGTTGAACGTTACCAGCGATTGCCGTTGGAATATCACGTGATCATATTTGCTAATGTTCATTTAGTTTTATAAACTCAATAAATAAACTGTCGAGGATCGAAAATCTTAGATCGATTTTTTTTTCCTTCGTCCGAGCGAATGCACCGGAAACAACCAGAAGTCGCGAGGAACAAGATGAGGTAGAATAGGGAGCCTGTTTTAAAAGCTCGGCTGAAGATGTGCCACACGCTTCTTTTTCTGTTTATCTGTCATTTAGCGGGGTGCGCGAGTTGGTGAGGAATGATGGTATGGCCACTTCCAAAGAAGCTGCTGGACTTGCCGGATCAAGATTACCTGTAATCCTACGGTCCTGACGAGCCAATTCTTCAGTTTGGGCTACCTGCTGTTGATGTTAATGGCTGATTAAATTCTCTTATATATATATGTTTTAATTTTATCTGTAATGCTTTATTTGGATTTATCCTAATTTAAGAATGTTATTATTTTTTTCAGGCCCAGGTTTGGCTTTTATAGCTTACCCTAAAGCTGTGGCAACGATGCCTGTGGCGCCTCTGTGGTCGGTGTTCTTTTTCACTACCTTGATTCTCATTGGGCTGGACAGTCAGGTAAACCGAGAACAGACTCAGTTTCGCACGTGGATGGGCAATGGTGCCAAAGGCGTGTGCGTTGATAAACATTATGAATATCATAATTAAACTTCTTAATTTATTTAACAATCTTTGCAATACTCTTATTGTTTGAATAATGTTTTAAAACACTGTTTGGCTTTCAGAGTATTTACACCACCAACTGGTTGGTGTTGGTTGTTTCGTATTGTAAGTAGTCGGCGGATTTAGTCCAGCCGCCATTTTACGAGGCCGTTGTATCAGAGCTGTCTCTCCCTCAACTCGCCTGTCGTCCTGCTGTGTGTGTGTGTGTTACTTTCAAATTATCTTTTTTTCCAGTTTGTCGGAGTGGAAGCAGTAATCACAGCGATTGTGGACCAATTCCCCAAATTTCTCCGTGTTGGCTACAGGCGTGAAGTCTTCATCATGTTTGTCTGTGCTACCAACTACCTGATGGGTTTAGCTATGACTGCGAACGTAAGTAGGCAACCGACCCTCTCGTCAGCCCGGCCCACGGTCCCCAGACCGTCCCCTCGCCTCACCCTTAACATTCGTCAGCTTCGCTTCATCCCTAATAATTCCTGAGAAGAAAATCCAAAACTTCCTATCAACCCCCCGCCGAACCCCTAAAAAGTCATTTCGCCAAATTGTCTCTGCGAAAAAAACACCCCACGTTCTTTATTTCTAGGTGTAGTTAGTTACTTAGTACCCACTAAACTCCAGCCCCGTGGTTCTCAAACTTCTGTGGACCGGGACCCATGTACTTTACTACTTCTTGCTTATTGAATACGCAACCGTTTTTCACCAGAGGTTTATTGTGTAACTTATAAATTTACTTCTCAGACCCGTAATGAGGCACGTGTGAAGAATGCTCTTGCTTCCTATCGTTGCTGATGATGAGGCACGTGTGAAGATAATGAGGCACGTGTGAAGAATGCTCTTGCTTCCTATCGTTGCTGATGATGAGGCACGTGTGAAGATAATGAGGGAATGCTCTTGCTTCCTATCGTTGCTGATGATGAGGCACGTGTGAAGAATGCTCTTGCTTCCTATCGTTGCTGATAATGAGACACGTGTGAAGAATGCTCTTGCTTCCTATCGTTGCTGATGATGAGGCACGTGTGAAGATAATGAGGCACGTGTGAAGAATGCTCTTGCTTCCTATCGTTGCTGATAATGAGACACGTGTGAAGAATGCTCTTGCTTCCTATCGTTGCTGATGATGAGGCACGTGTGAAGATAATGAGGCACGTGTGAAGAATGCTCTTGCTTCCTATCGTTGCTGATGATGAGGCACGTGTGAAGATAATGAGGGAATGCTCTTGCTTCCTATCGTTGCTGATGAAGAGGCACGTGTGAAGAATGCTCTTGCTTCCTATCGTTGCTGATGATGAGGCACGTGTGAAGATAATGAGGCACGTGTGAAGAATGCTCTTGCCTCCTATCGTTGCTGATGAAGAGGCACGTGTGAAGATAATGAGGGAATGCTCTTGCTTCCTATCGTTGCTGATGATGAGGCACGTGTGAAGATAATGAGGCACGTGTGAAGAATGCTCTTGCTTCCTATCGTTGCTGATGATGAGGCACGTGTGAAGATAATGAGGCACGTGTGAAGAATGCTCTTGCTTCCTATCGTTGCTGATGATGAGGCACGTGTGAAGATAATGAGGGAATGCTCTTGCTTCCTATCGTTGCTGATGATGAGGCACGTGTGAAGATAATGAGGCACGTGTGAAGAATGCTCTTGCTTCCTATCGTTGCTGATGATGAGGCACGTGTGAAGAATGCTCTTGCTTCCTATCGTTGCTGATGATGAGGCACGTGTGAAGATAATGAGGCACGTGTGAAGAATGCTCTTGCTTCCTATCGTTGCTGATGACGTCTCCGACGTCCACATCGATTCGAGTCGTTTTCAGACGCAAGGAGTTTAATAATTGCAGCTTATTTCGAAATTTTGCTTTTGATTCCTATCATTGCCGCAAATGATGAAGTTGTGGAAGGGAGCAGCACTCAGAGCTGAGGTGGATGGGCGCGTTAAACTGCATGAGTTTGTTTTTTTTTTTCCGATTAAAATTCATTTTCAACGAGGTGTCTTCGGACAGATCGGTTAGTTCTTCGTGGATATTCCAGTAGCCACGTCGCCTCCCTGAAGCAGATTCGGCTCTGCCCGAGACAGCTCCCCCACCCACGTGACACCAGTTGGCTCGTGTTTTGTTTTTGCCCGGCTGTTGTTTCCACATCATTCTCGGATACTTGGCACCTGTCAATTAACGGAGGGAAACAGAAACGACCGAAAGGCCTGTTCCCCGTTACGAAAATATTCAGGGCGGCAATTTGAATTCTTTACAAAAGGGTCCCCAGTTTGCCTCCCTAGGCCCAGCCCTATCGCCACCCAGTCTCAGAACCACTGTAGGCTTCACCAGTCAATCTCTTTTTCCCGGCCAAACACAAAACGTCACGCTTAAGTTATTGCATAAACATCTCAGAATGACCGAATTATACAGATCGGTGATTACAAAAGAATAACAAGTTCCCCATATTTTGTTCCAACGTAAAAATTGTGCAATAATTTATTAAAATTTTTTTTAATATAAAATTCACTCCCATGGCGCTGATCCATCAGCACTTATCAGTTATATACATAAACACGTACACGAGAACCTGCTACATCTAAAGAAACGCATAAGTTGACAGCTAATGCCACCATCTATGACTCTGCTTCAATATTAAAGACCGCTGATCACGAATTATCAGTTACATATATGAAATAATGAATATATTTTCTTATCGTTATTTCGGAGATTGCCACATTGCATTTTTTCCACGTACTTTCGAGAAGACATTAACAGGTTTCCGTGATAACAGAAGGTGTGTGTACTCCAGCTGACCGTGATGCGGAACCAATGACGCACAAGTTGTTTGGGGGGTCTTGAGGGAGAGCTATGGCCTCGTCTGTATACACATTCGATAGTTTAAATTTGTAAACTTCCTCGAGGTCAGTTATGCGGTTATTAGTACAAAAATTAATATTGTTTACTTGCAGACGTGCTTTTCTACAAATCTAGAGGAAAATAATTCATTTTAATTACTGTGTTTCAGTTCTGTACACGGACAGGCTCGCTCCAGCAGGTGCGCTATGCACATACACGTCTCTGACGTTGTTCTCCGTTTTGCATGGCCACCTTCCGGGCAATCGTCTCTCGTCTTTTCTTTCATTTAAAACTAATAAATGAAATAAAAGTAAAGACGCTTTCCAAAGGAGGCAGATCCGTAAGCGTCTACAGGTATACGAAAGTAGCTACATAGCGCTGTTCCAAGAGACGAAAATAATACAGGGGTTCACGGAAATGACTTTTGACCTGTTTTGAGTGCGCAATGAAGATCGTGTACAGTACGCGGTGGGAGAGATTATCTAAGGGGAAAGAAAGACTTTCCGTTCTTCTATAAAAAAAAAAAAAATATTGGTTCTGCAACGCAACAGAATTTGCGTATTCGCATGGATTTCAGTCGTTTACAGGATAGAGAGGGCAGGGAATTACCGCCTACTCTGGGAATACTCGGTTGAGGCTGTCAGAAGTATCGATCAGCGCAGTTCGAAGTTACAGAGGGAAGAAGCGAATTCTCCTCGCGCTGCTATTAAATGGCCGATAAGTGTAATGTAGATGCTAAATGATCCACAGCGTGCGTTCGTACCCATGTGATTTTTCTTTAAAAACACTTTATTGGAATGTTGTCTCGCTTGCTGTACGATATTCCTGAAGGTTCTAGTCTGTGACTCACAGCGATGATGGTTTTATTCACCGTACAGACAGCAAACGTTCAGTGCAATACCGTCGACCTCTCTGACCCTAATCCCCTATATATATATATATTTATTTTTTTAAATTAGAAATATCAGTTCTTTTTTTCTATTTCAAAACTATTCCTTTTTCAGGGCGGGATGTATGTTTTTCAGTTGTTTGATTACTACCCGGTCAGTCGAGTAATAGTCTACCTCGGTTTCCTGGAGTGTATGGCCATTGCTTGGTTTTATGGTAAGAGAATAAATGCTGTGTTATTTCCGGTATGACGACGGCCCCGCTAGCGAGACAGCAGCAGCGATACCCTGACCATGAAAAAAACACAAACGACCAAAATAGCTAAACTCTTTCACGGATGGCTGGTTTTATCGCTCGGTCCCGGTGACTGGTGTCGTGAGAGAATGATGCCATTTATGTTTTCGAATGATTGACAGAGTCGCTTTATTCCAAATCATTGATGACGACAAGAAAACTATTCCGGTGATGAGTTAATTTAAAGAGAACGTTCGCGTCAGCCACCGTGGAATAGGAAGATACTTATTTCTGTTAACCGTTTTGGAATATTGTAAAATTATATATAATTACACTGCAACTCCTATAAGAACACTGCCACAGATCATTAATAATTTAAAAACTATAATTTGAAAGGGAGTAAAACAGTAAGTTATGCAAGTAACCTCGGTATTGCTGGCTAAATCTTGGCTATCTTATGGTCTTTTATTCTAATCCTATTAACGCCGATTACAGCTCGCAACTTTAGTTATCCCTAAAAACTTAGTTTTTGACAGCGCACAACTTCTTATCAACAAAAATTCCATCGTGCAAGACAAACTGAAGCATACATCTATCTTGGCGGAACAGTACTCGCAGGATGGAGAAGTAGGTATTAGTCAGTGAGCAATATGGCGGCTGCCTCCCTGGCAGCAGAGGCCACGTGGGTTTCATAAGAGCCGTCTGGTGTCTTTCTGCATGGTTGTGAGCCGCATACTAACGGTGATGAATAAACTATGGAGCAAATGCTTTTAGAGATATGCAAAAACATTGCAGCCAAGTTGAAAGGCTCTCGGAGTTTTAGATGAACTCCGAATCAAAGTGCACACAGAGTAATAATTACACAGCTTTAATTTCTCTTTAGCTATTAAATTCAGCTTTTATCACGTTTCTGTCGTCGTGCGTGTTAAGTACAGGGTCAGAAGTAGGTGCCATCCATTCTGCGTTAACTGTTAGACAAGGCATTGTCGCTATTTCCTAAGTTCCACGATTCCTGAACATGAACGAATAGTTACAGATTTACTGATTGCCACCAAAAGTAAACTGGAATAAAACCAACAGTCCACAGAAATAAGTTTGTCCTTTTCTTCGAGAGTCCCGTGCCATCAAAACAAAACAACCGAGAACCTTAAGAGGAGATGGTGAAGCAGGGTTGGAACAAAGAGAAACAAAAGCCTTGTGCTACCTGTTAATAAGCTTAGTTGTTGATTTACGTAAAACCAGTTTCAAATCTTTTACTTGCATCTATGCTTTTTTATAGAGACAGGAAAAAACTTAATTTATAATTTTGTTCTTTATATATTCCAATATATATAAGCAGATTTCCAAGTAAACGAGAAACGACTAATTAGTTGTAAGGTAATGCAGAGAAGCGAATTGCTCTGATTTCCCCGTTGAGAGAATCTTTGTCGTCTTTGAACGTCTACAGAAGTTTTTCCGAAACAGTTTGGTTCGGATAATAACACAAGAACAAGACAAAGCCATAACGTCTTTTACAAAGGGCGAAGCGAGAAAGGAACAAACAATGCAATCGATATCAGTCTGCGACCCACAACTCTCCAGATTTTGAAGAACGATGTAGTCGACAGGTTTCATTTTCACGCGATGGTGGCTCAACCTATTGGCCGAATTCACGCGAAACATTCCCGCTCCCTCTGTCCACGGAGCCAGGGTACAGAACAGTTAAAAGTTCAACACGAAGAAAAAGTATTTTCATAATATTCTTGGTTTTTATGTCTTGATCATGCTCAAGCTCTATTCCAAGTGGCATCTCGACGCTTGCTTCTTAATTTCATTACTTAATTTATTGGACGGAAGAACCGACTTCGGTCCGAGGCACGTGAACCGAAGACTTCTAGACTTCATGAGGAACGGAGTCTTGCTGGGAAGACCGTCTTTACAGAGTTGTCCCGCTTTACCAAATACTCGATAGCAAAGGAAACGGAGAATGAATATTGATTAAGGAAATCTATATTTGATATCTTAATTGTATGGCAGAAACAATGAAACTAAGTTCACTTTTTAATATAATGTTAAAGTTTATTCTTAAGTCCGAATGATAAAAACAAAACCAACCTTTCATCTTTATCTGAAAACCAGAGATCTCCAAAAAGCGAGTAACTTCCCTACGTCAGAAACATTGCATCTGATTTGTCACATGTCATATGTACGTCTCATCATGTGAATGGATGACGTCATATATGCCATGTGTTCGACGTTTCGATAGAAATAGAACCCTAAGTTATGACCTTAACATAGTGGGAACCGTCTCTTCTGGAATATTGCCTGGTGAGCTGTCATGCCGGATTTCAAAGCTATTTTTCTTTAGTTACGGTTGAAAATTTGCCATGAATACAACAACAAAGGTTATATCCGTCTTCTAGTGGCAATTTTCAGCAACGATTACTGCGCTTGTACAGCGACCTTGAGTTTACTAGAATTAGAACTAGAGTGAGAAGAGAAGCCCTGACTTCACTGCTTAGGTCGGGTTGTTTCCGCTCTGCCTTCCCTCGAGCGATTTCTAATCTTCACAGTTATTCTGAATTTCTCAGACCAACGCTGCTATCCCACGGCGACACCAGGACCATTTGCAATCGGTCAAAACGTTGGTCTGAAAAACTCGTCAGAAAATCCGGCAACCAATGTAGGACGCGGGGTCACAGCCAGTTTCAGCTATATGTACCAATCGCACCCTAACACCCACATTCTCCGACCTACACCCGGATGATGGCCACATCTACTGTGATGTACCCGACCCACTGTCTAGTTTGTGTAGGCAGGACTTGTGAATGATTCACGATGTATGCACGCCGTTGTTCTTTGTCAAAGTAAATTTCAGTCCAAATTGAAAGCTGAAAAAAAAAAAAAACAACTCAAAGAGAATAACTGTACTTCAGAATACACTGTGGTCTGTTCTCACGACCACTAGGTAGCAGCACAGTTCTTCACTTCCTTAATCGCCGTGGCGTTTTCGCTGGCATCGTTGCCAAGCAATCAAAGAACTTACTCATACAGTACCAAGCCAGGCCAACTCGTACGAGTGCTTTCACGATCAAGAGAGAAACCTAAACGTACTTAACAATTCTCCGCAATTCAGAACCGGTCTAAGGTCTACTTCTGTAACCTGTCCATCAATCGAAACCGTTCTACCACTCGCCCGTGTCACTACTGCTCCTCTGGTGTGGATGCGCTTCAGGTTGCTGCAGACAACACAAGTAGTTTAGCCGTAAACGATCCACTACTATTTATGAATCGGTTTCATTGCTAAAACGACTGACCACATGCACAAAATAAATACTTATATGGATACTTCGTAGATGATCGTCGTATTTTAGAAAGAGTTGTGAAGTCTGGAATCACATGAAGCTGGTGTCTTGGCAAGAGAGCTGCGTTTGGCAAGTATCGTCAGTTTGTCTTCTTAAAGACATTAACATTAATGCTAAAAGTAACTTAATAAAAACTCATTATTTTGGCTACGAGAAAAATAGAATTTATTAATTAAGAGCATTCAGTATCACAAGTTTTTATTTATTCTTATGCAAAATGAAAACAGATTTGTATATTTTTTTTCCTTTTTCGGGGATAATTTATGAAGCGGTCACATTTTTTTAAAAAAAGCATCTTAAAGGGGAAGCACTAGAGCATCTGGTAGCAGGACCTCAGGTAACCGACTGTAAGTTGGCGGTTAGTTACGCCGTGATTTTAGCTTTCGTTTGAAATGAATACCAAAGCAGCTTGTGACAAAGGTAAACTTTCTCAAGAAGAGATGGGGACTGGAGTTCCAGTAATAAAGCGAATTGTAGCGCGTCAGGGTGTCTATTATTGTAATTTTTGGCGCTGCTGAGATGACCGTTTTTCTACTATACTGACTCCGTGGAGAAGAGAAGAACATAAGTGGCTGTTTCGGAAACGATAGCGGCCCCTTCCGGGGCACGGATTAGCCCCTCCGTCTCTACGGGCCTAAGGAACCCCAGCTTTAATGGAAACGGTGCACTGTCGTCAGAGATTTAATTCTATCTGCTACACAGGGAAAATAAATTTCTCTCTGACCATTTATTTGTTACTGCGACACCTCTCAGCCGGATAATGATTTATCCCTCTAAAATTATTTTTAAAAATCGTTATCAAAAATAAAAAAGCTGTTGTTTTATGGTTAATTAAAAATACAAAACTGTTTTATATTATGAAAAATAATAAAAGACGATCATCAATAATAATGTCTACTTTGAAGTTGTTTTATGATTTAGAAAACGGCCACCTGTAACTTTTAGTTGGGTTGTTAAATTGTTAAAAGTTTTATGGTCTATTAAATATCTTCTAGAATCAATCGAAGTTATCTAATGGACTAAAGTTTAAAAGCAGAATAGGAGGTAAATAGATATTAAATAACAGCAAAAGAGGGAATTCTTGATTTGGCGAGGACAGAGTAAAATGGAATCGTTTTGTCTATTCCCTGCTGAGAATTCCGTCTCCAATAGCCTCGCTCTCTGCTATTTCGCTGTTAGGGGTCACAGTTTGTAATCGTGCGCCTTGTTTCTATTTCCAGGCGTAAACAAATTTTACAACAACATCAGGATGATGCTGGGTTTTCAGCTCAGTCCCTTTTTGAAAATTTGCTGGACCGTTATAACTCCAGCGGTCTGTTTAGTAAGTGAATTTTTGTACTTTTGAATTAACATCTCGTTCGAATATCAAAAGTTTCCGTTTTTCTTTGACTTTCCTACGACGCAGTGTAGTCCATTCAAGATGGGCGACAAATTAGAAAACTGCTATGTACTCGTGACATCCTAACGTCATCTCCCCTCGCTCTCGTGAATTGGCTGTAAGTCCCTCCCTGTGCAACGTGGACATGATTAACTATTCATTTTTTAAAAAACTTCTTGCCTCTCTATTTTTCCATGGATGACTATAAAAGATTGCAAGATCGTTTGGTAAAAACTGCTGGTTTGTAACACAGACGAGTACATGTTGTGGACCTTTTGCGCTTATGTCGGATGGACAGGTAAACGTTGTGGGCGGTCGAACTAATTTGGAAACCCTCGGTGACTGACGCCTGAAAGTCATTTATTGCTTGAAAGAAGGTTGAGAGAGAGAGAGAGATGCAGTCTTGTTTTTGTCGCTAACCGGCTGCCTGTGGGCGCTTTTGTAAAGGCTTGGCTGAAATAATCTGAAGACTACGAAATACGATTCGAATCTTCGTCGTCACTTGCAGTCTCCCGAGGAAGAGTGGAGATGGAAGCGGGTAAAGCTTTCAATATCCCAAAAGACTGTGTGATTTAGTTATTAGTATAAGGGTTTGCGCTCCAACAGACGGCTTATGCCTGCACAGCAGCCAGTCATTTACTCTTTAGTTTGGAAACAGAGACGCTGCTGGTTCAGCCGGACAAAAGATCCAGATCTCATGTTGTTTTTAAAAGGTTTACTTTTCATCAGGAATGTCGACCGGAGCTTCACTCTGTATGTGTAAGGAAAGCTATCAAGGTCACATTTTTTCCGAACCGGAAGGGCGGGTAATTCCAAAATCTAATTTTGATTTGACATGATGTGGCGACTATATATATCACGTGATGTTCAATATACAATGAAGGTGCTCACTTATCCTTTTAAATGCTTTCGTATAAATTAAACTTTTATTAGTTTCTCACTGGTCGGAAAATTCCTACGTAAATTTGCATTGCAAAATAAATGTGACAAATACGTGCTCAGTAAACGACAACAAAGAGAAACATTTAAGATTTTAATTATTTATTTCAAACGAAGTTTAGAAAAACCAAGGTCAAAGTTTTGGAAAATGGAAACGAGTGACACCAGCCAGATGATGGCGAACTTTCTCCAGCTAACAGTTCTGTTGCTTCCGCCAGAGGCTGTAGCTCGGGAACTAAGTCCCCTATCAGTCGCCAGAAACTGCCTCTGTCGTCTAGCGACTGCCTCTCTGATAACTTTCTATCATCAAATAAAACAGTGTGCTCTTAACATAAGATAGGTGACATTCCACCGGGTTGCTACACCTTGGATTAGTTAATTTGCACTTGTCCGTCTGTGGCTAAAACTGAGTGGTCAAAATGGGTCACGAGCCTTATGGCTGCTCTACTAACTGCACCCAACTTTAGCCCATCGGATGTGGCTAGTTGTATAGACTGTGTGGAAAACAACTAGTACTCATAATATTCAGCTCTCTGGCAGCCAACTTCATGTTGGTGGCATTGTCAGTCACAACGGCCATGATTCTGGAGAGGTGAAACTCATCACCAAGGTTTTTAATTACTTTTGAAACATTCGTTCCCGAATGTCGGTTCTCCATAGCACGTGTAGCCAAAAGGTAGTTCTTCATTTCCCGTGAACTACTTAGATAATGGGCAGTTGGATTTAAACACGCAGTATTATTAACGCTCGTCCATATATCTGCGGTTAGGGAAATGCTGGCGTCAGCAATCGTCCTTTTAAATTTTGGTCTTGACGTCACCGTACATTAAGCCAATCTGTTTCGCTACGGTGGCCCGACTAGGTAGGAATGGTGTAGTTTACATTTAAAGCTGCAACAAAGTTTCTAAATCCCTCGCCATTCACGGCGTTGATAGGTCTCAGATACATTGCGCACATCAGGGATAATTTTCGTGTTATGGAACCTGCTCTCGCTGGTGAAAGCTTTGAGCGACGAAGTGTGTTATTCTTGTTTGAGATGATGTAGTTGACGTGGGCATTGTGTCGGTTAGCGAGAGAGATTTGTGTTTTCTCGACGCTGAAGTGCCACCAGAGTTGGCCAGGACAATTACAATCATCCCAAATCGAACCTCTTTTGTTTTTGTTTTTTATGACAGTTATTTGGATATTTTCTCTTCGAGGTAAAATATGACAGGTTACGAATCTGAAAGACGGTAGACAAATAGCAGGTCTAAGAGGATTTCCTTAATGCTTTAAAGGGATTCACATGCACAAGGCAACAAATAATAAAATCGATGACTTAGATAATTCAGATAATAGATTTATTCACCAAATATATTACGGGATATTCACTGGTAATGATCGAAATCAGCCCGTGGCTTTAGTGTCAAGTAAACATATCTGACGTCATGTCAACGGATTCAGCTACAAAATAACATCTGTGCATGATCACGTCTAGATCGATACATGGTATTGGAAAAAGCTTCTGTATTTCTTACCTGAATGGAGATATGTAAGCTGCAGGAAATACGAAAACTTCAAAGAGGAGAAGCAAATGGTGAAGAAACGAGGCAAGTATCGATAGCTAAGAACAGTGCGTTAAGAGCGAGGAAAAACTGATTAAAGGTCACAAACAGGCCAGTCTCGACTTCCAGTTACGCCACCTTCTCGGTCACCCAACCCAATCGTTTTCCGGTCGATCTTGGTACGGTTAACAGGTCAACCATTGCCACCTACTGTCTTACAAGCGATGAGCTATGATAGTAGGTTCTCTGCCGCAGGGCAGTTTAAATGTACAGAGACGCCTCACAGGCCGGAAATACGCTAGAGATCATAGAACAGGCCACAACCGGAACAGTACTCGCATCTGAAAAGGCAGAGAGGATGGTAGACGTATATTTACCATGGGGGCTGGAGTGTTTCATTATGGAAACGGTTTCCAAGTGATAAGCAGATTTGTTTCAAATATTATAAACTTCAGCTTTAATCGACTACGTAGAACTTGATAAAGTCGGTGCTTGTTTCTCTTTACTCGTCCGTCTAAGAATATTTGTTCTCAGCTCGACGGGACTAACAGCAGCCAGACCAACTGGTGGGCTAATCTAGTACCACTTCGAGAGTTTGATGTTGTATCCCGGAGTGCGTAACTTAAACTCAGTAAACAAAAATCAGTCTATTTACCGCACTCGCGTCAGCCATCATAATTGTTTTGTTTTCTATTTGTACAGTTTCTGTTCATAGGGAGCATTGTCGACTACTCGGAACTTATCTACGAGCGACCGAATGTCAAATACACGTATCCTCGCTGGGCCGTGGGTATTGGCTGGAGTTTAGTGGTAATCTCGGCCATATGGCCGCCCGTCATTGCATTTTACAAGTTATGCAGCATCACTGGAAACTGGAAAAAGGTTAGTTGGAGGAATGTTCCAGGGTTTCACTATATGTGAGGTCTGCCGAATCATTTTAATTAAAACGGAGAGATAGAGAGAGAGAGAGAGAGATGGGGAGAGAGAGAGAGAGAGAGAGAGAGAGAGAGAGAGAGAGAGAGAGAGAGATGGAGAGAGGAGATGGAGAGAGAGATGGCGAAAGAGAGATGGCGAGAAGAGAGAGAGAGAGGAGTGCGAGAGAGAGAGAGAAGAGAGAGAGAGAGAGAGAGAGAGAGAGAGAAGAGATGGGGAGAGATAATCGCTAGAGAGAGGAGATGGAGAGAGAGAGAGCGATGGAGAGAGCGAGAGAGAGAGACGAGAGAGGAGAATGGGGAGAGATCACTCGATAGAAGAGAGAGATGGCGACCGGCGAGCAGAGATTCGCACACAGTTATTTTTTGACGAATTACCTCCCTTGTTTTCGTTTCCTATTTTTGATTTAAAACTACAACTAAAATTTTCAAATTTTGAGCTACGTCTTCGTATTCACGTGGTTAGTGTCAGGTATATTGATAAATAATTAATCTTAATTATTCACACAGTAATGGTCTGGGTTTCTACTTTCTATAGGAAGAAATGATTGTCTAGACACACACACACACACACACACACTGGCTGGACATTTTATTAGGACCCAGGTACCCTGTCTTGAGCTGCGGATTCAAATTAGGTTGACTCCATTCTGTGACAGGTGAGCCTTACAGCGGCGTATATGACATGGACAAGAGTCATGATAGGGGAGCCCACGTCTAGCAGGTGTGCCACAGTGGCCAAGACGGTTTCATTTGGAGAGCTGCTCCAAGACAGTGGTAATTTGAGATTATCAGCAATGGCGAAAAAAAAGGGGAGAATGTCTGCCGTGAGGAGGAATTGTGGCCGCAAACGTGCACTAGCAGTAAGGATATGAAAGTCCAACTTTCATCAAACAATAAACCAGTTGACAGAGACATTCAGTGCAGGGGAATCCACATCATCTCCAGCTGTAGCTCGTGAAGAACGTTGCATCTAATGGACAATGGCAGTAGGAGACCATTGCATACTTCCCATAGTTAACCAACATGAAAAGATGGCTCTTGTGGTTTAAGGAGCGCAGACATCGGACTAAGGAAGACTGGTGAAGTGATGCGGTCTGGCTAGTCACGATTCGCTTTGCACAGATGAAAGAAGGGAGATTTGGAAAAAAAATCCCACGAATCAGTCGACCCATCTTCTGCAGTCCAAGTCTCTGGTGGAAGAGTCGAGGTCTGAGATGTATATATTTTTTGTTGCATATCCCATGATCCCTGGTCTCTTTAGAAGGCAGGATTAAGCTAAAACTTACCTCAGCGTCATTTCCATGCTCCATGTGCACTCCGATGGGAACGGATACTCCCGATGTTAGCTTCCTTCTGCTGCCTCCCAGTTATCCATTCGTGGTTTTACGAAGCCATTTTCCCCAGCCAGCATCACCTCCGATCCCAATCTCCCTTTGAACATCTGAGGGACGAAATACGCATTCACCATCACGATTCCCAGTCTGCCTCACTCCACACACGATGTACAATACAAATTACTGAATAGGAAACCAGCGCGGCTCGACTGGGTCTGTGTTTTAATGAAGTGTTCAGCGTCTTTCACTATTACTCTCTGTAGACCCCTACTTGTATATAAAACTACACTAAACAGTTTTATAGTCTTGTTATGTAACATCTCTCTAAACAAAGAAACAGCGACCCAGGGGGAGACAACTACAAGGAACAATTTCTTGATATATGAAATATCTTTTGTTTAATGGTTTTAGGACACAAAGTTTAATTTCTCTTTGAATGCACTTAAACAAGGGATAAGAGGATAAACAGGGGTCTTGGCTGAATGAAAAACCTTTACTTGCTGAATACTGTGGACGGGATTAGATCCCGCGGGCAGACGCCCTCTCAGTCTGGCGGTGGCCATTAGGGAGTCTGCCAAACGCTGATCTAGATTTTCTTTAAAATCTATTTATTTTCATCCATTGGTTTTCCCAGGGTTTCCAGAAACTGATCCAGCCTTCCAAACTGCAGCCCCACCAGCTACCGACTTATGAGGATGACGAATACCGCGAGCAGGGGAGCGCGGAGCTGAGCAAAGCCCTGACCCCTTAGAGCCTCTCGACAGATACAACATGGCTGCTGTGAGACCAACATTGTAATAAAGTGTCGCCCTGACAAAAACAAGAAAAAAAATTTAATAAATAAATGAATAGATGAATAAACAAATGCAAATATTTAGGACCGTTATAAAGCTGCAGTAAACTTAATCTTTCTGTCTCTGCAGCACGGAGATGCAGCGAAGATAGCTTAGACGACTCTCGGTGGTTAGTTTTTCCGCAGCTAAGATAACGCACAGTCTGTGTGAGAGTTCGGATAGGAGAGGAGTCGAGGCAGATATTATCGCAAAATACGAATATTTCCAGTAAATTATACGAAAATTGCAGCTGTAAATAGAAACCAACCAACTAACTGCTAATTTAGCTGATCACGTGATTCTTTACACCGCAACAGATTAGACTTGAAAAGGAGACGATATGACGTCATAGCCAAAATGGCGAGGGCTTTGGCGAAACAAAAACAGTAGATAAATAATCATAGCTAAAATAATTACTTCGTGATTTAATCGCATAAATATTTATGGTGCTTACACGCAGAATTATTGAGAGTAAACTTCTCATGTCGTGCCTGCTTATTTGATAAAAAATATATATAATTTTATACAGTTCTTAAAAAATCAGACAAATTAAGATGCTTCCGGTTCTGATCACAAAGAGGCAGACTTCCTGATAATGACTAATGTTTTATTTAGCGTCTATTTAATAAGCTATCTTTACCATTTTCCCTTCTATTTCAATATAAAAATTTTTTTTAAAAGCCCGCATTGGCATAGTATATATAATCTGACGACTTCTATGGTAAGATTGACGGTAGGATCAAATTTCTCTTGTAAGAACCTTTTAACAACTGATTTTAATTAAAAGGCCATTTTGATGAAGAAACTCTACCTTCTGTATTTCCTCTATCGAAGAATTAGCCGCTTGCTACTGGAGAGTTACATCATTAAAACCTTTACTGAGATTTTTCTAATTTTAAAATTGCCAATTTACAGATCACTCGTCGCCATTATGGAAAACTGCATACAGCGACAATGTCCACAAACAATTGCTAGTCCGCAGTTTATAATTATTCTTCACGTTCAGAACATTTCGTGGTAACATTTTAACAGCTGCTTGAATTCGCACTCCAGCCTAAATATCGGGAAATGTAGCCGGCCGGCCAGAACTGGAGGCGTCCATTGGTTAGGACTTCTCTTCGTGGACCCCTAACAACCAGATTTCCAGTCCTGGAGTCGGAAAGTTGACATGTTTCCATCTTAATGATTTAAAATTGTTTTCTTATCTTTTCTCGAGCTGGTAAGAATCAGAGATAATAACTTCGCTATACGAATAATCATTTCCTCTGGAAACCGGATTGCAAACATTAAGTCCATGCTTGGTATTCGATTAAAAGAGAGCGTGTAGCCTCCTTTCTCGTGGTTTGGTTCGGTAGCTCTCCTCACTTTAGAACAAGCAAAGTTAGCCAGCCAGAATTTGCTAAACTATGTGCCTTCTATTGCCATATAAATAAATATTCTAAAAAAATTACTCCCATCCCAGAATGAGCGACACAGGTTGAGCTGAACGGAATGAGAAAAAGATGGCAGACGTATTTACCTAACCCTTGTTCGGTTTATAATGGACCCTTCCTCCTCTGTTCTCGCCCCAAGCATCCAACCATCATACAGTATTTAGAACTACGAGACTTAAGATCCAGCGATCACCAGAAGAAAGGGGCAGATAACTGACGTTACTCACGGATCGAAGTCAAACCCAACTTTACATTAAAACATTTTAATATTGTTATTCTAACGCTTAAAACACATCTATCGTTCTTTCATGGGAATCAGTAGAAGCGACATCTTTTTTTTATTTTGAGCCTTAAGTCTGTAAGTTTCACGCCACGCTGGATGATGGCGGCTGATGTCTGAACTATTTTCTGCTTTAAGATTTCGGTACCGTCTTGATGAAAATTTCGTATAGGAGAAGAGAAAACAATCGCCCAGCTGTCCGGTCCTCACGTTCTCGTAGGTCTGGAATTGCTACTTTACGATGAGAGCATCCCTAGAATTTCGTTGATATTTACCGTAATAACGATGTATGAAACTAAAAGGGTTAAGGCCAGTTTCGCCGAGTGGACTCAGTTAAGAAAAGGGCGAGCCCCATCGTCGTCTTATTTCTCTTCTTAAGCCGATGCGTGATGTATTTAACACCGAGTTCTTGGTGTTGCGCTTTAAATCTAAAAAAAAAAAACAAAAGTTATGGGAATATTAGATTTATATGCAGAAGCTTACCAGAGAAGCCATTAGGGAAGGAAACAGAGAAGCCTTTCCATCTGCCACAAACCCAGCAAGCGTTTCCAGAGTTTTAGATCTTGATATGATGGTTCGTCTGCCGGCCAGGAAAAGAAGAAGAACAACAACGAAAGGGAGTTGGGTATTTTGCTGAGACAGGTGAGCGGGTACCGCAACAGCCGCCATTAGTTGCAGATGTGTTCCTGCAGAGCTGTAGACGTTACTACAAAACCGTCCGTTGTAATTAATTTGGAAATAGTTCCGCAAACGGTTCGGCGACTGTATTTAGTCGTCTGCTACTTAAAATGAGGTGAATTACTCAGTTCTACTGATTCGAGATATCAAAAAAAATTCTGATATTTTACTGAATTTAAAGGTTTTGGGTCACGTGATGAAGAAAAAACCAAAAAGGTTTTCGTGGAATCTTATTTTTCGTTACACATCTGATGATGTTTCCCTTCATTCTCTCTCTTTCCATTTTGGTATTTCTAAAACCATTCTTTTCGTAGTAACGATCTCTGTTCTGGGTCGTGGGCGATCGGAGACGATATCAGCTACGCGCCGACAGGTGCTCGAGGATATCCACACGCCTTTATAGTCGGGTGGTCGTAAGAAATAAGAACAACTAATTAAATTTATATGGAATTTTCTGACAAAAAATGTGGTCTTTTTAAAATTTTTTTTACTTTATCCTCTAAATAAAAACATTTTAATTTCTTTTGTTTTTGCATGAAATATCTAACACCATTACGAAAGCTTTACCAGAGGCTGGGGCTTCTGGTTAAAGCCGAGACCAGTTCAATTAGAATATGTGAAGATCCACCAGTTAACCCTAACCAAAGCTTAACAAACGAACAAAAGAAGATTGGGGGAAAACTCTATTTTGCAAAGGGGAAAGTCGACAACGCGGAGAGGCTGAGATGGTTTTGGATTCGGCTTCTTGTTCTCTCTGCAGGTGCTTAACTTTAAAGAAGATTAGCATTTAATTTTAATTCATCTACAACAATGGCTGTCGAGAAGCCAAAACTATATTTATTTGGCATTTACATGGCGTTTTCAATCCTTCGCGTTTACGACATGTAAATGCCATTTAAAGAGCAATCCATCTGATAACATTTCAATTGTTTGCTGCTTCAAAGAAGAACCTGTTTCAAAGCCGAGAAAGGAATAAACAAACACAGAAAGAAACGCGAACAATAACGATCATATATTAGGATTTGTTGGGAAAGTAAACAACACGGAGTCCTGCTTCAGCGGATGATGAAGCAGTGGAGCCTCGGACCATGGGAAAAAACAATG